>CM029651.1:2290770-2785770 GCA_017311315.1 Dendrocalamus latiflorus | reverse complement strand
AATCCAGGCCAAGCTCAACAATTCATCCCTAAATTCACCTCCAAATGCAATGCTCATATATGCATAAAATGCATTAGGGAGTCTCCGATGAAATAATAATTCACGTCAACCATCTTAGATACAGATGATTTCTTAAACATCTTTGCATAAGGGAACTGCGATGTACTCACGCTCGCAAATGCTCTCAGATGATAAATCATTTCGTAATGAAGTTAGTGTTACATTAGGTAGAAGGTGGCTCACGCTTTTTATTACGCATGTACAACAACGCACTGACCAACTAAGACGTGAGCCACTTTGGAATTGGAGCAAGCCAAATGACAGACTAGTCACAGCAAGGTCACATTAGCTACTTGGTTAGAGAAGCGGAGTCACTAAGAGCAAGTCCAATAATAGAACTAAGTGTTTGGCTATAAATCAAGTTATAAAAGCTAAGTTATACAATAATTTGCCTTCTATTTGTCTACAAAAGGTTTTTTATTATTATGTGGTACCATATCTCACATTCTCTTTCCTATTCCTCCTCACATACATTTATTATCTGAGCCCACCATTGCATAGGCTCTCGTGCCCAGCTTGTTGTTTGCATGAGAGTCAAGCTCTCATCTCTCCTCTACATCAGTAAAAATACTGACTAACTTGGCTATAAAATCATTATTGAACTTGCTGTGATGGGGGCATAGAGTTTTAGCCACGGACTCGTCGAGGATGACGGTCACGAAAAGTGACTACAATCTAAAGACATCAGCGGCAGCGGGGTGCGTGTAGCGAAAAGATGTAGTTTCGGGCCCATTGTCAGCCAGTAGTGTAAAATATTCCACCACTTTCCCAAAGAGCCTTATTGTGATTCTGGCGCGAATCCTAGGGTGGCGGGAAGAGAGATCCGTCAAAAGGGAAAAAGGGAGGGAGGGAGGGAGAGAAGACCCTCTCGCCCCTTCCGTGCTCCCGTGGCGGCGGCGGCAACCCGGTCCGCGGTCGCTATGTCGAGTTGCGGGTACCATTCGCCGCGCTTCTCCGAGGTAACTGACCCCCCCCCCCCACCCACCCCATTTGGTCGGACGGCCTGAGCACTTCGACGTGTATTGTTCTTGGTGGGATGGAGGCGTGTTGTTCTTGAACATGATGGGGAACTGGGATGAATTCCTTTTTAATATCCTTTATGTGTTGCTTTGAGTTGTTCAGGACATTGCTTGGCTCCCTCATTGGCTTCAGCCGCATCGGCAGCCGACGGTTGGCGAATACCGAAAAGACAGTGCTGCCGTTTCATCGCCGTCTTGTGAGGTGCTCTTCTCATCTTGTTTGTGCATTGGTTGGTGGTAATCTTATAGGCTTTTGGGTTTATCTTTTGATGTCTTAACGTCAGCTTGCCTGGTTATTCCATCTTAGAAAGAATAACCGAAGCCAATGATTGGTATTTGGTTGGAAATGACATATGCTGAATCCGAACAGTGTATTTGTACTGTCTGTAATGATTTGATATCTGTGGTTTCTTCATTGAATTGGTTTCTTCATTGAATTGCAGAATAGTCTATTTATTGGAGACCGTACACAAGAGCAACAGAGTTGTCAGAATGCCATGGTAAATGCTGGTGGTTACAGTGGGTTTCGTTTGCATTTGTCTGGAGATGAGGATACACCTGCTGCAATTACTCCAACCAGCGGTGATGTAAGTTTATGAGATGTTGCTCCTTGCTTGGATCTCATGAAATCTTGATGTAAATTACAATGAAATTGAATTATAACATAGTTTATTGTCATTCTGCGAATTCGATCAATTTAATTAGGAGATAACACTATATTTTGAATTTTTGATGTAGCCTTCAATGATTCAATTCTGCATAAAAATGTGAAATTTGGACACATCTAGACCCCTAAACACCGGAAATTCCGGATTTGGCCCCCCGACGCAAAAAATTCCAATATTGGACCCATCCCGACCGCGAGTTCACGAGGTTGCGACACGTGTCCCGGTCGTGCGGTACCAGACCGCACGACCGGCCTGCATTGCGCTCCGAGCGCGCGACCTGTCCACCGAGCGCACGATCGTTGGCGCGAGCGCGTTTTTCGTCTGCCGACCGCACGTTTCAATTTTTGACCGCATGACGAAAATATTGGTTGGGTCAATTCCAAAATATTTTTGACCGCATGACCAAAATTTTTGACCGCATGATATTGGTTGGGTCAATTCCAAAATATTTTTGACCGCATGACCAAAATTTTTGACCGCATGACCAAAATATTTTTGACCGCACGTTTCAAAATATTGGTTGGGTCATGCGGTAAAAAATTGAAACGCGCGGTCGGCAGATGAAAAACGCGCTCGCGCCAACAGTCGCGCGCTCGGTGAACAGGTCGCGCGCTCGGTCTTCAGGTCGCGCGCTCGGAGCGCAATGCAGGCCGGTCGTGCGGTCTGGTACCGCACGACCGGGACACGTGTCGCAACCTCGTAAACTCGCGGTCGGAAGGGGTCCAATATTGGAATTTTTTGCGTCGGGGGGCCAAATCTGGAATTTCCGGTGTTTATGGGTCTAGATGTGTCCAAATTTCTAAAAATGTAACCTTGTGCTTTGTCCTGAGATAACATTTTTTTCTTCCAGGAATGCACACTTGCACAGTGTACTTATTGTTATTCTGTCAGTTATCTTCCCTCGAAGAGGGACAGAAGAAAAATTTTGGATTCAGTATGCCATTTTCATGTTGCTTTCTGCTTATTTCTTCATTTCAAAATGTGCCTGTGATTTTTAATTAGCTTCTAAACTTCGACCGCATATTGATTGATTGTCAATCACCTTGACGGATTGCATTATGAGTGATGAAGTTAGTGTAATAGCGAATTTTGCCATGTGAGCTTGTGATAGCCAAAGTATATTGGCTCTTTCTTTGCAGCACAGACAATTTTTTTTTCTTGTCCTGTGCTGTTATAACATATTTGGATTTTTGAATACTTCTATACAGGTACTGCCTTTCTCTTTGCATCTTTCTTCAGAAAATGCTACACAACTCTCCTCAGCTCAAGCCAACGGTAGTCGTCAGATTCTAAACTCTGGTACATATAAAGGTCCATTAGAGGGCTCTTGTGTTGATGGTCAAGCACAAGAGGTCAATGCTGTGCCCCAAAATCAATTCGAGGCTAAAGCCCTTAAAGATGATAAGCTACTAGAAGTCTGTAGAGTGGCTAGCAAGGAAATTTATAAACCACTTGATGCAAGAAGACATCAACTGTCTGGTGGAAAGGTTGATGTTCGAAAGCTCCGTAATGCAGATGTGAATGATTCAGTTGAGCTCTCTATTGCTGCCTCTGAAGCCATGGTTATTGCAGAAATGATACTTACTGATTGTCAGTCTGATAAGTTGGCTGCAGCTGCCATAGAAGCTGCTCTGCACGTAAAAGAAGCTCGGAAACAGTGTTTTGTCGAGGATCCAGAACATGCTTGTGGATCCTCTGAAAATGATCTGGATGAGAGTGATTGGCTTGCAGAATTGGATGAGACTGAACTGTTTGATGCGTTCCAAGATGTTGGCCTGTCTCTTGTTCAAACTGCTTGTTCTTCTCAAGGTCACAGCACAAGTGATTTGAAACAGCAAATCTCTCACAGCCAAGATGCTAATACCAATGACCATGTACCTGATTCTTTAGCATATAATAACTCAGCTGGTATGCTACAGAAGGAATCAACTCAAGGTTGTGATTATGTAAAGCAAACAGCTCTAGATAAAACAATGTCATTCCCAAGAAATAAAGAAACTGCTCTCCAGATGTCGACTCAAAACAACGGTGCTTTTGCTGGAAGCTTGAGGACTCTAGTAAGAAGTCAAAATATCCTTAAAGTAAATCAAATGTTTTGGCATCAAATGTAGCTATCCAAAAATTAGCATATTATACTTCATTGATTCCTATATCTGTCCCATTCAATACTCTTCTATCTGACAATGTAAAATTTCTTTTCAGGAAGTTGGAGGAATTGGTGCACAGACAAATGTTGGTAGTGGTACAAGGAAGCATGTGAAGGAATTGTTCAACCAGGAAACTAGTTTCATTTCTGAGTCAATGGGTAGCATGGATGAGTGCCCTTCTGCATTTAGAGCAGCATCCATGGACATGGTTGCGTCTTCAAGAGCCTCTTTTCCCTGCAAAACTGAAGGTTTCTGTGAAGAAAATCAAGGTGCTGAAGCTGCAGAGTCGTGTCATCAAATAGTATGTTCAAGCTTATCACTTGTGGATCCTCTCTGTTCCTTTGTTCCATGTAGCATATCTTGCAATGAAGGTTCCACTAGTCAGGCTGCTGAGTGCAAACAGAGGAAAGGGGAGGAGAAAGAACTAATTTATTCCAAAGAACCTCCTAGGAAGCAAGATCTGGAAGTAGAAGCCGATCCATCTGCACCTTTAGTTAAGTCACCGGAATCTAATGTTCCATGGACGCGCAGAAAGTACAGTTCACTCAGGCCTTTAAGCACAACAGCACCAATATCAAACATATTGGGAGATAGTGCAACACATAATGATGTTGATGTGGTAGTTTGTCAGAGGGAAATATGCACACCAATAATTTTAAATAAGAAGATACAGCGTGTGCAAGCCTCTAATCAATTCATAGAAAATAATGTTGAAGCTGGAAGTCTGAAAGAATTTTCTGTGGTTCAGAAGATGTCATCTTATGCTCAGGATAATACCGAGCATCAAAGCAGAGAGCAACATATCCCATCAGAAGTTTGTCCTCAATCAATAATGCATTTGAATGTTGGTAAATGTGACCTTAAAAGAAAAAGAGTTCAATTTTTGGAAGCTAAACTTACTACTAGACAAACCAAGAGCAGAAGGACTAAATCTCGATTAAGTTGTAAGTTTTTATGATCCCTCATGTTAGAGATGTACTCTGACACTTGATTCTTGAGTAATACCTTCAGAATCATTGGATACTTTTGGTGATGCTCACGTTTGAATCTTTGCAGGGTTAGACAGCAGAATTGTTGACACACTGGAGCCCAGGGAATACATTAATAATAAAGACACCATATTTCATGGACTAGAGTTTTTGTTGACTGGGTTTCAAGGTCATAAGGAAAAAGAAATTGAGTCTTTAATCCGAAAATCTGGAGGTTATGTTCTTTCTAAAGTGCCACCGTATCCACATGATAAAAGAAGCAAGCTGGCAGCGCTTGCAAGGTGGAGGCCTCCCATGGTTCTTTCCCCTAAAAAGGTTTGCTCATTTCCTTTTTTTGGGTACCTTCTATCGATCTGTATATGATGTAGGAATAATGAAAATAGGCTCACATGCATTAAAAATTGTCCGTTCATGTTTGGACCATATTGCACTTGTGTTTCATTGGTATTTGTTGCAACAGGTATCAACAGCTAAGTTCTTATATGGTTGTGCTATCGATTCCTTGATGCTGAATCCCAATTGGCTTTTTGATTCTCTTCAAGCTGGTGTCCTGTTGCCACCTGGAAAGTAAGGCAATCTACTAGAGTCCACTAAATTTTATGAGGTGCTTATGTGTACACATTGCAGGATGCCTATCCTGTGAAAATGGAATTTTGAATTGGTATCACATCCTTGTTTATGAAAGATTCAGTGTTCTATATCTTTTTTTTAAGTAGTCAAGGAAAAAATACCAATTGTGTCATGGTTATGACCTTTCCATAAGATTTGATGCCATATTTTTGGTGGTTTTCTGAAGTATCTGCATTTTAGAACTATCAAAATCTTACATGATTCATTCTTTCCTCAATTTGAAGCAAGCTATTATTAGAAGCAAAAGATATTTTAATATTTGATGGGTTTAATTCTTCTAACTCAATATCATTTATCATAGGCTACCACAATTATCTTTTGAAAGGGTTATCTAACACTGACATGATTAATTAGCTTAATTTACTGTAAATCAGAAGGCTTAATATACAACACATAAAAATTCAAGATAGATGATTTGAAGTCAATATATCATGCATCCAGATGAGGTTTCTTTGTAAAAAGTCCAAGCCGCTTGATTCACTTCTCAAACATAGTCAAGGCACTTTGCTGTGAAGACTGTTTATGTTAGCTTTTTTTTAGAAACTAATATTTCAGCAAGAAAATTTTGTTCTGTTGTCCATGTGAAATATGGTAAGGGCTGGGTTCGGTACCACTTTTAACCGGCTTATGCTTATACGGACTACAGAACTTGCTTTTAAACGGTGCGCTTTTTTAAGGCGGGGTCAACAGAAAGATTGTAGTAAAAAGTATACTGAGTTCAGCTGTACTCGCCAAAATCGCATGAGAATATTTTCCTGTGCGTACCGTCTCTCGCGAATAGACAGAACACAAAATTTTAAGCCATAAGTCACAGTTCTAAAGAATCCACCCAAGATTCTTCATTCTTGATGCTCATCTTTTTGATAGTTATATCCTTTTGCTAGGTATTTAATTCGACAAAGGCATGCAGTGAAGCAGAGTTTGACATTTGGCCAGTCACTTCACCTAAAAAATAATGTGTTGATATTTGATGGAGTAGGATTCTTGATCCACGGCAAAACCAGTTTCTGTTCAAAATTTTCCAACATTATCAAGGTATGTTGCAAGCCTAGTCAGAAAACAAACAAGTAGTTATGATGATGTATGGTCTGCTAATCGAACAATATTCCCATACTTGTGTGAATTGTAATAGATCATCATATTTTTAAGGATCATCTCACTTTATTTCACTTTTAAGTTGATAGACCTGAATTATAACTATCTGGAAGAATCTGATTTTCATGCCAGTGATAGTTCAAATATGTAGATAGCAAGATTCCTTATCTCTGTGATATGGCCCTTATATTATATTTGTGTTTTACAGCATGGAGGTGGCCAAGTTTTTGTCTCTCTTCAGGGATTAGTTCAAAGCTTGAAGGATAAAAGTTCTTCACATGGAATCATTCTTGTTGCACATGAGGCTAGTGCATCACGTCATCTAAGCCATTGCGGGCTGGAACATGACATAGAAACAGCGGTTAGTTGAAATTTGAATGTAGAACTTCCATTCCAGATTAAAAATTCCACATAAAACAAGTATAACTTGACGGTGTAGACTATCTTAATCTTTCTGAATGTCTTCATCCTAGCTGTATAGGTGGATGTAGAGAAGTAACTTTTCACAGGCATCTTAATCCACTATCTACTTCCTGTCAGTCATTCGTGTTGTTTCTTCTAGGCCTTGTATAAAAATACAGTGATAATAAGGCTTGCTTTCCTGCTGCCAGAAAAGAAGTTTACTTGATTCACACCATATAAAGCAGGAACATCGGTTTTACCATTTGAATGGTTTTCTACACTCCATTTTTTTTTTAAAAAAAATGTCCTTTATCATTTTCGGTGCTTCTAATTCCCAGTTTTTTTTGCAGCCAGCAAGCTGGATTGTAGGCAGTCTATTTTCTGGCAAACTGGTTCCTTTGAAGAAAAACCGCTGTGCTTCATTCCATCGAATTAAGATGCCATCATTCCAGCAACAGCAAGCATTTGACATGAGTCAAGAAATATGAGAATTCATGTGTCGCATAGCTGTACCATTATCATCCAATGAGAACCTTAAATATTTCTATTTGAGACATGCCTGGAGCACATTCCTTATCAGGATCCTCTGTTTCCTACAGAGTTTTCAACAGCATGTTTCTATCGCGGTGGAATTCGACTTTGGTGTGCCAAGGCTGACACTTACCGTTCAAAGTACCTCTAATCATGATATGTTGTACTGCTGCCTACCATATTTCAAGAAGACTAATGGTTAACTATTACGAGAATTATACTAAGTATTCATCCTTCAACTATCTTGTTCATTAATTGAGTGTTCACTTCTGAAGATCATGATATTTGATGGAGAGTGCGCTTACTAATCTGTAACTGAGCAAGATTATGTAGTGCAGAATATGTTAGGACACGCGTTTGCAAATGAAGACTGGTCCAGAATAAGTGAATATCGACTAGGGAAAATGATCACCCAGTGCACTTACGATATCCTTGAATGTATTTTTATGAACGCTTCATTTTTTTAGCAGGGCAAGAATGGTTCTTGTTGATGTTGTAACTTGTAAATGCAAATATTAGAGAAAAGATACCTCTCACTTGCAAATTGTAATTATAAGGAGTGTTGCATAGCCTATTATGCCATCAAAATGAAAAAAGTATTGATCAATGTTGTTTTAACTGTCCTGGTACATATAAGTGAGATCATCTCATTTGTTGTGTACTCGTATTAGTACTCTGAAATCCGAATGCTCTGTTTCGAGCGTGCAGAGCATGTTCTGATTCACGTTGCAACATGCAGGAATCAGTCAAATGCGTCAGTCTTGTAACATCATGTAATGTTATTCTTCTGTATGTTTACGACTTGCTGCTCCAATTAAAAACACGAAATATGATTGGGGTGAAGTTCATTCTCGTTTCTTCAAAATTTTCCAAAAAAAATAAAGATAAGCGATCCAGAAATTGCTACTCACTCTTCTTTTTTTATGTTTATACTTTAATTATTACTTTTTGTAATTTTATATTATTATATACTAATAAAAATGTAGTATTATAAAAATATTTTTAATAATAAATTTAATAATATAATTTTTACATAGTTAATCCAAATAGTGTTAAATATATAATGGTCAAAACGGATTCTACCACGTACTAACTACTCGAGTATTTTATAAGGCTGACACGGAGTCTCCAAGGTCGAGCCCGAGTGATCGAGTCCCGTGCCCGTCCCATGGTCGCGGACATAAAGGAAAGTACCAAACTGCCCTTCTTCCCCTCTTCTTGAGTTCTTTCATCCCTCGTCACCGAACCGCCTCTCTCGTCTCTCCCCCTCGTCGCGCCCCCATCCGGCCTCCCTCTCGTCTCCCAATCTCCGCGGCGGCGGCGGCGGCGTCTTCCTCCTCCAGGTTAGCGCCGCACCGCTGTATCCAACCCCTCATCTCCCTTTTTTTTTTGCCCTACCAAAAGGATATGTCAATACTCTATTCCGTATTCTGTGTACTTCGTCCTGTTTCGGGTCAATGGACCATGGTCCATGGATAAAGAAGAGACTCCTCTATTTCATGTGATTGCTATTTCGTTCTAGTGCCATTTGTTTGGGACGGTACACTCGCTCGTGCAGTGGCGGAGCTAGAGCAAAACGGAGGGGGTGCACCACTTCACCATATCTATATAGGCATATAGAATTTTCAAGCAAAATAATACTAAATAATAACATTTGTAGATAGCTTTTTATACCAATACTTCATTGATAGAACGATACTATATGACAACTTAGCATTAATGATTAAAAGTGCTTACCAAAATTAAAAAAAGAAGTGAAACGGAATATCATGATCATAAAAGATAGTCGAGATTTGCCAAATCCTGAAATACATCATCAAAGATAGTAACCAAAGATAGTAATGATTGATCCCTTACTCCTTTTTGTCTCGATCGGCGGAAATGAGTAATGACAGACACACCACAACCGGTTCTTGTCCTCACGAACACAGAGCTGAATCCAATTCTCTCCTTCCCCACTGATCACTCCGGGAGGCGGGAACCAATCACAGATTCACACGCCACATCAACGCAGCACGCAGGCGCCCGTAGTCTCCAGGCTCACGCGGAAAGGCCGAAAGGACAGGCGCTCGCACGCGGCACGCAGGCAACGACAACACTCCAGAGTCCAGTCTCCAGGCTCTAGCGATGAACAACAGAACAAGATGAGAATTAAGATTTGAGAAGAAGTTTCGTCGCCAAGACGCCAACGCCGTGAAACTGCTCGAGTGCTCGACCCTTCGGTTACTTTCCGTGCCGCAACGGGCCACGCGTGACGGTGGGAGAATGGGCTGGACAGAGCTGAACAAATTTTGTTGGGCTAGGGGTACACCATATTAGGTCAAAGGGGGTGCACAAAGGGTGAATGCTTACTAATAATAACTAAATTTTATTTTAGACCCGGGTTCCTGGGAACCCCCTCCAGCCCATTGGCCTCCGCCCCTGCGCTCGTGATCGGTTCTTGGGGCATTTTTTTTGCAATTTTTTTAATAAAAAAATTCGGTAGGTGTCCGTGTTCGTCAAACGTACTTGCTTGTCTCGCCCTTCTTATCTATCGCTATGCCTGTCAAATAGTACCCATTTGTGTTCGTGGTCTTGCTCGGTGGCTATTAGTATCAGATGAGTGATAGGGTTCATGCTTCTCTGACTCCTCTGTTGCGGTGTGTGCGGCCAATTGAATTTCATGTTAGTGATATGCCTTAGAGTTAGTCATATTGATCAACAAGTATGTGATTTGTTCGTCAAACTCTTTCTTCATATTTTGATGTTATTCTAAATTATTTCAAATCTTATATAATTATATAGGACAATTATAATTTATACATCTGCACTTGATTGATGATTATGTTTCACAGATTATGGATCCGAGAATATCAAATCAATAATGTATACACATATTAGATAATATGGTGTTGGATTGACTTACCATAAAACACTAAGGAAATTGTTATATTCTTATGTGTGATTAGTTGGTCTCAAATATAGTACATGTAGAATTCTTAAATCTGATATTAACATAATTTCTACATGTGTAATAATTTAGTTAGGTGTTGTCAAACAATACTCTATAATTGAGTGGTCATAAAGATAACTTTCAGATTTACTATGAAACATACGGTGGAATGTGAGCGATTAAAATGGAATTTGCCCCTTCTATATAATGGTAGAGATATATCTGAGCCTCTCGATGTGGTTAGATTAAGAAAGTGCATGGCCATGTTGAATGTGATTCAGAAGTCAATCATAAATTGAGTAATCCACTACATATTCAAGCGAAGAATCGAGATCTCATAGGATGTCACGCTTCTCGTTTTGAGTTCGATATGGTATCTAAGGCAAAGGGATCAGTACATAAGTACTATATAGATTCATCTGATATAATCTTTATGCATATTTGGGAATCACTATATCATGCTAGGAACCGCTACCGACTTATGGATCAGAAATGAGTTTTTAGGCCATGGTCGAATATACATGAACATATGTGGTCACGCACTTAACGGGTTGGAACGATAAGGATCCGGATGATAGACTCCAAGTGGGATATGATCTCTACTCGTATTGGATAAGGATCCGGTTAGAGGCCCTCCGAGTGGGATACAATATCTACTTATATTAGATAAGGATCAAGTCAGAGGCTTTCCGAGTTGGATACGATATCTAATCGTATGAATAAAGGTCCGATCTAAGGCTATTTATTAAGAGAAGTGCGGGGCTGAGAGAGGTATCTCGAGATATATCAAGATACATCCATCGAAACTGCCACCTCTCAAAACCCTTGCCGTGTGCACTGGTGCTAGTATACCGACGCACGATGTTTCATCCATGGACGTTATGACTTCAGTAGTGGCACTGCTGCGACTGCGGTGCTGATTGGAACAATCACAAAGAGGAGACAGCTGGTCTAAGGACGATCGACTACTTCCACTACACCGACGTGTGCTACGTTAAACCGGCCGCTTCAAATTTAGTTCCGCTATACTACACGTCTAGTGGTAACGATTTATAATATCTTATTTATATAGCTTTTGGTTTACACAGTAAAATTTTTTAATCTGCACTAGTTTAGCCTATCCGTATCCTAACATTGCACTACAGCACCTTATGGTTCGTAACTTCATATGTTATTCTTGTAGGTCAGTTATGACAAATTAGATGTGGATTGGATTGAAAATGGTGGGTGGCGGAGACATCGTTGCCACTGAAAATGAATGTTGGGAGTAGACCTCGGGTAATTTATTTATCTTGTGCTTTTGGGGGAGGAAATGTCTGCCCTTTTCTGTCTACAGATTGGCGCTATTGATTTTGTGCATCATGCCCATTTAATGGTATTATACATGTCTTTAGGCTTTTAGGTGTGATCGAATTCGTGAATAGGATATCGTAGGTTTGCATAAATGTGAATGCTGAGTAGCATCCTTAACGGCTGTACACTCGTATTACTGGCATATCTGAGCGTCCTTGAATGCAGTTCCAGTGAATGCTGGTTGCTTTATTCAGGGAGAACCTCAATCTGTTCTGTTGCTTCGGAAAATACATGTAAGCTTTTTTTACCAATACTTGCTCAAATCTTGTACCTTGGTTTGCGATCATGCGTTGATTGTTGTTTCTTGGGGGACCTTGGTGGCTTGTTGTGTGATTTATCTGCCCTTTCAAGATGATATCACTTCGTCGTTTTGCAACCAGAACAACACTATTTTTATTCTGGTTCTCTATATTTCAATTTTTAAACTTGAGTTGATGCATTTAGCTTACCTCAACTTGTCTAGGATAAAAAGTTTTTGTTGTTGTTGTTGTTGAGTTGATGCATTTCCTGTTAAAAGATTTCTGAATTTGTTAGCTATGGCCACTTGAGTGAATTTGTTCCATGTTGCTCATATAGAGGGGTAAAGTTGGTCTTACAAAAAATTGCTTTCATAAATTTTAAGGCCTATATTTTTTGCGCTAACAAGCTCTAGACAACTGCTATATGATGTAAAGCATATGAATATTCACTGTTTTCCTTAGCTGACCTTTTCATACTTTAGAATTGTATGACATAATCAGAGGGGGTAAATGATTGCCTCCATTTTTTGATACTTGAAAACTAATATTAAACTAGAAGAAAAACAATTTAAATTACCGGATGTAGATTTTGACCGTACTGCTCGCTTGATCTCCTTTGCACGTAGTTGAAATCTTCCTCCACTCGAAATGTTCGACTGCTTCGTCCGCTTGATCACTTTGACCGCTCGAATACGAACAAACCGAAGACAACGTCGTGCTCTGATCAGTTGGATTGACCCGACGACCAAAGACACCGTGCTCGTAGATTGCAAGATCGTGATGCGATAGCACACCGACGAGGACATAGGAAAGCGATGCTAAAAAAACCCCGTCGTGCTTCGATTGACACAACGAGACAACGTCGGCAGCGATTTGTTTCTTTGAGAACATATCTGATATTTTACTTCTATATTATGTTTGCGACTACAAAACACCCTCACGGCACCCCTAAAACCCTAGCACATAAAGCCTCCTCAAAGCTCTCTACAGCCCTCGACTAAAACCCTTAGTCTCTGTGTTTTTATATGCTAGAGTTCTAAACCGTTTTCACCTCAAACACGAACACAGAATCCTATGTTTTCCGAAAACCTAGAGACCCGAAATCCTTTCGAACACGGGTTTTATTCAAACTCTCAATCTTTTTAGATATAGACTCTATCCACAGCTCATAACTTAGTACATGATGTCTCCAGGACCGCACCTCCTGTATCTTCATCACGCTTCATCAACCTTACGTGTTGAAGCCTTTAGGATCGCACCGCCTGTAGCTTTTCCACGCATTATCACATTTGATTTTCACGTACTCCAGCATGAGCTCGACCACCTTGCGTGACATCCATGACCGCCTGGACCTCAGATCTTTCCATCCTAGCCCTGGTCCTCCTCGCACCGACCATGACCGCCTCCACGCCAACCTGCATATGCAAAGACTGAAGAAGTTTTCTTCCGGCACAAGTTTTTTTCAACTTGACCGTCATCAGCACACACATACTACACACCCTTGTCTATTCATAGACAAGAATCAAACCATCCACGAACACCAACCAGGTCATCCACGACCATAATTTCCACCACTTTCCAGCAATCAACCTTAGACTACTTATTACGACTGGTTATGCCCTCCATGTAAAGTTCGGTCACTAGCTCATCGAGTACTCGAACACAAGTACTCGGGAATTCCTATCGCTGTGAATACTTGAGAATAACACGCATCACTACCAACCACAGAACCATTGAGTACTGACCATGTACTGAATCAACGACAATCCCTACGACCACCCAGTACATACCTGGTACTTTAGCAAAAACCACCGATCACCGACCATCATGCACAGATCAGTTAACCATTGACCCAACATGAGTACTTGAAATACTCGAAGATCACAAGAATTGAAGCACTCGTACCGACCATAAAGTCTGTGAGTACCTATCGTGAAGCCTACTGCAATCGATTGCAAAGCCTTTGACTACCGATTGAAAGATCTACGAAAACTAATTGAAAGGCATAAGACAATGACATCCGACTGATCACAAAGTCTTCGACTATCAAGTACTGACCAGATCGAGTAACGATCAGTAAAGTCTATGACTATCGAGTAACGACCAGTAAAGTCCATGACTATCGAATACCGACCAGTAAAGTCTACAACTATAAAGTACTGACCAGTAAATTTCATAATTATCAAGTATCGATCAGTAAAGTCCACGACTATCGAGTACCGACCAGTAAAGTCCACGACTATCGAGTACCGACCAGTAAAGTCCATGACTATCGAGTATCAACTAATAAAGTTTATGACTATCGACTGATTACTGTAGCTACGACCATAGACAAAGCACTATAGCTACGTCATCGATAAAAAACATTGTAGCTACGATCATCAAAAAGTAATGTAATTATGACCATCGGAAGTATTGTATCTACGACCATCAGAAAGTACTATAGCTATAACTATCGAAAAGTATTGTAGTTACGATCATCGAAAAGTGTTGTAGCTACGACCAGTTCACTGTAACTTACCATCTTCAACCATGTATGGTCTTTCTGCTGTAATCGATGTTCCATGGTCAAAATGACGTGATCGCAGGATGACGAGGTCAAAATACCATGGTCGGATTGCCGTGGTTGAAGCTTGATGTAGTCAAAATCTGCAGTGCTCGACTTACCGTGGTCGAAAGTTGATGTGATCGAAATTTGCAGTGGTCGACTTACCGTAGTCGAAATATCATGGTCGAAATATCGTGGTCGAAGCTTGAACTGGTAGAAATACCATGGTCAAATGGTGTGGTCGAAATCTGCAGTGGTCAACTTACCATGGTCGAAGCCATCCGTGGTCAAAATGCTATCATGAAAACTCTAGCAATAATAGCGTATTGACCAGATCTTTTACAAACGCAAATTTCAATACAACCCAAATATCAATTATTCATCACCACTAAATTTACGACCAAACCACATGGTCTAACACATACCTAATATTATCAACTAGGATGTGGTACTCGTACAGGTGCACCTTTGTATGAACCGCATAATAAAATTTGCGAATACGTTTCAGTGATTCTGAGCTTGCAAATTTTTGTCGAACTATACCCTGTGAATTGTGTAATTTTGAATTTAGAATATGTTCGAAACCAGTAACCGGAACGGTTATCTCCCAAAAACCGGAGAAACCACTAAAAAACCGGGAGAAACACGAAAAAATTGAATTTGGGATGTTTCGAAGCATATTTATGTCATACAATAGATAATCTAGCATAAAAAAGACTTAAACCAACCTAGAAGGTGCATTATGCAGTCACAAATTTAAGGGTACATATGAAAAACCCGGCCAGTTTTTCATTTCCTGGTACCCACCGGAAAATCCGGTTACCGGCAGTTTTTTTGAGCCCTGGTGTTAAGGATTGTTCTCTTTGCAAACCATGGTTCTTAGTAGGTTTTTTTCTCACTTCTACATGTGATTGTCGTTGTCATATATGGACAACTTATTAAATATTTATGTTCAAGAAATTTTCATGCTATTTTGACTGCATGGAGGTGCTGCTTCAGTTTTTTTCCTCCCTCTGACACAAAAAAGGGGGATTCTTATTGTTTCATTTTCACACTAGTTCTAACAGGAAATGCATGTAACAAATTTTATTGTAGCTTTTGGGTAGTAAATATAGCATCATCTTTGTACTTGTGTGTTGACTTTTTTTAGATGGACAGCCATAATTCATCATCATCCCAGATTGCTGAGCAGCTGAGGTGAAAATGAACATATCACCATCTACTTCTGGAGCAGCTGGGAACAAAATTTGCAGAGGTGCTCCTTGCGTTTTCTCTGACTCCAGTAACACATCAGAAGATGCAAAGGAGAGATTTGCGTTCATGAGGAAGCTCATAATTGCTGTAATCCTTTGCATTATATTCATGACAGTCGAAGTGGTTGGAGGCATCAAAGCAAATAGTCTTGCAATCTTGGCCGATGCAGCCCATCTCCTTTCGGATGTTGCAGCCTTTGCCATATCTTTGTTCTCTCTTTGGGCAGTTGGATGGGAAGCGACACCACAGCAATCATATGGGTTCTTCCGTATAGAAATTCTTGGTGCATTGGTTTCCATTCAACTCATATGGCTCCTTGCCGGCATACTTGTCTATGAAGCTAGTGTAAGGCTCATTAATGACAGTGGCGAGGTGCAGGGCTCCCTCATGTTTGTTGTCTCAGCTTTTGGTTTGTTTGTTAACATCATAATGGCTGTCTTTCTTGGTCATGACCACGGGCAAGGACATGCGCACAGCCATGGTCATACAGCCATGATCATGGTGATTCGGACGATAACCATTCCCATTAGGGCTGGACGAAAAACTCGAAGCTCGTTAGCTCGCTCGGCTCGTGGCTGGCTCGGCTCGGCTCGGCTCGGCTCGTTAGGATAACGAGTCGAGCCGAGCCAAGATTTTAGCTCGTTAGCTATAACGAGCCAACTCGAGCCAGCTCGCGAGCCGCTCACGAGCCAAACGAGCCATGCTTCCAGGAATTTAGATATGCATATGCTGCTTCCATGGACCTAATTTGTACTCTATTGCATGTGTTAATGTGTAAATTTGTACTCTATTGTACCCAAACGAGCCATGCATGTATTAATTTGTACTCTATTGTACCCAAACGAGCCAAACGAGCCTAACGAGCCAAACGAGCCTAACGAGCCAAACTTCCATGGATGAATATATGATGGAGATATTTTTTTGCCCTGGCTCACGAGCCAAACGAGCTAACTCGAGCTTTTTGTCGAGCCGAGCCGAGCTGGCTTTTTAGCTCGTTAGTTATAACGAGCCAGCTCGTTATCTACCGAGCCAGACCGAGCCGAGCCGAGCCGAGCCAGCTCGTTATCCAGCCCTAATTCCCATCATGGAGATCATGCGAGGGCCATGTACATCGCCAAGAGCACAGTCATGGCAGTTCTATATGTTAAAAATAGAATAGGATTGTATTATTTGTTTCTTTATATACCTCAGTTTCCTTATCTATATATATATATATCATATTCCTTTGTACATTCCCTTGTACTTTTTATATATATTACCATTTGGGCCTTAATACACACAATATTCATAATATGGTATTAGAGCTAGGGTATTAACCCTAGTTTTTCCGCATCCATCGCCGGTTCACAGTTGAGTTGTCGCCCTCTGGGCTGCAGCCACTGTCCGGTCACCGTTGCTCTACCGCTGCCGTCGTCTTTGGCCGCTATCGTCTATCACCTGTCGTCACCACCGATCGATCGATTCGCTGACGCCTTGGTCCACCAGCAGCCCGACGCCGCCTCGGTCCGTTGGCCATTCGACCCGTTGGTCGCCATCCGCCCGTTGTCGTCCCCGACTGTCGGCTGCCATCTTCACCCTCTCGTTCTGCCGTCGCTTGCCCAATCCGGCCGTTGCTCGCCAGCACCTGCCCGATCTGCTGTCACCCGGCGCCTGCCCGATCCGGCCGTCGCTCGCTCGATCTGCTATTGCTTGCCTAATACAGTCGTTGTCCGACTGTTGCTCGCCCAATCCGACCGCCACTCGTCGGCACCCGCTCGTCTGGCCGTCGCCCACCAGCTCCCCAGTTTGACCGACACCAGATCGTGAGGTCTCTTCTGCATTAGCCCTCACACCTCTTTTGTATTAGTTTTCTCAAAAGAAAAAAAAGAAAGAAAGCGTTGATCTAACTGCCGCACCGTCCAGCGCTGCATGTTAGACTTCGTTGCCTTGGTCGTCGCGTCGTCCAGTGCCGCCTACCGATGACTTCCGTTCCATCAGCTATGATCCCATTCTCGAAGACAAAACTCCAAGGGATGAATTATAGGTTATGATCTTCACTCATGGAGATCACGCTCGATGGTCTTTGCCTTTGGGGATGTCACTGGCACACGACCTTCTCCGCCACCACTGGTTCAGCTTCCTCCCAGATAGTCTACTTCTGCACCTCCTGCAGAAGATGAGGTCGCTAAGGAGGCAGAGGCTGCTGTTGCTGCTGACGCCACTGATGATGCTTTTCAGTATGCGTGACGCTTTCAAGTGCTGGTATGCTGATAAGGTCCGTGTTCACGCCATCCTCGTGATCAGCGTCGATGACTCTATTACATTGTTGGTCTACGGTCTACTCGACAGATCCAGGAGTACTTGTGTGAGCGGTACCAGCAAAGCAGTGATACTCAGTTTTTTTCGCTTCAGCGTGAGTTGGAGATGCTTCGCTAGGAAGACTCTTCCGTCGATGACTTCTTCCGAGCCTTGGCTAGTCTCTGATGCTAACTGGACGACCTGGCCTCTCCACTCTGCCAGGAGTGTCATAAAGTGCAGAAACCAGATCATGATCGCCTTCACCTTTATGATTTCGTTTGTCGTCTTCGCCTAGAGTTTGAGCTTATTATGGCTCAACTGCTGAGCCGCTCATCGCGCCCGACGGTCACCGAGGCCCTTTCAACACTACAGGCTAAGGAGCTTTGTCTAGGGTTATCAGCACAGTCTATTCTAATTGTGCTTGTTGCCCCTTCTTCTTCGACTACGGCGACATCTTCTGCTTCAACTACGACCTCTCCCCATGTGCCTGTCTCCGCTCCTATTTTTGCACCAACTGGAGTTTAGTGCAACTACTGCAAGAACTTTGGGCACAACTATCAGAGTTGTGCGATGCGAAAAAAGCGGAACAAGGCACGTGGGGGGTGGACGGCCATAAGGGGCAGAGAGGCCCTTTCTTCATAGAAGGACAGACCAGTTCATCAGCTTCTGCTCAGTGAGGTGACTCTGTTCAGCAGCTCTACCAAGCTCTACTTCCACAGCTCTCTCACAGCTCAGCAGGTTCTGCCAGTCTAGCTCAGATGTCTTCTCCAGGTACCTCTTGGGTTCTAGATTCCAGTGCTTCTTTTCACATAACACCAGACTCCACATCTCTCACTTCAATAGGACCACCTGATTTTCCCATCTCTGTTCAGAGTGCTGACTGTACTCCTCTATTTGTCAGTTGTCAGAGCACTCTTTTGTCCACTAATTTTTCTATTCCAACTATTTCCTATATTCTCCAGCTTACCATGTAGCTTCTCTTGGTGGGTTAGCTCACCGATCTTAGTTGTAGAGTTCGTTTTGATTCTCACACATGTTTCGTTCAAAATCGACCGATAGGGACGGTACTTGAGACTAGCTGGCATCGTAGGGATCGTCAGGATCTCTACATTTTCGACTGCCTACACCTTCCATCCACTTCAGTTGCTCCTACCACATCTACGTCCACCTCCACCGCCACTGTTGCCACCACCTCTGGAGCTTTTGCGCAGTGGTATCACCATTTAGGTCACCCGTGTAGGTCCCGCTTGTCTTCACTTGTTCGTCAAGGTGTTCTTGGATGTGTTCCTGTTGTCACAGCCATATTTTATTAGGGTTGTAAATTAGGCAAGCAGCTACAACTTCCTTATCACTCTAGTGAGTCAATTCATAACTCATCCTACTCATCTTCACTACAATCATATTCTTCGTGTTCTTCATTACTTGCGCGGAACCATCTCTCATTGTTTGTTTTTCCCTAATTCCACCTCACTACAGCTTCAAATGTACTCCGATGCGACCAAGGCTAGTGACTCTTCTAATTTTCGTTCTCTTTTTGCTTACTGTGTTTTTCTTGGCTCCTCCTTGATTGCTTGGAAGACAAAGAAGCAGATTACAGTTTCCCGTTCGAGTGCAGAGGCTGAGTTGAGAGCTATGACAACAGTGATAACAGAGATTACTTAGTTAAGATGGCTACTTACAGACTTTGGAGTACCTGTTAGGGGACCTATGACATTTATGTCTGATAGTACAGATGCTATCAGTATTGCTCGTGATCCAGTGAAGTATGAGCTCACCAAGAACATTGGTGTCAATACTTCATACACTCGCTCACAGGTGCAGGAGGGAATATTTGCTCTACAGTTTGTGCTTTCAGAGTTACAACTTGCTGACTTCTTCACGAAGCCGCAGACAAGGGCACAACATTTGTTTTTTTCTCTCCAAATTCAGTGTGTGTGATCCACCATGAGTTTGAGGGGATGTTAAGGATAGAATATGATTGTGTTATTTATTTTTTTATATGTCTCGGTTTTTTTATCTGTATATGACATAGTACATCTCCTTGTGCTCCCTGTATATATTGCCCTTTAGCCCTTATGAATATACACAAAATATTCATAACCCTATAACCATCAAAACTCATCACCACTCCCATTCAAGCACTGGACAACATCTGAATGCCGAGGAACCATTGCTTAAGCATGATGCTGAGTGTGAGAGTGCCCAGTCTGCTAAGAAGCCTCGTCGTAATATCAATGTACACAGTGGTTATCTGCATGTACTCGGGGACTCCTTCCAGATCATCGGCGTAATGATTGGAGGGGCTATCATCTGGTACAAGCCCGATGGAACTTGGAAGATTATTGATCTCATATGCACCGTGATCTTCTCTGTGATCGTACTGTTCACCACAATCAAGATGCTGCGTAACACACTTGAAGCTCTGATGGAAAGCACGCCTCGCGAGATCGATGCCAGCTGGCTCGAGAGGGGGGCTCCGTGATATGGAAGGTGTGGTTGCCGTCCATGAGCCGCACATCTGGACCATCACAGTGGGGAAGGTGCTCTTGGCTTGCCATGTGACAATCACGCAGGACGCAGATGCTGATCAAATGCTTGACAAGGTCATGTTGGATACATAAAGGCGGAGTACAACATCAGCCATGTGACCATTCAGATCGAGCGCGACTGAGTTTGTGCCAGGTAGTTGGGTATAAGAAAGCAGCAGCTCATGGCCAACTTAGGGACTTGTTCACCGTTTATCTTCTTAATGTGGTTAATGTTAGCTTCGCAGTCGCAAGGGCTCTAGCCGGCCATCAGAGCTGACTATGCTTGCAGGTTCATCTAGATGCTTAGCTTTGATGGTGGATAATATGTACGTGGTATTATTAGTCTATTAGGGCATCTGTAGTGTATGAAAAGAGGAGGTCTTAAGCCACCTTAAGGTCAACCTTATACATTACAGGGATGATCTTAAGCAGACCCTAAGCAAAAAAAGCTTAAGGCTGGTCCTCAAGCTAAAGACCTGGCCATAAGCATTAAAATACAATTTTTCTTTATCTGCCAAGTGGGACCGTCTTAAGGCCCCTTGGGTTATATACACTATGGAGTTGGTCTTAAGGTTTAGATGGGACCCACCTTAAGACCCTTTGGGTTATATACACTGCAGATGCCCTTAGGGCATCTGTAGTGTATGAGAATAGAGAGTTTTAAGCCACCTTAAGGTCAACCTTATACATTATAGGGGTGACCTTAAGAAGGCTATAAGTAAAAAAAGCTTAAGGCTGGTCCTCAAGCTTAAGACTTGGCCATAAGCATTAAAATACAATTTTTCTTTATCTGCCAAGTGGGACCATCTTAAGGCCCCTTAGGTTATATACACTATGGAGTTGGACTTAAGGTTTAGATGGGACCCACCTTAAGGTCTCTTGGGTTATATACACTACAGATGCCCTTAGGCGAATCGGTCGATATTATTTGGGTGTTCTACTCACTGGTAGATGTATTCACATGGAAGCAATTCTGTGACGAAGTTTTTAGCGCCTTCTGAGTTCATTAACCTGCATTTCTAGTTTAGCGCACTGTCCTACCACCTGTGTGAGATCTGCCCTGGCATGGAAGATACGAAGCTCCTGTTTGTTGAGCCTATTATGATTTGTTCTGAGCTTGCTTCTTTCAGTTGAATGGTGGAAGGATAGAAGGAGCCCCTGTTGTTGTCGCGTGGATGGTGCAGTCTGCATATTTCGTGTGTGAGTACTACGTGCATCGGTATCTTTGCGTAGGAGGATGGGTAGTTGTCTCTGCTGGCTAGTTGTTCCCTTGGGTGAAAGTGAAACCATGTGCATGGTCCTTCTGAACTCTGAAACTGGTTGTGCTGCTTTCCTCTGTAAACTTATCCATGGAAAATTGAGACATAGCACTTGGCCAATTGAGAAATATAGATCCTGGCCAGAGAGCACAAGAACCACCAACAAGAACTTGAAGCAGGTGCACAAGAATCGCAAGGAGGTGTGACGTGCTGAGGGCTGACAAGCACTGAAATTTTTTTGGGGGGCTTCTCTTCTGTAACCTAACGTGAGGGAGACGCATGAAAGAGTTTCCCGGCCATCGCGAGCCTTCTTAGTTCGCCCATTCGTCTTGTCAGGCCCGTCATGGCCTGCCCTCCATTGAGTACGCCTGTGGGTTTTGCTCATCGGTTTGTTGCTACGTGCTATTCAATATTCATTACAGTGAAGACTGGGGATATTATTCTGGCCTCTTCTCGAAGAAAAGGACTACTGAATTTCTTGGCGTCATAACGGAAGGATAAGCCAGAAGCGTGGCCATGTGCTCATGTGAAATGCATATATTGGGTTGATCTATGATGACAATGTGGAATAAAACTGGCGTGTTTGCGGGGCTCGCTGGTGGAAGCCGCAAAGGAGGAAGCAGGCTCTCGTTCAGCAGCATATATATAATTGCACGGGCTAGCAAGTAGAGCACTTGTCCTCTACGATGATTACTCCCAAGCCTCACCCCCAGGGCTTGCACGATATTCTAACCATAATCGATAGCAACAAAAAAAAATTCACACCTTCCATTTCCATTTTTAATCCCTTTTTATCTGTTTTTTGTTTTTACCATCTGTTTTTTATAGGAATATATTGTTTTGATCTCCTCTCTTACATCATTAGTGCCAGGAAATGTATGTGTTAATGTGAATTGTAATGTGGCAGATCCAATTCTTTATCTGCGTAAAAAATAATAATTGGTAAAATAATTCTGTATGGTTCGGTCATGTAGATAAGAGAGAAACTACTCAACCACATTTCTAGTCAATTCATAGGCATCACTTACATTAGGGTATTGCAAGAGCTTAATCCCATGGCTCTGACGTCCAACTCTCAATTTTCTGTTGCCATTTTTTTCACCCTTTTTCAAAATCGATGCATGCAGCATAAAAAAATCAAGGAGTTGCATACGTTTTGACATTAAATTGAATTTCATGCACCGACCAATCAACAAAGAAAAACTCAAATAGGTCATTTTTTTAGCTTTTAACTTTTCTACAGTAACTAGCTTTTAAACGAAATATTTTTTCAAGATAAGGTCTACTAGTTAATTGTAGTACATATTATACCGACTTCATTTATATTGGCAAAAACCACATGTGAGTTTTTGTTACTTTTATAATCTCTTATATGAATAGCCTAAAAATCATAAGTTGCAGTCAAAAATCATAAATCTCCGCCAAAAAAGAACAAGCTCACAATAAAAAAGCCATGGAATATAATACCCTTCTTTTTAGTGACAAGCGTACTTTTTCTAGCAAAAAGGTACATGCATACTTAACGCATCAACCTGTAAAAGTTGTTTTTTGTGTTTTTTCATAGTAATTAGTTTTTAAACAGATTGTTTTTTTTAAATCGGGCTCTACAAGTTGATTTTAGTATACACTATAGCAAATTTATTTATATATTTTATTTATATCAGCCAAAACAGTACTTATATTCTCTTATGAACAGCCAAAAGTCTAAGTTAAAAGAACATGCCTTCCTCTTATTATTAGGTGAAGAACAAACATTTCCCCGGCCAGTTAAACTGCAACAAGATGACGCTCAAGAACAAACATTCCCCCGGCCAGTTAAAGTTTTCTTTCAACGGAGTCAAACCTGCATGATCCAGCACCGCCACAACCGTATATCCCCTGAATGCGACCCAGCAGCAGGTCGGCACGATCACAGCCGTCCAATCACCCCGATGGGAGATCTCTACGTCTCAACGATGCTAGCTTCGTATCCCTAGCTCCCAGGACTCCTTCTCTCTCTCTCTCTCTCTCTCTCTCTTCATGACGAGTCAACAGGTGGGCCCACCAAGCCACCACTCACTCACCCGCCTGCCAACAAATGAACAGAGCTCTCTAACATTCTCTCTCTACAGTCTACATCATTCTCTCTCTTCAGAGTCCCATTTATTTATGTATTCTCTCCTCAGTTCAGTAGTCCTCATCCCCATCCCATCCAGCTCTCATCTCCTCTTCCCATCCGATCCACCCTTCTCTAGCTTACATTGCAGTCCAAGTCGTCCTAGGAATATCACACCACCACCACCACAACTGGCACTAGCTACCTCCACTTGTAGTAGCGGCAGCTCACTACTGCAGCTTAGTGCGCCTCATCCTAACGCTTGACGAGGCGTCAAGGCTTGGCAAGAAGCTAGCTAGTGGCTTGCTAGGGAGACGTACGTATGTTTCCTGCAGAGGTGTCGCTCGCCGGCGCCGCCGGAGCGGCGCGGCACGGGGAGGCGGTCGTGCCGATGCTGCCGCCCTTCTTCATGGGCTCCATATGGCCAGCGGTGGCCGGGGTTGGTGCTGCTGCCCCCGCGGAGGACGAGGCCGCGGCCGCGGCCGCGCACGACCGCGCGCTGGCCGCGTCGCGCAACCACCGCGAGGCCGAGAAGCGTCGCCGCGAGCGTATCAAGTCGCATCTAGACCGCCTCCGCGCCGTCCTCGCCTGCGACCCCAAGGCAATACCAAAACCACTTTTTCTTCTCCGTGCACACGAACCATGTTCTTTTCTTGATTAGTTCTGAATTTCTGATCACTTCTCTTAATTTTCTGCAAGAATTATTAGGGATATACGGGGCTGGATAAGATGAAATTTATGCATGGTTTAGGAATCGAATTAGCATCTAGCTTGCAGTAGCTAGATGCTGAGTTGCTGACTATGTATGTAGCATGTACGTTCCAAAACGGCTAATGTTGTGATTAAATCTGGGTTTGTGATTAAAGCTTGTTCCTCTTCAGGATTTGCGGTTATTGTCCACATGCAGACATGCTTCTTTTGTGCCTAGTACTGTGTTTCCTCATTAATTCCCAGTAATTTAATTACATGATTTTTTTCTCCTTATTTCCCAGCTTGTGCTGACTTAATCATCTTTGCGTACGATTAATCCCTAACCGCTTTAGGGTTCGTGTTTTGAGCTTTGAGCCTAATCGTGAGAAGGTTTTGTTGATGGAGTTTGGTTAACTCGTGTGTGAGCAGATAGACAAGGCGTCGCTGCTGGCGAAGGCGGTGGAGAGGGTGAGGGACCTGAAGCAGCGCATGGCCGGCATCGGCGAGGCGGCGCCGGCGCACCTGTTCCCAACGGAGCACGACGAGATCGTGGTGCTCGCGTCGGGAGGCGGGCGCGGCGCGGCGGCGGTGTTCGAGGCCTCCGTCTGCTGCGACGACCGCTCCGACCTCCTCCCGGAGCTCATCGAGACGCTGCGCGCCCTCCGCCTGCGCACACTCCGCGCCGAGATGGCCACCCTCGGCGGCCGCGTCCGCAACGTGCTCGTCCTGGCCCGCGACCACCGCGGCGAGGACGGCGGTGCTACTGGAGACGGCGATGACCTTGCCGACCACTCGGGCTCCAACGACGGTGGCAGCGGCGGTGACTTCCTAAAGGAAGCCCTGAGGGCTCTCGTGGAGAGGTCGGGGGCCGCCGCCGGCGACCGGCCGAAGAGGAGACGTGTCTCCGACATGAACATGCAAGCGGCAGCCTAGCTAGCCAGCCGCCGGCCATAGCTAAAAATACAGAGTTTGCATGCCATGGACTCATGGTACATGGGAACTGCGTACTTGCTTCGAAAGTTAGTTTTGTGTGCTAATTAGTTGCTCTATATATGGCCGTTCTTGCTCTATATATGGCTCTTCTTGGTGATGCCAATACACATAACACATTACCATTAGGGTTTGCTTGAGCTTTCATCAAAGCTGTCCCAAAGCCCTTGCAAACCCGGCCCCTAGAATAACAATGTCAGCATATATGCACAATGCAAAGATGCAGACTTACCCAAGTAAGCACAATATATATCACTATTCCAAGATTAATAACATCACAAGCTTTTGTATTCATTCACAGGCAAGCTAAAATTACAAGATCTGTGCATGTCCATTTATGATCACTATGTCAGGTAGCCATGCGTGACAAGTCCTGATCAAACAAAGATATGCTAGCTTGTACCAATGCATGCATGCAATGCATTGTAGCTTCCTGCCTGCCTGTCTTGTGAATGTTTGGGATTTGGATTGAATGATCTAGGCAGGTTTGTTTGAATGGAGGAGGAGCAGAGCAACAGCCAATGATTGCTAGCTTGTGGGTGCAGTGCACAGTGCACACTCATGACACATGAATGCATGCATGCATGGAGGTCGCTGATGCTGCTGTCTGTCTGGGGAAAGGGAGGAAGGTGATGAGCTTTTGTTTCTTGCTGGTTTCCTTTTGTAATCTTGCTCCTCTTTGCTTTTTGAGGAGGAGATCTCCATGTCAGGTCTAGCTACTGTGCTGTGCTGTTCTCTTGCCGCTCTCTGTGGCTAAAGCCAGGACGGCACTTGGTGGGGACAAAAAGAGGTGTCATTGTGTGTGTATGTAACTTGTAATGAGGGCATTGCCGTGTTGTGCTTTATGCCCACGCTAGCTAGTTGCTCTGGCCTGCAAGGGCATGCGTTGCTTGACATGCATGTAGGTCACATGCATATGCATTTTGTACTACCTAGCTGATCGTTTAGACATATAGGCCGGGCATCAAGACATGAATATGTTGTTGTTATGCCACTATATGTACACCACTGATAATATATTAATATGTCAAACCAAGTGAGAAAAATGGGCATTAATTCATGCATGCAAGAAATCGTCGATCACCCGGTGTTCTTCCCTAAAACACTTGAAAATGGACATAAATGTCTCTAGGGCACTCTCAATAGTCCACATCAACTGATGTCTATAGCTTTAATTAACCTGTCACATAAGCAAAAATCTAATATGAACGTATATTTAAAGAGGCCACCTTTTTCAGAGGACCAAGGCAGATAAACACATAGAAACCTCGCTATGACGAATTGGATGTCCATAGCACACATTTTGTGGGTCCCATTGGATTTTAGGCACCCATCCGGATAGGCTTCAACTCATGAGCTCTTGCCCCTTTGCTGCGTCTCGAATTGGCCGAGTGAGTCGTCATCTCCGTTTAGCAAAAGCAAAACATGTAGGGCACAAGATTAAAATATAGTTTAGATTATAATACATACAACATTAATGACAATGGAATAAAACACATAGACACTACCCATTAGGATAATTGTATCTAAATATGCATTTAATACACTCTTTTCTCATAGACATCGCTATGAAAACTATCAATTGAGAATGCCTTGTAATATACTTACACATAGTGAGAAAATCCAGATGCCAATATTACTACTATATGCTTTACAGCTTAAGAGAGGCCAGATACATGAAGTCATGGAGGTCTTGCAATGCAACAATTCGAAGGGCATATATAGATTTCTGAAATTTTGCAACAGGTCAGTGTTAATTAATTAATACATCATCAGTCCTCACGGGGAGGACAGAGACACACTCTCACAAGAAAATATACAAAAGGCTGCTGTGTCTCTGCATAACAGTACTCGTATGTTGTTAGTTCCAATCTTTTCAGAGAGCAGGAGCACAGGTTTCTACATCGATATAACCAAAATAGTCGTGTCTATACGACTATACATGTATGTCAGGAGCTCAGCAGGGCATGGCAGATGTTTTGATGATTTGATCCGACCTCTCAACAGCGAATGCAGTGTTATTGTTCAGTGTTGTGATATAAGGTGTGTTTAGATGGGTCTAAAGACAGCTATACTAAAAGATTGGTAATGTCCATACTTTTTAGTCATTATTTGGATGGACACCATAAATTAGTTGACCGTGATATGTTCTATGTGGTTTTCGCTAAAACCCCGGTGAAATGAGGACGCCAAAAATGTCTGCCAAAAATTTGGCTCCCCACCAGGAAAACACGATGCAACCGGCAACCCCAAATGTCCTGTTGAGGCAACTTTCCCCTCCTGAGAACCCACATTTTCCCTTCCTGTCGGCGCGGCTGTTCCCCTCCGAGCGACGCACGGTCGGGTGAATCGTGCGCCGTAGGCCGCGGCGACCGTCATCGGCCGGTGGGGCTCCGGTGTCTCCCAGCTGCCCCACCTCCTCTAAACTGAAGCAGATCAGGAAAAAGGATCAGCAAATCAAGTCTCTCTTGCGATGTTTTGTCTCTCAGCGATGTTGGAGTTCCCTGGGTATAGATCTGAGATGCCACCTCGAAACCTTTGTTGGCTAGTTCGTGTTTCTCAATCCATCCGCTCAGATCTGAGATGCCACCTCCAAGAGTTGCATGCAGGAGGTCCAGTTCTTGGTGGGGGGATCCATTGTTTGCGAAATTTGATTCGAGAATCTGGGGTAACGAAGGTTTCTGAAGACTTTTGGTACTGAGATGATGTTCACACTATTAGTACTCCGTACAAAGAGAGTACATTCTAATTAATTCTGAAATGTCTCTAGGTGTTGTATAATTACGGTACAAATTGTAAAAGGGAAAGCATACATAATTTTTAAACACCAACTCTTCATCATTGTAATTGCTCATACAGACCTTCTGGCTAGAGAGATCCACACTGTTTTTTTCAGGGGAAATATCCATATTGTTGATGTGACTTGTATTGGTTAGCGTTGATGTGACTTATAGCAATCTAGAATCAAATCCTGTGCTGATTTTATGGAGAAGTATTAACTTTTGTCACAAATACATGTCGTATTCAAATAAGTGTAGTCAAAATTTTAAAATTTTAGTTATCGATATCTTTTTAAATATTTATATTAGATACATCATATATATATATATGTATGTATATATATGTATATTTGTCTTAAAAAGAACTTTCATAACATTATAATTTTATTGAATTTTATAAATATATTATAGTAGAAATTAGTGGTTAAAGTGGTGTTTTGGGGACCATGTCAATATCTAAATTGATATATATTTATGACCGAGGGAGTACACTAATGACAATATAACATTATTAAAACATGCATGAGTCAAATACTTGCACATTTTGACTCACTAGTTGGACTACACATGTAGCTAGTAGGCTGCTTGTAATAATTGGTCCCTCCACTAATTCAAAGAATTAAGGTAGCTATTACAAAAGATAGTATCTATATACTTTTAAGATAGACTGTGAACCCCTTACGATCCAATCAGCAGTGGGATCGAAAGTATCCAATTAATCCAATCAAACCATATAGTACCACTCGTCACTCTCGAACAATGCATACATAAGTCTCTGAAAAAACCAACGCATACACACAAATGGTTATGTTGCTGCTAATGGACCGATTGAAGTACACGATAGAGAGAGAGAGAGAGCGCGCCACCAAACAAGCAACTACTAGCAGTAGCCCTTTCTCGACTGGAAAAGTAGACGGGAGAGAGAAGATATATGCATGGAGCCGAGCGGAGTGATCGAATTAGGGTCTGTTTGGGAGAGCTTCACCATTGAAAACGTGGATCTAGAGCAGCAGCTCCACCATGGAGCAGCTCCACCGTAGATCTGGGATCCCACCATGTAGTGTTTGGCTTGTACAGCAGCTCCAGATCCACAAAATTGAGGTTTTGGTGGGATGGGGTGTGTAACTAGTGGCATTCGTGGGTAATTACCACCCAACTCCACGGTGGAGCACCCCTTGAGGAGCTCCATGAAATCCATGGATCTGGCCCTCACATCTAGGATTTTGGTGGATCCAGATTTCGCGGAGCTGCAGTATTTGGGTAAAATGTCGTGGAGTGGAGCTGTTTTTCGTGGATCTGGAGCTAATGGAGCTCTTTCAAACAGGCCCTTAGTGGATTGATAGGTGAGGTGGTCGATTGATCATACACGCGTGCATGCATGCCGATGCCGGCCGTGATGGATAGTTGGCGGGCGGGGCGCGTAGGTTCAAAGGAAGCGTGCGGGGAAGGAGATCGAGTAGACAAGTACGGGAGAGCCCTACACGGGCAGAGGGTCGGCCTCACCCTCGGCTAACCCCCACACACCACACAGCCCGGGGACCATGCACCACTCTCTCTCTCTCTCTCTCTCTCTCTCTCTCTCTAGTCTCTAAGCTGCTGCCTTTCATTTGCAGTTCGGTGATCCCTATACTATGCATGCACGCCTTCATTTCATGTGCCCGTTGCTGCATGGAACGTACCAGCAAGCTTTACAGCATGATCCATGGAATGGCATGCATGCGTACACAGTAGTGAAGGTCACGGACTGGGAGTTTATCCTCGTGTAGGACTAACCATGGATGTGCATGCATATATGCATGTTTGCACGTACTGATGCAGTTTCATATTTCCATTTAGAGAATACGATTGCTAGTACTGAACAATTAATTAGTGTCACAGAAATTACACTTTCTCCGAATTGAAGCTGAAGATAGATAGGACTAGTACTCGTGCTTTGATACTTACTCTCTCGTCGTGTTATATATCCAGAGAAAGAACAGTAGCTGTAGATCAGTAGATCGTCTTTGCTGGAAAGTTACTTTTGTAACATGGTGTTTACCACCGAGAACAATACTCCTACTCGATCTGCCTGTGTCTGTGTGACTGTCTTCTTTTGAGTGAGCATGGTGAGTGAGCCACATAACCTCATGAGCCGCACACGATCCGAGGATCGACTTTATGGGTTTTGACATTCAATATAACACAAAAATCACTTTCCCTTTTCTCTCTCTCTCTCTCTCTCTCTACCAGCATGATCAGAGGAGCAAGGAGACATCCAAACATTGCACACTAGTAGACTCTCGAGATCTCCTCTCTTCTTTTCATTCATCTCCTGACTCATCTTTATTCGCGCGCAGTTAATCATGGCCTCTCAAGCGCGCATGTTAAAAGCTCCTATCCTTGTTGCCTTCGCCTTTTGCCCTCCTTTTCATCTCGAGTAAGTTACAATGCTGGCTAGACGCCACGCTCTGATGTTGTGTGCAATTTTAAATAGTTTTATCCTGCCACCTCACATGTATTGATCTGTCGATATCTCACGCAGTGTGTATATCTAGACTAATACTAGCTTAATCGTGTTGATTTTTTTAGAGAATGCTGGGCTGTACTAATGGTACACACATCTCACAATAAAATTTTGCTGCTGATATATCGCTATATATTTTAGGTAAAATTAGCTACAGACATCTAACTTTTATAGCATTCGCTTCAGAACACCAGCTTTTCATATATTTGCTGAAAGACAATAAACTTTGGTTGTTCTTTTCCGTAGTGCACTGCTTACTAAAATATAAAATCTTGTTGAGAGTGGACAGATGTAGGACCGAAGATGACAATAGAGGGGGTGAATAATGCCTTAAAAGTTTCCCCAAGTATTCACTTATCTTTTGCTCAGATAGCTACAAAGTTATGAAAATTCGGATAGAAACCCTACTCAAAATATAGAGAAACACGGAGCTGTACTACTGTGAAAAACCAGATACACTCAAAGCTAAGCAAAACCAGTTAGAAAACAACGTGGTCGAACTTCGACTATGGTGGTTGACGACCAGACAGCGGTCCAGAACCAACGTGGTCAAAATTCGACTCGAGCGTTCAACGACCAGAGAGTGGTCGAAAACCAACGTGGTCAAAACCAACATGGTCGAAAGTCGACGTGGTCTGAATTTGACTTGAGTGGTCAATGACTAGAGAGTGGTCGAAAATCAACGCAGTCAATGACAAGAGAGCAGTCGAAAAACCAGCGTAGTCATGGACATTGAGTGGTCAAAACCTACGTGGTCGATCACCAGTGAGCGGTGAAAAGACAAGCGTGATCGAAGACCAATGAGTGGTCGAAAACCTACGTAGTCAAATACCGATATGATCATAACCTATGTGATCGAAGATCTGAGAATAAACCCGAGTGTTTAAAGCAGGTTAAGATCTGATCGGTGTGAACAACTACCAGTGAGAGGTCGACCTGTAAGCGGTCGAAACAAAAATGGTCGAACCAAGTCAAAACAAGACCAAAGAGGTCAACGACCAATGAATGGTCAAAAACCAGAGTAGTCAAAAACCAGGGACTGTGGTACTACCACTACAAGGCTTGTAGTACTATTGTTTTCAACAGAAGAACAGAGTTTTCAGCCAACCGTGAGAATCAAAATCGACAGAACTTTCGATTGACTAAACCAAAAGCCGTGAAACTTTATACGCATGTTTCTTACGTTCCCAAATGTCACAGCAAATAAGATCACTAAAGGAATCAAATCAAAAGACCTTGGATCAAGAAATCGCTCGATGGGGCCAAACTCAAGTAAAATAGGATTTTTTTTTGATAAACTTGCTATTTGAAGTGCCTAGATGACTGGAGATCGCTCTCCAGAGATTATGTCTATCTCTTTCATGTTCTTGGCACAGCAAGATCAAGAGAAAAGCAAAAGAGAGATTAAACCAACCGAAATAAGAGCAACTCAATCAACAAGATGAATTCAAGAAGATGCAAAAGATTGATGTATTGCTCGATGATCGGTTTTACAGCCACTGTCACAGCTTTAGTATATATAGCTAGGAATACTGTGAGCTTTAGTATATATATGTACACAAACTCTTTATTTTTTTTAGATTGTCTATTTGTAAGGTGACTGGATTTTTTCTTAAGCATAGGTCACATTTTTTTATCTATTGAATCAACATCCAAATATATGGTACATCAGTCTCTATATAAAAGCAATACATCAATCTCTATAAAAGCAATGATCACAAAAAATGACTTAGACTAAAGAAAATTTCACGTGACTTCAGCTTTTAGCTTCCGGCTTATTTTTCACTATTTATAAATTTCGTCTTTTTCTGAACTTTTGGCTTTTTGTTGAGCTTTTTTGCCGGTTCTTTTTTCCCGTATTTGTTTGTATTATATGTAATAGGCTAACATATTTTTTAATTTTTTTAAATTTAATTATGCTAAATAAGCCTATGTCAGCTACAATATTTTTTCAGCCAGCTACAATGCTTTTCAGCCATAAGCTACCAAAAAAGCCCAAATGAGCACCACCAGCAAATCCGTTATTTTTTTGGGGGTGAAATTTCATAACTCATTGGCGCATGGTTCTCAACATATATGTATCACGCGTATCCCATGTGCGCTTTGACCTGCGCATTAGTGATCATGGCAAAAGTTTAGAGGGAAAGATTACTCTTTTCAAGGAGCGCAAAGTGCAAAACTAAGAGCTAGGTCTTCGCTTGGAAAGCTAGAGCGCTTTGCCTATGGCTGGGTAGCCATTGTGGTGTGAAAGGAGAACACAGGCAAAAGGAATGGAAGGGGGGCAAGAAAGAAAGAAAGAAAGGTGATCTCGGTATATAAAGTGGTTAATTGGATGGAGGCTACGCAGTGATTACTAGTGATTAGAGAGAGAAGCTAGCTAGGGAGAATGAAGTAGTGAAGCTGGAGAGAGAGAGAGAGTAGGCGTGGGAGCGAGGTGGACAGGTTGGGGGCATGACGGCATGAGCGTCACGTGCGTGGGCGATGCATGGATGATGGAGGTGACGAGCGTGAGGAGGAGGAAAGGGGGAAAGGAAGGGGACAGAGCTAGGCTTGCGGCCGGCGTTCCGTTTGTCTGTTGGGGCGAAGGGAATGATTGCTATTGCCCTCCCCTGCTGACACTCCCCGCAGCACGCGTGCCCCGGATCCTCTGCATCATACACATCTACCAAACCATCATTTCTCTCTCTATCAATCTCCTTCTCTCTCTCTACACACACATACAGAGAGATAGGCACAGGATAAGAAGGACGACTTGTGTTGTTTCTGTTATTCGGTGTTCTAGGCCCAGCTCATTTCGGCTTGAACTTCTGACTTATTTTTTTCTATTCAACAATTTCGTCTTTTTTTGTTTTTTTATTTTTTTGAGCTTTTTTGTCGGTTCTTTTTTTCCCGTATTCGTTTGTATACACATTTCATGCATAAGTACATTGCATCTATTTCAATTCTGAAACATCTTTTAAGAAAGCTATCACCATCCATAGTTTTATTCTTGAACAAATAACAAATGAGCGGTGCTTCTATGCTTTCATATATAACAAGAGTAGTATAATTTTAAAACAAATGAAGAGGTAAATAACATCTATCTACCATTCATCATATTTTAAAAATTGTGTAAACCATTATTGAGGAAAGTATAAAAGCACCTCCCGTAACAAATAAATCATAACGTAGCATCTTATACCACACTATATTCAATCTAATTATACTTATCAAACTAGTTAATACCGAAGAGGGGGGCAACTCATTTGTATTTGCTTGTGTCCCTCTTCCTTCTTGAGTTTTCCCGTTAAAAATACACAGCATTAAACATGGTGTCAGTGATAAAGAAGATGGGTTCTTTTCAACCTTCCCATCTCAATTTCAAAAGAAATAAAGAATACCCTTATTCTTCTTCATATTTTAAGTAATCAAATTGCTCTACATTCACAAATCACAAGAAGAACAACTTAAATTCCATTAACTTTCACATTTTACTAATCCTAATTCTCAAATCCAAAATCAAATGAAAAAGAGAGGATTACCTATTCCTACCCTAGCCAGTGCACTGATTGGTTTGCTACCGGATGCAACATGATGCCACCTCATGCCGTTGGCCGCCTCCGAGAAGCCCAGGAACTAGGGTTAGGGTTGGATGCCATCGGTCACTCGGACATGCCTTGAAGATAGAGAAGAGATACGAGTTAGAGTCATGCGTATGGTCGATGTGCAATGCACTATCATGAGCTATGTCACTCTTCTCACTATGATGGGCTATCGCCATGTCGTGTATCAAGATGGGCTAAACTGAGTTGTTGAGAGTTCAAGATGGACACACACACACATATATATATATATCAATTTGGCTAATAAGTATATATATGCGATATGCTTATTTGTAATTTTTTGGGTGTGCTAGGGCATACCCAGCACCTAATCTGTTCAAGTTTTAGTTCTCTCTACGAGTTGCCATATAAGATTTGTGAAAATACGAAAGAGGGAGCAGGAAGTCATTCGTTCCGAGCGGACGTACCGGCACAGGCACTAGCGACGACACATCCGCTTGTTGGAGAGGTATCGGGCGCCTGTTTTTCGCACGGTTTTTGGATCCGCCACGGGCGCCGCGCGAAGGCGAGCGCGGGAGCGATTTCTTCTGCGTGGGACCATGCGAAGTGGATTTCCTCGGCACCGTCCCCTTCTCTTCTCTCTAAAAAAAACTCGACCTGCGGGGGGGGGGGGGGAAGAATACCCCGGGCATTGTTTTAAGAAGAAGGTCTTCTCACGCAGACCGAGAAAACCCCCGAACCCCTGCTCCACCCTTACACAGCGGCACCATCGCCCGACCTTGTGAGACTACCGGCGGATCCTTTGGATCAACGCCTTGGCGGGGCCTTAGACCTGTGCTTTGGTGTGGTAGCAGGCGAGGGGATTTTTTTCCCCAAACCTGAAATTCTCTCCCACTGGGAGTCGAACCCAGGACCTGGGGGTGCTACTCAGGCCTCTAACCATTGGGCTAGAGACCCTTTCGCTTCTCTCTAAACCCCTTTCCCTCCATTGCCAAGCAAAATCTCCCAGATCTCACCACACCTACGCCCTGCCACCGCAGCCGATGGGTCACCGGAGTCGGGTCGTGGCGCCGCAGCCGCCGGGAGGCAACGTCGATGCCGAGAGCCGCCGCCACCTTCGTGGATTCCGCCGCCGCAATTGCGGGGACCATTTGGTGTCGATTTCGGTGCCCCTTCTGGCTGCTCTCCTCCGCTGATCCAGAGGGATGGAGCTTATGAGTTTTGGTACGACCAAATCGTCATCTTGTTAATCTGTTCTTCACTTGATACAGTTATTTTATATATGTACGGAACCATTTTCATGCCACCAAGGTTGGGAATGAGCAGATCTGTAATTTCTGTAAAAACTCTTGAACAAATTTAGATTAGCTAGAGTGTAAGAACCGGGAGGAGGCTTCGGCCTGGATCCTAGCCGGAGCAGGCAAACTGGCGAGATTAAATGAACATGATTGATTCCCTAGTCTGTGAAGGCCCAGAGACTACTCACAACACACGCGAGTACTAATGGATACACCAGAGGAAGAAGCAAGCAGAGAGACGACTCAATTTCGGTGCTCAACCTCTCTGCTCCTCTTCTGCGTTTCTACTGCTCTGTTATTATTTTCAGACGTGCTACAGTTTATAACAAAAACACAGAAGGCTAAATAGTAACAGCCGATACACTTTTCTAGCAACTATTCCCTATGACTCAGCCATATCACGTGGAATACGGATCATGGACCGATCTACTAATCCACGTTCTGAACACACATGTTCTGAACACTTAGGCCCCATTTGGCACGGCTCCACTTCACAAGTGGAGCTGTTTTTTTGGCTTCAGCTCCACGAACAGCTCCACCGGTGGAGCTGGAGCTGTTTTGGTAGACTGTTTGGCAAAACAGCTCCACCTGTTTTATCATGCATGGTTGAGAGATGTCAATTGTCCAATATACCCCTGTCTATTTGGCTTATAGTAACATCAAGAGTTGTATGTTTCTACATGATTTTTCATCCGAGTAAATTTGAATTCAAAAAAATTTAAAATTTAAAATAACACAAAGTATTAGCAACCAATATTTAATGTGTTTTTTGCATAGGAATGACCCATTAAAACAAATATGCATGTGCAAAGCCGGTGGCAGATCGCGTAAATTCACGAAAGTACAAGGGCAATGGCATGCGGGCCTGCGGATGGAGCCGGGTGGAGCTACTTTTTTCAGCTCCATCTCGTACATATCTTCTGTCTCAGCACGTTTTAAGGGATTTCTTGGGTGGAGCTATTTTATTTTACCCCGTTTGGCACAAAATGGCTTCAAACAGCTCCAGGAGCCGATGGTGAAGCTGTGCCAAACGGGGCCTTATTCAACTTAGATTGAGACTGAAACGACTCACAGAAGCAACGTTAACACAAACCACTAACTGCTGAACCTGTTGCAGTGACTCTGAATTTAACTGACTGGGAAGGGAGAAAGGAACAAAAACAATATTAACACCAACAGTCTGGCTATGGTCAGGGAGCATGTTGTTAAGTAGTTTGCTTTTGCCTCTACTTGCTCTTTCTTGGTATAGATGTTAAATTTGACGCATTCAAGTGTAGAAAGTGTTGTTCATGGTGAAGTGCTGTTCACGGTGTGGAGTTCACAGCGTGCTAAATACTGAATACATGTGGTTCTTCTTGCTTTTCTCTTTTAAACACATGATTTATATTTGACCATTACTGGAGCTGAGTGTTACTTTTTTTTTTTTGGGTCTAAACGGCAGGCACGAGAGCTTCCTGCTCAATGTATTCAGAAAGAAAACCCCAGATATATGTACTGCATTTTCCTTCTTTTGGAGTAATGTTTCTTGTTGTCATGATTTCTTCAGACCCGACAATAAGAATCGTTCCCCTTGTACAGCTGCTTCTTTCAGTTAGCTTTTTTGTTGTTCCCCCTTCCCGCAACATTTTGCCAAAGTAGTTGTTGTCTGTGTACTAAAGTCCTTGATAAGATACAGGAAGAAGTCATTTAGAGAAAGAGAGCGTATGAATGACTGACTGCATCATGATTTTGCACCTCAACATAGTCACCCTTGTATGATGCATGGCATAGTCTTTGCTTTTTATGTTAGCTTTTTCACTATAAGCATTTCTGATTGTATGCCTTGGTAAGATTATGGCATGTTAGGAAGCTTGGATTTATGCATTAACAGTGGGAGAATTATCCAATTACATGAAATTGTCAATTCACCTGTGTGACCATGGTGTCCCTACACTCATCCTCAAAGCAGTAGCTTCATATGACCTTGGGACATGCCATACCATTTTTGGTGTCGTCGGTTCCAATAATGACATCAATGTGCTCAATCAGTCTCCATTGTTCATTGAGAAGTTGATGAGGGAAGTTCCATTGGTGCAATATTTTGTCAATGGGCGACAGTATGAGACCGGCTACTATCTTGCAGATAAAATATACTTAGAATCACTACCACACATGGTTCGTAACCCTCATCAGAGACAATTTCTGAACCGTCTAATTTTTTTGTGTTAGTAATAATAGGTGGTTATCACAGATGGCTCCCAAACCGTCTATAATAAGTCACAATACAGACGATTTTTTTTAAAAAACCATCTATAATATCTGACATATCATAGACAGCTAATACAAAAAATCATCTATCATACTTGACATATCATAGACGATTTTGTGTTACAAATTGGCTAGCCTTAGGAAATGGTAGCCGTGTCCTCTAAAAACAAGCAAGCGGATCACAGATAATTGCAGACGACAATCATTACACAGCTCTCACAAATGGATTACAGCTGAAAGAATTATAATTGAATCAAATATTTGAATATCTATTAATTATTGTTGCCAGAGTCGAACTTTCCCTTCGTGTCAATGACCTTCGTCACCAAGAAGGTGGAGAGTTATCTTTGAACATCGAAGAGTTCGTTAAGATCGAATGTATTTAAGCTGATTGTCATGCCCTATTGCTAGGAGGAGTAAAGTCGTAAGCATATATACATATACATATACATATATGTATGTATGTATATGTATATATACATACACACACATATATATTGATAATTAGGAAATAATTGTTGTCAGATTGACAAATCTCTGGATCATTTGTCTTGGGAGGATTCCACAGTCAACGTTTCCTGTAAGAGGCCAATATATTAGTTTACTTCCTATGAAGGTATGGACATATTACCAGCCAGGTAGTTCGATATCTTACCAAGCATTGTGATACTTCCTGGTCTACCGGGTTCTTGAAAGATATAGTGCCCGAAGATGTGATAGATGTCCTCGCTCTTAACTAGTTTAGGGCGCGCTCATCTGTGATCCCAGCAAATGGCAGGAAGGCCTCCGATAGGATTGCCTCGTCCTTCCTTCTCTATTGCGGGATTTTACCTGTGTACCCAACGGTGTTGAGTCTGTGGGGGGTGAATGTTTTGGGCCTAGATTGCCTTGTGCGTCGCATTTTCTTCCTAGAATTCGGTGGTTGTCTTCATGCCCATAAAGGAATCTGATGTATTCGGATGGATGAAAGGATATTTCGTGAACGACGTCCTATCCCAGTTCACGTACTTCATGATGAGCATGCTCTTTAAGTTCTTTCATGCCTTGCCCATCGTCAGGAACGCCTGTTGTCGCATGAGGCCATGGACTTCTGTGATCTCGAAGGACATTGAGGCCTCCTAAAGCTGCTCTTTCTCTTCACACATTAGGGACTTCCAAGTCGGTGTGGTGATGGGGACATGTTCCCTTGCAACTATACCACAGGTGGTTCAGAATGCAACCTTTGCTTTCTTGGGATGTAGAGAGACCCCAACTAAACTAACATCTGTGATGGTCATTTAGCTCTTAGACATTTTCGGTATGCCTCGACCCTCTCGCTTAGTTGCTCCTTTAGTCTAGTCATGGGATGCATTCGGCAAAACTGAACCTGAAGACTGAGTGGACGCCATCTCGCTTAGTTGCTATCTGCAAAACATTCAAATTGCATTTTAGTATGAATTCAATTCATGTCCAGCAGCCAAGGTTGTTAGAATTGTGATCCTGAATCAGATCGGAGGTTCTTTGGTAGGACTTCAAATCATAGGATCGATGTAGAATCTAAGATCTTACTTGATTCTACCAAAGAAATATTTTAAAAAATCTACAGTGTATTATAACACTACTGCATTTTTAAAATTTATGTCTTTTGAACTTTTCTTTATAAATTGTAGAGTAAAGGTAAGAACATGTGTTGTTTAGTTCTACTTTTGTTTATGGCTAAACTGTTACAGAACTTGTTTGATTGTACTTTGTAGTACTAGTTTTGGTTTTTTACAGACATTGCTTAGTTGGGCTTGTTGCACTATTGAGTTTATACCATATTAGTAGATGATGGTAACTGAGTACATGGTATAGTGACCTTGCTGTGTTTAATAGTCTGGGTTCGTATTTACCAAGTAGATGGATGGATGATGTAACACCCCCGTTTCCGGGAGTATTATGAAATCCTCGCAACTGCCCAGGACTGTTCAGCTGCGAGTTACATCAATCGAGTGTATAACATTGCCAACACATGCTTAAGACAAAAGCCAGGTTTATTACAATATAAGGGCGTAAAAGCCAAGTTTTACATTACAGAACAAAAGAATGCCACAGGCACGCCTGAGCGGAGAACGACCCTAATTCTACGCTTCATTGATCTCGTACCGTACCACCTCATCGTCTTCTCTCGCATCCTCAAAATTTGTTGTTTCTGTTTATGTTTTTAGCAAGCATGAGTACTACCACTTGTACTCAACAAGTCACACGGAGCTTAATAATAATTTCATGCATGGTATATCAAGTAAAAGGGGAATTAAGTCTATTATTTTATGTGGATGCAGTTTTAGTTGGAACCATTTGAAAACCTTTAAAATGTACTTCATCAAAGTAAAGGGGGGGCTTCAAGCTTGATTATCATTACTCACTATTACCAAACCATTCCAAAACTACTTATGCCTTGATACTGGATTCACCCACTAAACACAGCTTCGTTTACCGGAAGCACGGCGTATTCGAATACCATTTGTCATGACTTTGCAAAGCTGCCCTGCTTTACCCACAAGATCCCTTAACTCCGGCCAGAGAGTTAAGATAACAAGGATGTTCACTGCTCAATTCTTTGTGTAGACTCTGCCCAGTAGGTGTTTAATCTCGACAAGCTCGGATGACCCCACGGATCTCGTCCGACTCATTGCAGTCCTACAGTTGTATGGTTAACCACCTCCCATACGGACTCACCCTCTGTCTCCCCCTTTCCAGTTGCAGAGGTTCAATTGAAGTTGAGCAGTTACTAAGCCAGGTTTGACTAAGTCAAGTTTGACCAAGTCAACGCTTGTGGTTGGGCGGATACTATGTCCGTTACTCAGCATAAGGGTCTAGTCCTTACATTTTAACTGAGGCATCAACCACACACGAACCCAAATTCAGTACACCCTGTACTGCCACCAATCCACAACCAGCCTCCACCCTAGGATAAGGTCTTCGGATCCATCTCTGCGATCCTCATTTATCCTATTCCCAACTTTCCAAAATTCTAGACCAATACCAAACCTTAACAGTATAAGGATTCAATGTGGTCCTAAACTACCATGACATTAATGATCTTATATTTTATGTTACTAGGTCTTGTCAAGGTGAATGTGGCCATCAAGTTAAACGGGGCTTTTCGGGTGGTAGGACATAACTAGTATCATGTCATTCTAAGCATTTGTTATACATAAAATAACAGTGCACAAATAACATAATGAAAATACAAATAAATAAATAATTTAGGGAATGTAGGATCAACATGTTCAAAAATATGTGTGACTTGCCTTGCGGATCTTCGATTTCGATTATTTCGTATTTTTCAGTGGGCCAGGTCTGGACTTGAGCTTTTCCCTCCTGCTCTTGTGAAATCTCAACTTCGTAAACTAACGTAAAGCAAATAACACAAATTAATTCCATGCTCGAAGGAATGAGCGAGGAATAAAGGAAATAAAAGAATAAAGAAAAATCCGAAAAACTCCATTAAAATGGGAATATTGGGTTATAGGAGGGCTATATTGGGGAAATGGGCCTTGGATTTGGGTTGGCGGGCTCGAAACGAATCCGGGGAGTATAAATATGCATTTTTGGGTTCGGGTCAAGTACTGTTCATTGGGCTCGGTGCACTGTTCCTCGGGCTCGGGTTGGCCGCAACGGGCGCAGGGCGAGTTGGCTCGGTCGAGCTGCGTCGCCTCAGGCGCGGTCGGTGGCAACGGGCGCGGGCGGCTTGGCTCGGGTCGGGCGCGGGCGAATGGGTCTGGCGGGGACGCGTCGCGGCGGTCCGGGTCGGACGCGTCGGGTGCGGCCGGGCGGCGCGAGCGGGCGCGCCAGGCGCGGGGACGGGTGCGGTCGGGCGCGGAGGAAGCGGCTCGGCCCAGCCGAGTCGGGGCGGCTGTCGGATGAACAGTGCCCAGGGGCACTGTTCTTCTTCCCCAGCTCATTCCCGCGCGCACGAGAGAGCAGAGGAATGGGCAGCGAGTGGCGGCGGAGCTCCGGTGATTTGCGACGCGAACCGAGGGTATGGACGGGTTCCTGGGAGTGAGAGGAGTCCGTTTTTGGTGGCGGCCGGCGGAGGCGGCGTTCGCCGGCGGCAAGCCTCTCTCTCTCTCGGCCATTTTTGAAAACTAGGGCAACTGGGAAGGTCTTGAGGCAAGGGGGCTGGTCCTAGGGCATCAGTGGGGATGGTGTAAGCTCGGAGAGGGGTTGGCCGAAGCTCGGGCAGCTCGAGTTGGCCTGGCCACGGCGGCCGTGGGCGGCGGTGAGGTGGTGAACGGCGCCGGGGAAGGGGAGGGATTGGGAGGCTAGGGCAAGAGTTGGGGATGGTTCCTAGGGCTATGGAGACGCTACAAGCGAATGCAATTGGGTTGTAGATGACCGGAGGTAGGACTTTGAATTAGGGTTCCAATTTGGGGATTTCTCAGAATTACCGACAACGGGGAGGAGTGCGGAGACTTGGGACGTTTGGGGAGCTTCAGGGAGATAGTTGGGTTCGAAAGGAGGGGTTAGGGTGGCTTAAATAGGAGCGAAAGGCGGTTGGCACCGGGGATGGGCGGGGAGATATTTGGCGGCGCGTTGCCACACCTCACGGCCGTACCGGAGGCGGTCAGGGCGGGGTGTACGACTCCCTGACAGGCAGGGCTAGGCTGGCAGGCGCTCGAAATCGCGAGAGAGGCCGGGACGACTTGGAGGCGAAGGAAGGCCAAGGCGGCGGCAAAACCGGGCACGGAAGCGACGGGAACCACCGGCGGCGGCAGACAGCGGTGCAGGCGCATTTATGGGCGGGGTACGGCGGCTGACAAGTGGGCGGTAGCTGGCAGAGGTGAGCGGGGACGGAAAGGCGCGGGAACGTCGGCAGCGACAAAAATCGGGAGCGGCGGCGGCTTTTTCAGGCGGTGAACAGTAACCGCGCGGGAAAATCCCATTCCCGCCGTTATCACGCCGTGCTGACAGGGATTATGGGCTGGGTTGCTTTGAGATTGGTGCAAATTAGGGATGTGAAGGAGATTGGCAAAAGGGAATTGGGAATTCAAGTCAAATTTTGATTTTGACAAAAATTTTGGTTGTTTCAGATGATGGAGCATACTTGTCAAGTACCAGCTATATGTTATATTGATATATTGTCTGGTTATTGAAAGTGTACTTTATCTAGTTGCAAAAATTAGTTTGTACATTAAGATAGATGTGTAGTTCAATTGCTGCTTGGTTATATGTAGTTGCAAGCAAACAATACATGTAGGTCATAAAGATTGAAGTTAAAGTGTTGATCAGCATGTTTATTCGATTTATGCAAAGTTTAAATGCTTGTGGAGCCTTAAAAAGATAACTCAAGAGATAATACATTGACATAATAAACTCTAGGATTATTTCTAGATAACATAAAAATATTAGAGGCATCCTAAAAGATAACCTATGATGTGTCCTTACTCCTGCAGTTGAAATGTCGAAGAAGGGGCTACAGCTACGGGAACTTGTCCCGTGGGGGTTCAGACGAGGGAAAAGGAAAACCAAGCCCTGATCTTTGTGCGCCTGTCAGATGGTGACCGTTCCTGGTTTGAGCACAAAAGAAGACAAGGAGAATTTATATTGGGAATTTTAGGGGAAAGGAAAGGAGGAGAGTAACAGTGAGAAGAGTGATTTATCCTGCAGTTGAAAGAGAAGATGCCATTCTTTTCGATTGAAATGTCACAGCTTTGCAAGACGGCGCCTAGAACAGTCACTCCCACTACTTTCGAGCTACAGTTTTATGCGCATTCAGAGTTGGCCATGGACTCACGGGTTCATTTCCATGGAGAGAGAGAGAGAGAGAGAGAGAGAGAGAGAGGAGTACTAATGGGAAAGGTCAATTCGTTGCGAGTCTTGGCCACTGAAAATTCGGCCATGGCTTTTTCCTCATCGTGTTGATCGATATCGGTGGGGCCAAAGGCCGGACGACATCGGCGTGGAAATGTGGAGGTCAACACGCATAGCTCCCCACGTACAAATCGTATCGAATCGAACGCAACAACGGCCTTTTCTTTTGGCCTGTACGCACATCTATTCTGGTAAACACTTACCACAGCTTTTTTCAGAACAGTTTTTTTAGGCCACGAATTATGGCTTATACGTACGGTTTATATACGAAAGAGAATATAGAGAAAGAGGTATAATTATATGTGATTTTAATCGATATAGATGAAGTTATTATAGTACCTACTATAATTGTTGATTTTATTTTGAAAAGACATTCTATTTAAAAGGTAGTTACTACAAAAAAAATTGTAAAAATACATGATAAATGCAAAAAAAGAGTAGGTTTGCGTCGGATAGTGCCTAGTAACAGCACTCTTTGTGATTGTACGTACGTTGTGACGTGTGACCAGTTCATCGGTCGAGTATAGTATGTGCTTGTTTACCTTTTTCCTATTTGCCACATTATGTATATGGGTTTTTATATAGTGGAGTGTGTGATAAACTTGCGACTCTCATCTTACTTATGGACTATTAATATTTCTTCTTTGATCTACAGGACTGCCTGTATATCTTACATTACATCGAATAAAGATGTTGTAAATTAGCATAATAATCATATAAAATAACAACAGTAAATAACTATCGCAGCATGCATATACTACTTGTAAATTTAAATAGTAGTACTAGTATTTTGCGTGCGTCTACGTCAGTAACGTGGTTGTGATTTGTGTCAGTGTACCATCGGCATCAAATTCAAGCAAGGCTGCAAAAAGCACATCCCATTTGCTTCAAGATTCTTATTTGGATTCCGCAAAGTTACATCGAATACATAGTTTTTTCAAACGATTTGATTCTGCTTCTAACAAAGACATATCTCGAAAATGAACTAGCTTAGAGAAGTAGCATTTCCGTGTATTCTCGTAGAAAACTAACTTACTAAAACAAGAGTACTCTTGGAAGTTGAAGGTAATTACCCACCTTTGCCATCGAACTAGCCCTATTCCCTTCCCACCCGAGAGCCCCTAGGCGCACCTGTTCCCCTCCCTTAGTGTTTGTAGTACCTTGCCGTCACCCTCGCCACTAGTCCCGCATCTCGTTCGACCCGAATTAGGCGACCTCGACGGTTTCCCCTGTACGCAGATCCTCTCGTCTCACCCTATGACAACCCCCACCCCTCAGCACCCATGGCGATGTCCCCCGCGCACCACTCCTCTCGTCTTGGTATGCTCCCATCATCATCCTCTTATTCCACCGGGATTGCCCAGATCTAGAAAAACACATGTAGATCTTGCCGAGTACATCTCATTTGTTTTGAAATTTGAATTTTGAGGATGGAAAGGGGTGTAATTTGCCGCCTAGATCTGGAATGAACATATACCTAGATTTAATTTTAGTAATTTCTTTTGTTTTGATTCGTTCTACTGCATGCTATTAATAATTTTTGTGCTACTACATGCCTAGATGTGCAATGAATTGTTGGCTAGTTGGTGCTATTATCACAGTATATAGGTTCATCTAAGCACAACAAATAATAGCCTAGATGTGCAACAAACCCTGTATTTGAGTAATAGATTTATGTAATGCTGCTAATTTCCATTTGAGTAATAGTATTTGATTAAAATTTTCTTACCATTTGACAGTCCAGCTTAGGTTTGAGAATAGGATGTCGTAGGCTTTGATCAGGAATAAGATGGTCGAGCTTATGCATGTGAGAGTGGTGTTGCTGCTTGTTGACAGCCTAATATGGATAGAAAGAACTTGTTCCATTTGATTCTAGTTGAATTAGTGGAGTAATTCTTGTTTTATTGTTGTTTGCTTTATAGTGAGCAATTGAATCACATTGGGAGACAAGAGTAATTACATAGATTCTTCCAAAGCTCCAATACATGTAAAAGCTTGATTCTTCAAATGGATATTTTGTGTGAATTTAATGTTTGGAATATGTTGATAAATTGATGAAATGATCCATGACTGTTGCATTTATTTCTATTATGTAGAGATCTTGTGAAAAAAGGGTTTTGTGCAACACAAATGTTGCCTTAGACAATATTTCTTAAGGCATCTCTAAAATTGAAATGTTACAAGTAGGGGTAGCATAGACTTTTTCCCACCAATCATCTCTTTCAGGGTCTTGGGAGCCAACCTACTATCAGAGGAGTGGATTCTTGGAGAATCAAAAGCAGGAGCTAAAAAAATCAGAATCTGGAACTCTACCAAATAAGCCCTTAATTTTGCAGCCCATCTCAAGCTCACTAATTCAACATGGTCCATGTCGCGACAACAAGTTGGAACTTGTTACACTCTATACTCCTTCTGATGCACAACAGCCTCTAGATCGGATCATAATTTGTGGGATACGATATGAGCGTGCACGGTATCAAGAACAAAGAAAATAAATCTAGTAGATAGAACCAAAATAGCGATGTTGAAGCAACCATGACGAGAGAGAAAAGATTTGGCGAAGCCGATCACAAATTCCTTAAGTACAACTTCAAAATAGTACAAGAGATTGTCGCTCTCTCATAACTCTTTTGAATCTTTTAGGACTCTCGGATGCTTCCCCTATACAAGAATCTAGTGCTAAAGAATAATCTAGCTTCTAATCCTTTCGTACACCTCTTGCTTTGGATGAGTTGGTTTATGGCTTAAGTTCTCTATGACCACCACTCATGACTTTATATAGTGCCCCTCGTTCTCCTCCAAAAGGAAGTTGGAATCCTATTCCAAAAAGTAGGAATCATAATCCTATTAGGATTTATCTAAACTTCTTATAGCATATATTTTCAAATCCTAGAAGACTAGAATACAAATCACCACACTCAACAATCTCCACCATGACTCTTATCTATTGAAATCACTGTGCTCTTCTGTAAGATCAAGGAGGCCGACTAGAGGGGGGGTGAATAGGCGGTTTTAAATTTTTTGATTATTTCCAATTAGCAATTTTAAACTTAATAAATTGACTAGAGCAATTAAACAATAATTCTACTAAACAACCTACAATGGCTCAAGTGATCACTAATACGAGCAATTTACTAAGAGCAATGACAATTAGCCTAGAACAAGGTTTGCTACTCTAACCAAGTAAGCAATCAAAAAATTCAAATAAAACGAGTTGCTTGAATGAAATTAAGCACAAGGAAGCAAACCACAATTGACACGATCACTTTTTACCGTGGTGATCGGAGACTTGCCGGTCTCCCCCTAGTCCACGTTGAGGTAAGCCCGAACGAATCGGACCGGCTCCACGAATTGAGCCTAATCACCTCGATCACTAGCGGTAGCCCTTTCCCTCTCCGGGTAGGCGAGCTTCGAGCCTTCACAATCTTCCGGGCCTTCTCACAACCTTCTCGAGAAGATCACCGGACCTCCGCCAAGCCGTCTAGGTGCTGGCAAGCACCAAGAGAATGAACCACAGCGGCTTGATCACACACGAGTGCCAATTGGATCAATCTACAATGCAATTCACTTGAATTTTGCTCAACTACCTCTATTGAATGCACAAGAGTGAAAGAGAGGTGTGAGATGTTGCTCTAGGCTCAAAGATGTTCAATGGGGGTTCAACAACAGGTACAAGTTCTGGTGGGGATGTATTTATACCCCCACCAACCTCAAATAGCCGTTACAAAAAATAATCCTGAAAAATTCAGGGAAAACGGAACTACTGCCGTTATATGGGCGGCACTTCCGGATTTTCGGCGGCGCTACAGAACGGCTATGTCAGGCGGTCAGAAGTGACCGTTGGACAATGAGTGCGGTACTACCGCCATTAAAATCAAGGTACTTCCGGAAAACCGGAAGTTCCGCTCCTTGCCCCGGTACTTCCGATTTCAGCGCAGTTAACTCCAACTCAGGGCGCTCTCTGGAAATGAAGTTCCGCTCTTAAGTCCGGAACTACCGGCCTGCGGTAGTTCCGCAGTTCAAGCCACGGTACTTCCGTTCTCCGAGAGGCTAAGTTAAACTCCGGGCGCTCTCTGGAATTGAAGTTCCGCTCGGGGCCCCGGAACTTCCGCACATGCGGTAGTTCCGCAGTTGAACTTGCGGTACTTCCGATTTCCGAGAGACTAACTCAAACTCCGGGCGCTCTCTGGAATAAACGATCCGCTCAGAGGCCCGGTACTTCCGGCCATGCGGTAGTTCCGCCCGTAGAACGCCGGTACTACTGAATTTTCTGACAGAGCACAGATTTGATTGAAATTTAATTTCTAAGGCATGCATGATCCTAAATTGATCCATAGGGCACATTTGAATATGATCAAGCAAATCACCGTGATCCCTCTTAATAGTACGGTATCTATCTTATAATCCAGTCTTCCAACCTTTCACCAAGACCGGTAAAATTAAAATAGATCCCTAAACTATTTACCTTGTCGCGTTTGAGATCTTTGAATCTTCGTGAGATATTTTATGAGCCTCTTTGTTCGCCATTTGAACTTATCCTTACAAACGCTTAACACACACGTTAGTCCCATGATCATATAATGCCATTAATTACCAAAACCAATATTTTAAGGGGCCTGGATGCTTTCAATCTCCCCCTTTTTGGTAATTGATGACAATATAAGCAAGCTTTGAGAAGAAATGGATATACTCCTTGTTAGCAAGTTGTATATCACATTTATTTAGAAATTTTGGCAATTAGGAACATGGGGAATTTTTGCAATTTAGAGACTAAAAGGAATTCCCCCTAAACATGTGCATCAAAATTTTTTATGTAAAATTTTGCATGATCTCTTTTGATAAACTCAAATTTAACAAGCATGATCATCATATAATAATAAAGCTCAATATTCAAGGATATGCAAAGACAAGTAAATAGCATTGCATTAGGAGCACAAGATCCAAACATAGAAATTTAAAACACATAAACATCCATAGAGTTTAAACATCTCAAAACATTACATGGTTCATTACACCAAACTTTATTATAAAGCTTAAATAGATAGATAAAGGACTTCAATCAGTCTTCTTCTTGCTTCATTTCTCCCCCTTTGGCATCAAAGTACCAAAAAAAGGAGAACTAGTCCTGAGCTGCACGAGAAGAGGGAGAACTGCGGCGACGAGTGCGGCGAGAGTAGTGAGTCGGAGCCACAACATGCTCAAGGGATGAGACACGATCCCCGAGAGATGAGACAGAGGAGATCAAAGTGGCAACCTGTCCCGAAGTCTCAATCTGGCGCTCCTCAAGCCTGAGGATGGCGGAGTAGATCTGGGACAGAGAGACATCACCCTCGCCCTGGGGAGGAGGAGGATCAGCGGCTGCCTGAGGCTGATGCTGACCACGAGGACGAGCAGGAGCAGGAATAGGGGCCTCTGCACGAGGCTTGCACGGCTTGTGCACAGTGCAAAGAGCTCCTCTGTACCCGGTCTTGCGAATGATCAGGGCCATAATGAATGGTGCAAAGTTAATTCTCCTCTGTCTGTCATTCTTATTTGCATCTATCTCCCGGATAATGAGATCTACCACATCAAACTTTTCACCACGCATAATGTAGTCAATCACGTTCCAGGCATGGCCGCGAATAGCGTCATAATTCTCACTCTTTGGAAGAATGGTGTGGTTGATGATCCTGTTGACAAGACTGGGAATGGGAAGCAGTCCAACTGTCGTCCCTGGCACTCGTTCAGCTGTCCGGTCATAATAATCAGTATACGCGGCAATGAGAAGTGCCGGCTTGCTGAACACCTTCTCATAGGCACTGGATTCGGTACCAAGTGCCAACTCAAACTCATGCTTGGTGCACTCAATGATCTGCTGTCCAGTCATCCAACATAGATGCTCATAATTGGGAGAGATATACAAGGTAGCGTAGAACTGCCGTATCATCTCCTCCATGTAGCTGCACTGGAAAGCAACAAGGTGATGGATCCCGGCTTGCTGAAAAAGCCGATATGCACCATCAAACTTGTCAATTTGTGACAAGTGATCCCAGTCCACATATTTGTGTGCAGCAAACTTGCGAGAAGGGCCATACATCTCTTTATACACTTGCTCTTGAAACTTGGTATGAAACTTCGGGTTCTCAGAGTTGCAAGGGCGGATATACTGACTGCGGCGTCGCAAGATAGCATAGTCCTCACTGGTGATCTTGGCAAGGTCAACTTCTTCATCTGCAGCTGCTGCAGGCATCTCCTCATCCGAAGCCTTATACTCCTCGCTCTCATGCGAGGCCTCGGATCCGCTCTCATGCGAGGCCTCTGACTCACTTTCGGTGTCGGAGTTGGAGGCGGGACCTTTTCTCTTGTCCGCATGCTCTGGCTCAGGAAGCGCGGGAGTCGAGGACGAGGATTGTCCTGCAGTCCCTCCATAAGTCTTGTGGGAGACGTTCTTCATCCTCGGCATCTTCAAACAGGTGATACAACAATGAGGAGTGATAAAGGATGCAAAAGGAATAAGCTAGATTTGAAAAAACAATTGACTGTTTGCTGTGTCAGGAAAATCGGAAGTACTGGCGGCTAAACTGCGGTACTTCCAGGAAATCCGGTAGTTCCGGCATTAAACATGCGGAACTTCTGGAACCACGGTAGTTCCGCCCGCTTGGGCGGTAGTTCCGAATTTTCTGAGCAATTTTAGGGCAAGTTCAATCTTCAATCTTTTTAGGGTATTTTTGGTTTGAATTCAATGCATGTATGAATAAACATGGTAATACCCCAAATATACTAATTTGCCCTAAGATTTTCCAGCAAACATCATCACATTTTCAAATTTAGTCTAAACTTAACGTAGGGTTCTAAGAACAAGATAAAAAGAGGATTTTGATCCAATTTACCTTGTGGAGTCGAAGGAGGGGAACCCTAGAAGTGCAAAGAAACAACCCAAAACAAAAATCTCTCCTTGGATTCGAAGATCGGGAGAGGAGAAGATTTTGGGAGAGAGAGAGGAAAGAGAGGAAGAGGAGGAGGAGGAGCCGTCGGTTTGAGAGGGATGGAGGAGAGAGAGAGAAAAGAGTTAAGGGAAAAAGGAGTAACGGCAGGAGGGGTTGGCGGTTTTGGAAACCGCATTAAATCCCGCAGAAAACAGTACTTCCGTGCTTAACACGCCGGTAGTTCCGTTTCTTCAGAAAAATCGGAAGTACCGCAAAAACAACGGCGGTAGTTCCGGATTTTCTGTCAGGAGCGGAAGTACCGCAGTATACATGGCGGTAGTTCCGGAATTTCTGGGACTTCACAGAAATTGAACTTTACAACTTGAAATTATGCAAATGATCCCTAGTTTTGCACTCAAATAACATCATTCAGGATCATTGTGCATCAATTGAGCTATTTCTATACTTTGAAACTAAATTTTTATCAAAATAATCAAATTTTTGACAAAAAGAGACAAAAATCATTGAAATTCCACACAAGTACACCAAATGAGCAAAGATGAAAGAAATTTGATTTCAAACTATATTTGAGTAATCTATGACATTTAATTCATTCCTCAATTTACAAAAATGGCTTTCATCTAATGGTTTGGTGAAAATGTCCGCTAGTTGATCTTCGGTTCGGATGTGGCTAATTTCAATGTCTCCCTTGCTCACATGATCTCTCAAGAAATGGTGGTGTATATCTATATGCTTGGTTCTTGAGTGTTGAACGGGGTTGTTGGATATTTTGATGGCGCTATCATTATCACACAAAAGAGACATTTTATCAAATTTTATCCCATAATCTAACAATGTTTGCCTCATCCAAAGCAATTGAGCACAACAACTACCCGCGGAAATATATTCGGCTTCGGCGGTTGAAAGTGCTACGGAATTTTGTTTCTTGGATGACCAACATACTAGAGACCTTTCTAGCAATTGGCAACTACCCGAGGTGCTTTTTCTATCCACTTTGCAACCCGCATAATCGGAATCCTAATATCCAATTAATTCAAATTTTGCACATTTGGGATACCAAAGCCCTATGCTTGAGAATATTTTAAATATCTTACAATCCTGTTTACGGCCATCAAATGGCAATCTTTTGGAGAAGCTTGAAACCGTGCACACATGCAAACACTAAACATAATGTCGGGCCTAGATGCGGTAAGATAAAGCAAACTACCAATCATGGATCTATAAAGTTTTAAATCTACCGACTTACCTCCCTCGTTGAGGTCTAGATGCCCGTTTGTTGCCATGGGTGTCTTGATAGGTTTTGCTTCTTCCATTCCGAATTTCTTGAGTAGATCTTTGACATACTTCGTTTGGCTTATAAACGTTCCATCTTTAAGTTGTTTGATTTGAAGTCCAAGGAAGTAGCTTAGCTCCCCTATCATTGACATCTCGAATTCCCTAGACATCATCTCACTAAATTCTTTGCAAAAATCTTGATTAGTAGAATCAAATATAATATCATCAACATAGATTTGACATACAAAGAAATCATCACCAATAATTTTTGTGAATAGAGTTGTGTCTACTTTACCAATTTTGAAACCTTTTGAAACAAGAAAGTTACGAATGCACTCATACCAAGCTCTAGGAGCTTGTTTTAAACCATATAGCGCCTTGGATAGTTTGTAAACACGATTAGGGTATTTATCATCTTCAAATCCCGGGGGTTGTTCTACATATACTAATTCAGAAATTGTTCCATTAAGAAATGCACTTTTGACATCCATTTGAAATAATTTAATATTAAAGCATGATGCAAAAGCAAGCAAGATTCTAATTGATTCAAGTCTAGCAACGGGTGCAAATGTCTCATCATAATCTAATCTCTCGACTTGAGTATAACCTTGAGCTACTAACCTTGCTTTATTTCTTACCATAATTCCGTTCTCATCTTGTTTGTTCCGGAAGACCCATTTTGTGCCAATTACATTGTGATCCTTGCGTCTCTCCACCAAAGTCCAAACATCATTTTGAGCAAAATTATTCAACTCTTCATGCATAGCATTTATCCAATCCGGGTCATCTAAAGCTTCTTCTACACGCTTAGGTTCAAGTGAAGATACAAAAGAATAGTGTTCACAGAATGAAACTACTCTAGAGCGAGTTTGAACACCCTTACTCACGTCACCCAATATTTGATCTATTGGATGATCCTTGGCTATTGCATTGTGAATCTTGAAGGTATTTAGAGGTTGATCCTTTTCTTTATTTTCTATAGCTTGAATGTCGTTTGTTGTAGATGAAGAGGGAGGCTCTACTTGTCTTGATGAGCTTGGTGACATTGGATCTTCTTTTGGCTTAATGTCTCCAATTTACATGTTCTCCATTGCTTTTCGAAGACCTTCATCTCCTACATCATCCAAGTTCTCATGCTCTTCTTGAGAGCCGTTAGTTTCATCAAATTGGACATCACAAGATTCTTCTACTAACCCCGAATTTTTATTAAAGACCCTATAAGCTTTGCTATTTGAAGAATATCCTAAAAGAAAGCCTTCATCACACCGACTTTGAAATTTAGAGAGCCGAACACCGTTTCTTAGAATATAGCATTTGCAACCAAATACCCTAAAGTATGAGATGTTCGGTTTTCTTCCAACGAGAAGCTCATAGGAAGTCTTTTTTCAAAAGTCGATGCAAATAGAGGCGATTTATGGCATGACATGCGGTGTTAATAGCTTCCGCCCAAAACTTATCTGAAGTATTATATTCATCAAGCATTGTCCTAGCCATTTCTATTAATGTACGATTTTTCCTCTCTACAACTCCATTTTGCTCCGGAGTGTAGGTTGTGGAAAGCTCGTGCCTTATTCCAAGTTCATCACAAAAATCTTCAACTTTTGTATTCTTGAACTCGGAACCATTGTCACTTCTAATTTTCTTTATTTTAAAATCAAATTCATTTTGGGCCCTTTTTGAAAAACTTTTGAAAATCCTAGAGGTTTCACTTTTGTCATTTAGCAAGAAGACCCATGTATATCTAGAGTAATCATCCACAATGACTAAACAATAGCTATTACCTCCAATGCTCTTATAGGTTGTTAGCCCGAACAAATCCATATGCAAGAGCTCTAATGGTCTAGAGGTTGACATGATACTTTTGGAAGGATGAGAATTAGCGACTTATTTTCCAGCTTGACAAGCACTACAAGGTCGATTTTTCTCAAACTTCACATCCTTCAAGCCAACCACTAAGTCATGCTTAAAAAGCTTTTTAAGTTGAACCATTCCCACATGACTTAGCCTTCTATGCCACAACCAACCCAAAGAAGTTTTTGCAATTAAACAAGTTTTTAGACACGACTCATTTGAAGTAAAATCTACCAAATAGAGATTTCCAAATCTAAAATCTTTAAAGACAAGTTCATTTTTATTTTCTTTTGAGATTACAACATTTTGTTTTGAGAATGAGCAAGTTAAGCCTAGATCACATAATTGAGCAACGGATAGCAAATTGAAATTTAATGTTTCAACTAGAGACACATTAGAAATTAAAAGGTCGTTTGAGATAGCAATTTTACCCAAACCCAACACCTTTGCTTTGCTATTATCTCCAAACGTGATCTTGTTATTGCTTTCACTCTCAAATGTGGTGAACATCTTCCGGTCTCTGGTCATGTGTTGAGTGCAACCGCTATCCAACACCCAATGCCTTCCACCGGTTTTGTAGTTCACCTACAAAAGAAAATCAAGCTCTTTTAGGTACCCAAATTTGTTTGGGTCCTTGGAGGTTAGTAACCAGGGTTTTGGGCACCCAAATGGATTTCTTTTTAGCACCCAAAATCGAGGTTCCAATAAAATGAGCAATCACATTTCCATTGCTAGATTTTTTTAAGCATATAGCAAGAATCAAATACACTAATAGAATGAATCTTACTCTTTGAACAATTAGATTGCATATGTCCTACCTCCCGGTATTTAGTGCAAAACTTACCGTTTTCACTTACAAACCTTAAAGGTTTGTATGCCGGCTTCTTACCCTTTTTTGGGGACATATCCAAGTCCCTCCTTGTTAAAAGAGCATCTTTGAGCGCTTAGCAACTTATCAAGGGTTTCTTTTCCCTTGTAAGCTCTTTCTAAGCTTTTATTCAATTTTAGCACTTGTTCTTTTAAATTCTTGCTTTCATTAGTAAGAGCACCATCATGAACAAGATTTAAAGCATTTCTAGAATCAACACTAGATGAACAAGGCATGGCAAGTAGATCATCACAACAAGTAGATATGCTAGATTTTGAGATTGCTATACTAGGCATTTCATTCAAGATATCACAAGTGATTCCGATGCTAGTACTAGATTTATGATTTTCTTGGAGAAGCAAATCATGAGCTTCCTTTAGCTCCTCATAAGAGTCTTTAAGAGCCATGTGTTCTCTCTTCAAGACCTTAAATTTTGACTTTTCTTTTCCAAAAAATTCATTCAATTCAACTAACATATCCATCAAGTCATCACATGAAGGCTCATCATCATCAAGCAATTTTACCTTTTCTCCTTTAGCCATAAGACATGTAGGAGTGGAGAATAGTGATGGAGCCTCCTTGATGGCGATGCCCACAAGCCCCTTCTTCTTGGGAGATTCGTCCTCGCTTGAGTCGGAGTCGGAATACTCCTCCTCGGAGTCCCACTCACCAATATGGGCTTCGTTCTTGCCATCCTTGTGAAGCTTCTTGAAAAGCTTCTTCTTGCCGTTGTAGTTCTTCTTCTTTGATAACTTCTCTTTGTCATCTTTCTTTGTTGGGCATTGAGAGGCAATGTGCCCCTTTTCATCACATTCATAGCAACGAATGTTGCTATACTTCTTGTTGGAGAAGGAATGTCCCTTCTTGGTCTTCTCATAGCTTGTGTTTCGGTTTGAGCGCCTTCTCATGAACTTCTTCATTCTTCTCACAAGAAGCGCCAATTCTTCTTCGGAATCCTCCTCATCATCATCCTCGGATTCTTCACTTACCACCGCTTTGGCCTTGAAGGCGGTGATCTTCTTGCTCTTGGAAGAGGATTGCTCCAAGAGCTCTTCCTTGTCCTTCTTGTAAAGCTCATTGGTGATGAGGTTGCCCAACAATTGAGTTGGTGTCATTCTTGCCAACTCCGGTGAGTTGAGGAAGAGTGTCACCAACACTTCATACTTCTCCGGCAAGGCCCTAAGTATCTTTCGAACAATGTCAAGATCGGAAAGGTTAGTTCCAAGACCTTTGAGCTCATTCACAATGTTGTTGAGCCTTGAGTACATCTCATTTATGTCTTCATGGGGCAACATTGTAAATGTCTCATATTTGATCCTAAGTTGATGCAATTTGGCTTCCTTGACCGTGGACGTCTCTTCGTGTATTTCCGAGAGGGTAGTCCAAATAGCGTGAGCCGTCTTAAGATTGCTCACTCTGTTGAACTCGTCTGCGTTCAAGGCTCCAAATAAAGCATTCATAGCTTGGGCGTCTAAATGAGTGTTACGCCCGTCTTATTCCGTTGGGTGATCCGGATCAAGAGCCATAACATAACCCTCATTTACGACTTTCCAAATATGAGGGCTCATGACCTTCAAATAAATAGACATCCTAATTTTTCAATAAGCATAGTTTGAGCCATCAAAGAAAGGTGCATTTCCTATTGCTATACCCTCACTAGCCATCCTTTTCTCTCTAGACGGTTAAGTCTAAAAATGAGAGACCAAGCTCTGATACCACTTGTAAGATCAAGGAGGCCGACTAGAGGGGGTGAATAGGCGGTTTTAAAATTTTCTGACAGAGCACAGATTTGATTGAAATTTAATTTCTAAGGCATGCATGATCCTAAATTGATCCATAGGGCACATTTGAATATGATCAAGCAAATCACCGTGATCCCTCTTAATAGTACGGCATCTATCTTATAATCTAGTCTTCCAACCTTTCACCAAGACCGGTAAAATTAAAATAGATCCCTAAACTATTTACCTTGTCGCGCTTGAGATCTTTGAATCTTCGTGAGATATTTTATGAGCCTCTTTCTTCGCCATTTGAACTTATCCTTTCAAACGCTTAACACACACGTTAGTCCCATGATCATATAATGTCATTAATTACCAAAACCAATATTTTAAGGGGCCTAGATGCTTTCATCTTCTGAAAACCCGCTCCAAGTTGGCCCCATTTTTTTTTTTGCTTTTTTTTTGTTTTTTCTCCCACCTTTGGGAGTTCCCCACCATAGGAGCTCATGCACATCACCGTAATATGTGTATTGGTGTCCGGGCTTGGCTGTGCGGACCCTCCACCTGAGAGCTCCCTATGAAGTGCATCTCCTGTTCCTACAGCCCTCCATACCATAGGTTTATACTGCCTCTTAGCTCCACCTGCTCGCTGGTACCATATGCTTGGTCCCACCACATCTTTATTCTTCCAACAACTCACACCTTCGCCTTTGTATCTACTTGATTTTGTAACCATCTTTGCAGTTTCACACATAACTATAGATGGGATCTAGATACCTACCATTGACAACACAGTTTCCTTCTCTCGACTAGAATTTTTATCAGACCTTCCATTAGTTGCTCCACCTTCAATATTACCCTTTAATCGGTATCCTACATTGCTCTAGTTACTTTTCATGATCACCATCCCTTTGCAAGTAACTCGCATGACTCAACCTCGAAGTGATATATACCTCACAATATTCAAGTTCAACCGACCTCATATATATTATATTCTTCTTTAAGACAAGAATATACTGAACTACCATCAATGTGCGATATGCCCTATTATATATATCCAATGTAACTATTCCCACATTCGTTATTGCATATTCCTTACAGTCCGCTAAGTGAATAGTTCCATTTGTCAAATATCTTCCTTGCCCAACATATATAAATGTAACAACCTGAATCTAATATCCATCTATAAGAAATACCTGATTGACCAATGATTATATATGAATCATCCTTTGCTACCGTCGCTGAGTATGCACTTTTTATTTTCTTCAAATTGGACAATCTTTTATCATGTGACCTTCTTCGTCACATAAATAGCATACTCGTGTGCCATTGCTCTTGCCATTCTTCTTCTCATGACTTTTGCTTTTGCCTGCAACACCTACGACAACCAATGCTTGATCACTCGACAATAAAGATTGTGATGGTCAATAGATATGCAACTATCTCATTGAAGTTGAGAGTTGTTTTTTCGACGAGAATATTCATCAACAATTGCTCCTGTGATGGTGATAGAGATGATGCCAGTATAATGACTTTATCATTCTCCTCAATTTTCTCATCCATACTAGTCTGTTGTGTGATAAGCTTATTGGAGATATTGAGATGGTTAACGAACCGTGTACCTTCCTCCATGAGCAACTTGTACGGTTCTCACTTCAACACCCACCGGTTTGTCAGTGACTTTGCCAAGTCCTTCCATAATTTCTTCAGCGAATTCTTCTTGATTACCGGGTACTTTACCCCATCAAAAATACAGAGAGATTGTATTGATAGCCTTCCACTCCATTACCTTCCAATCTCATCGGATGTCGTTTTCGGTTTGTTCCTTTCAATAGCATCGATTAGCGCATGTTGGACAAGTTTTGTCGTGCATTACCACACATTAAAATTTCACTACTTGATTCCACATTGTTGATATTGATCTTAATTTTGTATCATCTGACGCTTTACCGGTCTTCTAATAAATCAAATTAATCCGGCCTTGGCTCTGATACCACTTATTACACTCTGATACCCCTTCTTATGTATAGTAACCCCCGGATTGGATCGGAGTTTATGAGATACATCGCAAGCATTCATGATATCAAGAACAAAAAAAGAATCTTATAGAGAGAGCCAAAATAGTGATATTGAAGCAACTACAACGAGAAAGAAGATTTGACGAAATCGACTGCAAATTCTTTAAGCGCAACCTCAAGAGTACAAGGGATTGTCACTCACTCACAACCCTTTTGATTCTTTTAGGACCATCAAATCCTTATCATATACAAGAATATAATGCTACAAAATAATCTAACCTCTGAAGATGTAGCACCCTAAAAAAATGAATCTATCCCTAATTTCCCTCCCCTATCTCTAATATATTCAACTTTCTCTCTCGTGTATCTCTCTCTCCCGTTTATATTCCTCTCTCTCTCTCCTATCTATCTAATCTCTCCCTTAACTCTCTCTCTCTCTTCCCGAGCGGCGGCGCAAGGACCTCGGCGGTGGCTGCATCATGGGTGGGTGGCAGTCAGCGCGGGGATGCGACTGTGCAGTGCAGGCGGCCGGTGCGGCGGCGCGGCATGTGGCCGAGAGGCGTTGGCGGTGGCTGCCATGGTGGGAGGTGGCACATACGATGGTGCACGGCGGCGGTGGCACGGTGGAGGCTTGAGGGCGCATAGGCACCGAGGTGTCGCGAGGTGCATGGGTGGAGGCGTGTCCACGCGGGCTGGTGTGGCATGGGCCAGCTTGGCAGGCGGTGACCGGCAGCAGTTCAACGGACGCTTGGGGACAGGAAAGCCTGAAGGCTATCATGCTTTCATGCTGCCGATAACAATTTTACTAGATGCAATAGTGCTGCTACTTATTGATTCATCAGAACCGCTTGATGCCTGCAAGCTAGAGAAAGCTTAACATGCGTCCCGTCTCTGGTGGGGCGAAACGAATTCTTCTTATCTACATGCACACTTCGGTTTCTGCAATTCCTGATGGTACATACGAGAGGCATAATTCAACATCATACATAAACATTGAGCCATTTCAGTGCCAGCCACTAAGCCAAGATGAACCAGTCAGCAAAATCAAAAATGGATAGCAGAATTAATCATAGCAGCTCTCTTGGAATGAGAAACAGTTGAAAACTGAACAAGCAAACATTTCAAGAAAACAAAGTAATAATGTATACCGATGTTATTCCACCACAAGACCGGTTCAACTAATGATCATGCATACACAAAGGTATGGTATTTTTGCTACAGCGGTTCTTCAACTGGAAACTTCACTTGATATTAAAATACCAGCTAGCTAGTATTCATCATCTGATTAAGAAAATGTCAGGCAACAACGGAGCAAATACATTATTTATCAGCACTCTTGAGCAGGGCAGCTAAACCCAGTGGCCAATTAAACTTCGTAGACATCTCCTGCTTAGCCAACTTCGAGGCCCTACAAAGCAAAGACGAGAACAGTATATGCCAACTGGCAACATGATATACAACTGAACAAGTGGGTAATCAAGAATTCAAAACATGGACCCAAAAGGGGTGATGCACTAGTACATTGCATTCTTCAAAATGAAACATGCACAATTCAGCTAAGCCTTTTGGAAATAATTAACCCAAGCGTTATCTTGACTGAAATTTCATTCTCGCCTATAATCCCTTCTTAATACTTTATCCGAATGCAGTATAACAAAGCAACAGATAAATATATAATACAATATAATCTACAGATACGTCAATTTACAATAAAGTCATGCCAAATGCAAGTGGAGAATCTGTCATCTATCCAATGGAAGAACAGGCGTAATTCAAATCAGTAAGTGGCTACATCAGAAGATCCATTTCGTTGGAATAAGTTCGAGGAATTTAACATGTGATGAAAAACCAAAAGATTTGACAAGCCAAAGAAGATTGAATCAGTATCATAACCTTGTACAGGGTAATCAGGACAGGGTTAAACCATAAGATAAAATGGCTTCCCACAAGATCAAAGGGATTACAATGACAGAGGCCTTTTAACAAATATTTGGTTGGATCACAGATCATCAAGTCCAAACAACAATGCATTTTACTGGCTAGTACTTACTGTCTTCTAAAGTTGGGAGTGATAACTAGTACTTTTGGTCAAGCGTAAAAATACCAAAATGGCTTGTTGGAAGGCACTTAGCAAAACTAGATAAGCCAACTACAGGATCCAGACGAGACGACAAGGTCTTAGTCACCTCGGTGTCTTACATACGCACTCGCAATTATGCCTCATTAGGACTAAGGATCCATAGCAATTATCTGATCTTTACCTCTAGCTTAGAACCTCAATTCGGCCAGTGAATCGATCTTGCGAATGTCAGAATCTAGCGCGCGTTGCAGACGCAGGAACTACCCTATTAACACTATGGGGATAAAAAGGAAGGAAGACGCGGTCTTACTCGGCGAAGGCGGAGGTGCTCGCGGGCGGTGGAGGCGTGGGGAGGCACGAGGCGGCGGCGGCGGCCTCGGCGATGGTGGAGAAGCCCTGGCGCTGCTTGTGCTTGGGGTTGGCGGTGCAGTGGATGAAGACGATGCCCCGGCGCTTCACCACCTTGCAGAACCCGCACAGCCGCTTCACCGACGCTCGAACCTTCATCTTCCCTTCGTCTTCCTCCTCTCTTCCTCTTCTCGTCTTGCTCCGCAGTTTCGATCCGAGCAGCGAGTCGGGTTTCTTCTTCGTTAGGGTTTGGTTCGGGAACTGGAGTTGTCGATGGGCCGGGGAGTCCAGGCCCATGGGCCACGAGAGTTTATTTGGTAGTATTTGAGTGTTTTCAAAAAAAGAAAAGGAGTTGGTATTTGAGTTTTCTTTGGGCCTTTTGTGTTGCACCGAACGAATTCTAGCTTGAATTGACAGAATTTTGTGTACGTAGAAACAAATTAACCACAAAAATGCCGCAGACGTATATTACATGGGAAGTAAAGAACGTATAACGTGAGTATCTATAGCAGCTTATACATATCAATGTAGATGTAAAATACGACGCATACGATCTCTGACGAAATCTTCAGCTTCCACCAAGCTTCTGCTCATCTGTCTGCAATTGCTCTGACGAAAAATCTGCAAGAGCAAAATCAGATAGAGGGTAGTCCTCTACACACAGATCTTGCTCAGAGTTATTCAGCCCTCCCATGTTGGCCCCATCACCATCACCGTTACCATCTGTTTCGTCGACATTCTGATGAACCTCACCCGGCTGATCTCCCATCTGAACAGGGACTGTCTTGGTACCTTCAACTTTACAGAACAATTTGCAGATCACCCACTTATCCAACTGCAGTAAAAGAACATTTTTTTTCGATCAGAGCAAGTCACTACATTTGGGAATGCTAAGTGTAGGATAAGAAGAGCGTATAAAGATGAAACAAAGTAAACTAAAGTAATAAAAAAAAAGCATTAACTATGCAAGATGAGATAATTTGATGATATTACCCATACCTAAAAGTATAAGTTGTTCTGGAAAGGATGAGCAACCTAAGTCTTTCACACTGGAAAAGTTAAAAACCTTGCAAGACCAATAGAAACTAATAGTTTATTCAGAAAAATAAATAAAAAAGGAATTTTCAGGCTAGTCCAGTCATTTTAAGCTCGTGGTTTCTTCAGACCTTTTTTTTTTTTTTGAAAAGAGTTTCTTCAGACCTAGTCTAACCCACACTTTGTCAAGCCTATTATGTGAGGAAAATGCAGTGGAGGAGGGGTCACTCTTGAGGCCCCATGCCAGATACTGCCACGTGATATGAATTGCTGATGTGGCAGCATCTATAGGAAGAGCCTCGGGAGAGGCCCTCCCCGTAGAGTTCCTCTTCTATTATATGAACATGACGTGTGCCATAACCTACCCAACCTTAGAGACCCCTCCTGGTGTGGACGTAACCCCCCAAGAATTTACATAAAACTGTTCAAATTTTCTAGAATTGCTTCAATAACCGTAAGTTCCAAATGAGGCCTTCATATATACATATACTAGTTAGAGATCTGTGCGTTATAACGGAGTCATAAAAATGATGAGACGAAATTTACTGCCTGACCAACTTCATACATCAAATATTGGAGAGCAAACGACAGAGAGATAAGAGTGGCTAGAATGCGCGAGGAGATGGGAAAAATAGAGGGGGTGGACGGTTGTATCCTGAGAGAGAGGAGGAGAGAAACGAATGGTCCAGATCAAATTGAATAGCTGTAGAGAGGGGAGAGGAGAACACACTGACGACCACCAACTCTTTTTTATATAATAGTAGAGATATGTATGTATGTATATATATTTGTCCCCCCCCAATGCCAACTTAGGGCGCGATCAACATGGCTGCGCTACAGTGCTGCGGGCTTATTTGGCACTATTCATAAGTTTCGTCTTTTTCTGAAATTTTGGCTTTTTGTTGAGCTTTTTTGCCGGTTATTTTTTTCCCGTATGTGTTTGTATTATACGTAATGGGCTAACATATTTTTTATATTTTTAAATTTTTTTAAATTTAATTATGCTAAATAAGCCTCTGTCAGCTACAGTGCTTTTTCAGCCAGCTACAATGTTTTCAGCCATAAGCCACGAGCTTTTCAGCCGAACCGATCACCCCTTAATTAGTTCTCAAACTTGGTTTGGCTACTACGTTGGTACATGAAACACAATGCACGGAGCAACTGAATTAACTTACCAGCATGGATGAGCCATCAAGGCTTTCTTGTTTCGCCGGGATGCGGTACTCCTTCATCTTCCAGGGAGTCGTCACCCCCTTGGGCTGGCGGCCGAGCTCGAAGGTGAGGGTGTTCACCTTCCCGATTGCCCTCCCGTCGTCGTCAAGTACGTCAGTCTCCTTGGTGTTGGACTTCCAGTAGCCCACAAACCCAACAGACGTTACGGACCGAGCTGGTCGGCTGCCACCCCCGTACCGCCGCATCCTCGGCGAGAATACGTACCAGGTCATGTCCTTACTCTTTCCGAACTTTTCTGCACAAAAAAATTGTTCTTTGAATGACATTTGATGTACTCACAGTCCATATTTCCTCTAAAATTATCAGAACGAGCGGTTGCACCAGTTTATAGTTCACATAAATTTTGTAACGAAACAGAGCAGTGTGGAGTGGAGATCAGTCCGACCTTGGAGCGTCTTGGGGTGCGCTTTGCATACGTCGAATTCCTTGATGATGTCGACGGGCATCTTGTGCCCGAGGTACTTGGCTTTGAGGTAGCCGATGAGCTCCTCGTCCGACGGCTGGAACCGCACCCCCGGGGCACTCGTGTCCGCATACTTAACCTCCTCCTCCTCCGCCCCGCCGCCGGCCTTCACGGCTTCCTCCCTCGTGCCGTCGTGCCGGCCCGCAATGACAGGCGTAGTAGCTGGCTGCTCTAGCGGCCGCTCTTGGCCGGGCGTTGCCGCTGGGTGAGTAGTGCAAGGAGCCGTCTGCCGGGATGCAGCAGCTGCCACAGCGGTGTTGGCACGCTTGGAGGCGGCGGTGCTGCCGCGGGGCCGGCCACGGCGCCGGCGAGAGGGTTTGGCGGGTTCTCCAGGAGGCGCATCTGGAACAGCGTGGTGGGCGGTGCCAATGCCGGCGGCGGCGGCGAGGGGCGCCGCGTGTGCTACTGGAGCGGCCGCGGCCTGCCAGGGCCCGAAGTAGGGCTGACTTCCTTGCATGGCCGCGGCCGTCGGCTGGTGGCTGTAATATTGCATCTGCACGGTCGGATGCATCTGCGGCTGCGGCGGGACGGCCGGTTGGGCAAAGGGCGCGGGGGCGGCGTGTGGCGGCAAGAAGCCGAGGATCACGGCGGAAAGATCGGCGTCGTTGCTTTGGAGCAGCTCGGGGCTGGGTTGGAAGGTGGTGGTCGGTTGCGGTTGCCATGGATGGCGCTGGTGCAACGGCAAGAATGGGGAGGAGGTCGACGGGAAGGGCGGGAGCGAGCTCGGACATGTGTTTGCAAGGTAGGTGGCCGCGGGGTGGTAGGATGCCGCCGTGTAGTGGTCTGCCGGCGGCAGAGCGTTGGCGTTGACCGCGGCGGGACGGCCAGCCACGTCGTCGTCGTTGACGGCGCTAATGATCACCATGATTTGCACCGGATAATTCAGCGTTTTCTTGCAAGTACGGAGACCGTAGCGAAGTAGATGGAGTTTATTTATTGTATTGTGTAGCGGAAACAAAGTTGGATCAATGTTCATATGTATATGTAACGCATGAAAAAAGGAGTTGTAAACTAACTCCAATAGATTGTGTGAGCTATCAATATAACTGTGTCTGCGTCGTCTTATCCACGTTTCGAGGTTGTTACTTCAGCAACTTGTAATGGAAGATTTAAAAATTACGGGAGGTGCATCGTGCTCTTCTGCAAGTGAAAACCATAAAATTTAAAGCAAATAAGGGTCAGTTCTCACTATTGCATGTAGCTTTGGGATTACGATCTCCGAAATATACCCCCGGAACTATATGTATTTCAAAATTTAAGTATATTAATGTCCCGCTCATTTTGTCTTGAGCTTCTGGTTTCTGGCTTATTTTTCACTCTTTTATAAATTTCGTCTTTTTTCTGAACTTTTACCTTTTTTTAGCTTTTTTGCCAGTTCTTTTTTTCCGTATTCGTTTGCGTTGTTTAAACCTAATTTATCTCATTCTAGTTTCAGTAGATTTGCTTTAGTTATTTTCATCATCTCATAATTGTTGCTTTAGTTAGTAGTAATTTATTATAAGTAGTAAATCTATTCAACGCTTCCCTGTGGATTTTCGATACCTTAGAATACTCCTTGGTGAAAAGCTACATATGACCCACAAGTTGATTGTACTAGACACTGTAGTGACTTCATTTATATTAGCCAAAATAACACGCAAGTCTCTCTCTCACGAATAGTCAAAAGCCATAAGTCAAAGCCAAAAAGAACATGCCCAATGTTGTAGAGGCGCCTTTTGTCTTCACCCATACGTCTTGGTTGAATTTTGAACTGTCCTGTCCTTTAATCAACCGTTGTGTCCTTTGGCCAACCATCATAAGTTTCCATATGCGCCAATATTTGCTCTCACGTTAATCACGTGGGAAGCTGCTATGTCTCCTGACCAATTTACCTGATCGGAGCTTATAGAATAGTATGACTGTTTATTATTGTCCATAACTGACTGTCTCTTGGTCATAATTGGTCCTTATTATCTTTTGACTAATTTGTTACTAAAGGGGATAATGCTTCCTTTTAATCGTCATCGTAAAAATAACCATTATATTAAGTGGGCCCTTAAATGCAGGTCTGTTTTTTTATAAGAAAATATTGATCCAGTTAAGAATCATCGTCAACCTCAGCCACGTTTACTATAGTCCAACCCATTATAGTTTCAAATGTCGAGCTCAAGCAAATCTAAATATACATGCCTAAATGTGTCATATACACAGTACAGGGCCTGTTCTTTTTGGCTGCGGCTTGTGGCTTTTGGCTGTGGCTTTTGGGCTGTTTGTACGAGAGATTACAGAGTAACAGAAACTCACATGCAGTTTTTACCGATATAAATGAAGTCAGTAAAGTATGTACTACAATTAACTAGTAGACCCTATCTTGAAAAAATACTCCGTTTAAAAGCTAGTTACTGTAGAAAAGCCGAAAAGCAGCTTTTAGAAGCCGAAAAGAACAGGGCCACAATAACATATGCAATCCAGAAACTTGATGGCTCGATCTTATGAATATTGAAAACAAGAAATTTATGATCCTAGCGAAAAAATAAGCAAGGTGGTGAACATTATTGATCCCTATGTAGAAAAGTTGGGTTGAATGGATGTCAAGACTAATCTTAATGATCCCTATGTAGAAAAGTTGTGTTGAATAAACGTCGAGAGTAATTTGATAAATTTTGCTACACCCTTCGTTCTTTTCACTTGACACTACTCTATACTGAAACGCTATAAGACTTTACTATACCATTGAAAATGCTTGCAATTAGCTGCGCCCTTTACAAAAGTGAGAACCGAATATACACTGGCGGTGGAGTTTGGCAAAGAAAATTATTTATTAGTCGATCTAGAAAAAAAAGTTAGGCGGAGACCCGCACCGTAACACAAAGCTGGCTGGCTCTCCGCTCCCCCCTCGCATAAATAAAGCGCGCACCACCGTCACAAAGAGCCCAGCACAGCAACACCCCAATTCCGAAGCCTCTCTCTCTCTCTCTCTCGCTCGCTCCCCGTTTCCATCGCCTTCTCCGGCTCCGGCGCCGGCGAGCTCACCGCGAATCGAGTTCTACGATCAGGCCAGTGATTCACGCCCCTTCCTCCCTGCGTCTCTCTGCCCTTGTAGGCGCTCGCCTCTCTTTCCTGTCCCTGAGATCTACGCGAGTTCGCTTCCAGTGGTGGAGCATGTCTCGCAGTCGCGGTTTGGTAGATCTCTAAGGGCTCCATGTCCATTCCTGTACCGAGCTTTTGCGCCGTTTTCTGGATCCACCGACGGATCTCGTGTCCGGCTTTTAGATCGCGCGTTGAGGTGTGGGATTCCATGGTTGTTCGATTGAGAGCCGGATCTGGTGCGACGCGTGTAGATCTAGCAACCTGAGCTAGCTGAAGGGAAGAGCGGAAACTGAGATCGCATTTGCGCGTGGCGATTGTGTTTGTGTTGCAGGCGAGGCGAGGCGGGAGAGGAGGAGATGGGGCTCACGTTCACCAAGCTGTTCAGCCGGCTTTTCGCCAAGAAGGAGATGCGGATCCTGATGGTGGGGCTAGACGCCGCCGGAAAGACCACCATCCTCTACAAGCTCAAGCTCGGCGAGATCGTCACCACCATCCCCACCATCGGTGAGCACCAACCTGCACGCGCATCGCATTGTATATATCAATATATGTATCCTTCGTTTTAAGGTTTGCTTTTGTTGGGAAAACCTGTGGTGTGAGCACAACATCCAATGGTTCACAATGCAATTCCATCGGCAGCTAGTTTGAATGACAAATTTGACAAAATAACCAGAAGAATGTCGATAGCATTTTGTTCATCAGAATATCTAGACAGATCACACATAGTACACTTCTGCTGTTCATACGCATATTGACAAACGGCAGTTAAGTCTCAAATTTACCTATCGATTCATTTCTTCTTGACCATATAAGCAAATCCTTAGGTGTCAGCAAGAAGTCACTTACAGTCAGTTATTGCAGCAGCTAGTGAACACGTTCAAATCCACTTTAACCAGTAAATAGCCAGCCATGTTATCGCAAAGGACCAATAACTTGATTTGAGTACTACAAAGTGAACAATAATGGCAATCATAAATTGATTGCTTGCTTGATATGGCTAGGAGAATTGGTACTACTATACCTATATCCCTTTTTTTGTGGAATTGCACTTGAAAGCAGACTGTTTTTTCTTGTGAAGTAGGTTATGCAACTCTAGTGCACTAATTTGGACATGCCTTGACCTACGACATGATTGTTCTCGTTTACTCAATATTGACTCTCTTCCTATTACAGGATTCAATGTTGAAACTGTGGAGTACAAGAATATCAGCTTCACCGTCTGGGATGTTGGGGGTCAGGACAAGGTACCAAGAGCACATGTTCTGCAGCTTCAGTATTGCGCGTTATGCATCTTTTAGCCAATTTCTTTTCATAACACTGTTTCTTTTATGTGCTGCTGATGGTTTCCTGCAGTGGATGATTTATGTGCTGTTTCTTTTAGATTTCCCATTTGCCAGGCATCTTTTGTTAAACTGTGTCTTATTTTTTGTTGTCTCTGAAAACAGATCAGGCCTCTGTGGAGGCATTACTTCCAGAACACGCAGGGTCTCATCTTTGTTGTGGACAGCAACGATAGGGACCGTGTTGTTGAAGCCAGGGATGAGCTCCACAGGATGCTGAACGAGGTAAATTCTTATGCTAGGCAACATAACTAGAAATTTATTGATGAATCAAAAAATAACTGAACTGATGGTCTAATTAGAAACATTTATGAGACCTTGCAGTTTAACCAAAGTTTTAGACTACTGTTTATTCGCTGTGTATTTTAATTGTTTACAACTAGTTGGTAGTTTTATTTTGTTCATTTTGTTTACCAGCTTAGGATTGAACAGTAGTTCTCTCAATTGTCTTGTGCTTTATTTTCTCGTTGATAAGAATGTGATTTTTAGTGCTCACAATACACATGGCACTGATTGCAGGATGAGTTACGTGATGCTGTGTTGCTTGTGTTTGCTAACAAGCAAGATCTTCCAAATGCTATGAATGCTGCTGAGATTACTGATAAGCTTGGACTGCACTCACTTCGCCAGCGACACTGGTAGCTATGCACAGAATCGTTCTTGCTTGTCTTTTCTGTATTTTAAGATATCACCAGAATAATTGGGGCCTGCCAATCTAGTTATATTGAGATGTAGTCATATCTTGTTCTATTTTGAATGTATTTCTGCCCTTTGGCTTGGTAATATATATAGGTGTACACGGCTTTGATCGGAAGGATTAACGACTTCTTGATCTTGCTGACAGGTACATCCAGAGCACTTGTGCTACAACAGGTGAGGGATTGTACGAAGGCCTGGACTGGCTGTCCAGCAACATTGCCAGCAAGGTATGCATATAATATCAATTCAATTGTTTTCTTGCCAAACCTTGTCATCTGGAAGAGAGGTGTTTCATTCTACTACAACGAATAATGAGATATTTGATACTCTTTGCAGGCCTAAATTTACGAAAGATTTGGATCAGCTAGGAGCCCTTGGATGAATTGCTGTGTATCTAGGGATGGTTTGTCATTCCAGTATGTAAGATGTATTCCCCGAGCTCAACTGTTATTGAGCTTTGGTTATGGTTTTATAGTTGAATTGTTTATGTATTTTGCGACTTAATATGTTTCTGAAGTAAACAGCTAAAGAGAGTTCCCGTTGAATTAATCAGCTCTGGATGCCCCGTTTTCTGTTCCCTACGGTAGTATAATAAGCGCTCAAGCTTCTGCATAAGTTGTCAGCTTTCAGTTACCACGTTTGTCTTTGCCACAACTCACAACCTACCGTAGCCCATAGGTTGACAACCACGGTGATCTTTCGCGTTTCTTTGCGCCCGTCAAATGAGTGATCGTCTGACCACAACAATACAAGTCCTGTTGCATCTACAAAACGGAGTTCCATTTCTGCTCATCCGAAACCACGATAAATGTTCGGCGTTCTTGAAGCTATGCCGGGAGATGGACGTAGGGTTACGATTTTGACTGAAATTTTTGCATTTTAGCTGTTTGCGACAGAGATTACGAAGAAAGATATTTGCTTGTGATTTTGGTTGATACAGATGTTGGGCTTTTAACTCTACTATAATTAACTTGCATATCCGTCTTAAGAAAATACTTTGCTTGAAAGTTAGGTACTATAGCAAAAATTAAAAGCTGTTTTAAGAAGCCGTAAATAACAGGCAGAAAGGCAGACAAGTTCAGATGGGATCAATACGCACAAACTGGGCAGGCCATCGGAAATCATCGCACAGCAGTCAACACGACACGGGATGCCCCAAGGCTCCAGCACCGACGAGGTCTAACCATAGAAGCAACGCACTAATGAAGCTACCCAGCGTGCCAGGTTTACACCAACTGCTCACGGCAAGGATCAACACATCCGTTTGAAGTGTTGTTATCACGCCACACTACGGGTTCTGCCTGGCAAATCCTACATCTCTAGACAGGTTAATGGAAACTACAGCTCTAGTCCGAGTCAGCTATATGCTTCAGAGTGGAGACTTGCGTGATTCCTGGCGATGTATTAGGCCACAGCTATATGTAAGAGCATCTCCAGCAGTAGCCTTTAAAACAAGGCCCCTACTTTTCATTTGAGGGCTCCCCCTACTTTTGAGGGCCCAATTTTTTTGCATCTACTCCAACAACACCCCTCAAATCTAAGCCCTCAAATCCATTACACTACACACTGACACATGGGACCCGCGAGCAGCGTCGTGCCAGTGGCGGGCGATCTGGGGCACGCACTGCGCGCGCATGGCGTCCTTGACTCTCCCGGCGTCGGATGCCTCGTCGGCGTTGCGGGGGTACTCCTGGGAGAGAAGGTCGTCGTCGAGGGAGACGAGGACGCGGGCAAACATGTCCGTAGGCCCCGGGACATCCGGGAGGAGCGGAGCAGGGCGAGGCGGCGGCGCAGGAGCGCGTCGTGGAGGGACTGGAGGCACCAGAAGTGGACGTGGGCGTGCGGCGAGGAGGCGAGGCCGGAGAGGCAGAGGCGGAGGAGCGACGACGGCGGGGACTCGTCGCGGGCGCGGGCGCAGAAGGCAAGCGCCTGCTCGCGGACAGCCGGGGAGGCGGCGGCCGCAGCGGGGGAGTCGGAGGCGAGCAGGATGGCCTTCTCGAGGTCGTCCATGGCGGTGCGGAGAAATCTGGGGAGGGGGTGGAGACGGGGAAAGAAAGGGAAAGGAGGTGGGCGGCGAAGAAATCTGGGGAGGCGGTGATTTGGGGGCTTGGTCTAGAGCCCCCAGGAATGAGGGCTGAGGGGGGGATTTGAGGGGCCCCTCAAATTTGAGGGCTCTAGTAGGGGCCCTGCTGGAGCTCTATTTTTGTCTCAAGCCTCTAAATTTGGTTTTGGGGGCTCAAGTAGGGGCCCTGCTGGAGATGCTCTAAGAGGATGGGCTGGGACTAGAGACGAGAGAGGTTTGGGATTGGGCTTTGATTATTGCGGATTTGGGGCCAAACTAGAGATCGTGGCTTTCTCGTTCCTCATTAGTCTGCTATATTATTCTCCTGTAATTCTAGGTACTGTATGAGAGTAATTTAAAAATGTCATCTTCGGTTTTCTCTATGTTTGTTAATTTAATTAGATATTAGAGTTGAGAGGAAGTAAAGAGTATTCGTTAGGGAAAAGACTAGTATATCAACTAATTTGCTATATTGTTCTCCTGTAATTTTGGGTACTGTATAAGAGTAATTTACAAATATCATCTTTTAGATAATTATAGAGAAATTCGATAGTTTTTTCTACAATATTTATTTATGTTGATCAGATACATAGATTTTAAGCTATGAATTTTGTAATCCGGCTATCTGGTAAATTTATCATCTTCTAGTACCATATATTAATCCGTAGAATAAAATTACCGGATGGAATATTGGATGATTTATGTACATGAAAGATGTGGATAATTAAGGGTTCTAGAGATCCCATGAATATGATCTTAAATTCAGATAATTTCCTAGAAATATCTAGATATTTTAGATGCTTTATTCGAAGGAATTTGATGGTGCCAATTGTCATAAATCTAGTGGTCACAAGAATTTATATAATCCTTTCAATCCAAAATATACATCATTTGGGAGAGTTGGTTTTGGTTTATAAATATATTTTTTTAATTTTTCGGAAGCAATATGTTCGTCAAAGTGGCCATGTTAATTGTTATTCTTACAGAGAGGTAAATCATAAATAGAGACAACATATATCAAAAACAAAAATATGTACTACTTCTTTTTCTATGTGTGTTAAAAACACCATTTAATATGTAACATAGAAAATGAGAAAAGAAAAGTGGGTTAAAGTTAATATCTATTTAAAAACAAAGTGCAAACTTGTGTTGTCAACTAAAGTTCTAGTAGTTTTACTCTAAAAAGTTGTAATTGTGCTGCCACCAAATAAAGCGTTAGTATTAGTTTATTATTTCAAATTTTTTAGTGTTATTGACTTTAAATAGACTTAGAAATGTGACTTTTATCTTCAGTTTTTATAAACCAATATAAGTATATATTAAAAAACTGTAACACAATGTAATTAGCGAACACCCATTCATAAAATCCTAAATCCGCCATTGACGGCAGAAATCCGTGCCAAACGATGGATGACGAGGTACTGCTGTCAGAAGATCCTCCATCACGTCGGGGGCACGGGGTCGTCATCGTCTACACATACATACATAAACAGATATATCCATTAGTAGAGGGGAGCAAGCTATGATCTGACAGAGCACATCATTACGCAGATACACATGCGCACACATCCATTAGCAAAGGGGAGCGAGCTAAGATCTAATAGAGCACATCATTACACAGATACACACGAACACACGCACGAGAACACATCATAGGCATACAGGCGAGGCATGCAAATCTTACCGCGATGACGAGCCGCGGCGGCATGACGTGAACCGAAGCATAGCTTCACGGCTTCCTAGATCATTTGGATGAAGCATCTCATCCATGCCTCATCGTCATATTCTTTATGGTCGATGCGAACTTGCTGGACTGCAACCTGAGGCTTGTCACGCGCTGCAGTTTTTGGAAATGGGAAGAACACAATCGAGTACAGAAAAAATGTCAATCGGTAACCCAAAAGATAAGAGAGAATTGGAAATATGGAATCACATCGGAACACGAAAGCATGCACATGCGCGTAGAGAGAGGGAGGGGAGCTGGGCCGGGGATATACTGTAGCACATCTTGGCTGAGGAGGATGGAGGCAGTACGGCCGCTGGGGGGCGGACGAGCGGGGGAGCTGGAGGAGGAAGCATCAATTGCAGCACGTTCGTCTCTGGCGGCGCGTAGTGTAACATCCCAAAAATTTGAGTTTGAAAATGTGAAGCTTTTGAATTATTTTTGTATTTATATTTTTATTTGAAATTTGGATTTTATAGTATTTTTCTGAAATTCGGTTAAGGTTCCAAAGGTTAAAAGGAACAAGAAGAAAACAAGCATGTTTAAACAATAGAGAATTAAAATTTAAAATAAGAATCTAAAAAGATGATCCATAAAAGACAGGGAGAGAATTGGGTTTAAACATAAAATCTCATTTCCTAAAAATAATAGCATGAACACCCATGAAAGCAATCAAATAAATACCCAGATATATGTATATACATATATGAATAGATGTATATTAAAAATCTTGTACATACAAATTTAATGACAAAAAAATATACATATAAATATAAAAGCTAGGTTAGCAAGGAGGGGAATAAATAAATCCAGATATATATATACACACAAATACCAAAATAAAAAGGAAAAATAAATATAAAAAAGGGGGAAAATTGGAGCCAGGCCGGCCATCACCCTGGCCCAGCTCTGGCGCGCGCACGCTAGGCCACTCCCTCGCTCCTTCTCGCTGTCACGCGGGCCCGACCCCGCACCGGCTCCCTCTCCCTCCTCCCGACTGCTTTTCTACTCCGCGCCTGCGCTTCCTCCCCGTGGCGCTCATGCGCCCGGTGTCGCCGCAGCCTCCCTCCACTCTGTCGGGCCTACTCGCGTGCGCGGTGCAAAAGCTGTGGAGTCTGCCCGAGTGGTCACGCTCAAATCTGCCCGAATCACGCTGCTTCGCCGCCGCCTGCACCAGCGCCCTGCTCCGTCGCCCTCAATCACCTCGTCGTCCTGCGCCTCCGTCTGCGGCAGCAGCTCGAGTGCACCCACGTGACTCCCCTCCAGCCTTAAGTAGCCACCCGGCCTCCCTCTTGCGCCGCAGCCCTCCCCTTCCTCCTTCTCTTGCCGTGCCCGCACCGACCGCCGCCGCCTCACCCCGCCCCGGCCGCTCCGGTGACGCCCCCGCCGGTTCGACCGCATCATGGCGCGCCCCGAGCAGCCTCCTCCCTCCTCCCGAGAGTAATCGAACTCCCATTCACCGAGCTCGCAGCACGACCTTCTTCCTCGCGTCCGGCTACTCCCGCCGCCGCCCGCGCCATTTCCTCCTCGGGTGGTCTCCCCCCAATTCCTTGCTGGGGGAGCAACTTACCGACGCCCCGAAGTCATCCTCGCCACCGGCCGGAGCTGCCGTCCACCCCAGCTCGCCGGCACCGCGCGCCACTGCCGCCCGACCACGGCCTCCGCCGCCAGCCTTTCTCGGCGTAATTCCTGCCCCGCAAACCCATTGGTGAGCTTCCTCTTTACTCCCTGGTGCTCCCGCGCCCGCCTAATTCCTTTCCCATCTCCCCAGTCGCCGGTGCCCCGGTCCACCTCCATCGCCGGCCGCTCCGAGCTGACGCCCGCCCGCCTAGCCGCCGCTTCGACCACTGCGTCGCCACCACTAGCTTCCTCCAGCTCCGGGCGACCCATTTTGCCGGCTGCGCCAATTCCCCAACCGCTCCTCGCCGGCGCCGCTGTCGGCCATGGCCACCCGAGACGCCATGCTCTGTTTTTGGAGCCCTGTCCGCGCGATGCTTCTTTTAATTTGCCACCGCTTCCCGTGTCAGCCAAAGGCTCCTACCCACTTGGTTAACCCAGCCAATCCGATAGCACCATTGCCCAGATCCCAGGTTCGAATCCGGCCGGCTGCACTGTCTCCACCTTTTTTTATTATTCAAATTTTTGTGGTTCATATCAAGTAAGAAAAAATCATGAAAAATCTGGGAATAATATAGAAGAGCCAATAAATTTAATTAGGGTAAAAATAAGGTTTATTTGATTATTTACTATATGAGCAACTAATGTAGTTTAAATATTTATTTGAGGTATTAATAAAATGTGGTTTTGTTTAAAGTCCAAATTTAACAAAGAGCCTAGTTAAAAATATATTCGATTTAAAATTTAAGAAAATGCATTAGGTGTTATGTTAAAGCAATAAGGACAAAGCGTTAAGTTAAAGGGTTATCCTCACTCATAAATATATGTATATGTCATACCATTATCATGCAGGCATAAAATAAATCTTAATAGAAGGATTGATTAAATTAGGTCTCTTCGTAGAATAAACTAAACAGTGGGGCGTGGCCATAAAAATTTAAGTTAGAGATCATATTAATGTACAGTTACTAAAATATAATAGCCCTAGGATGTCGTATATTAAAATGACCTAACCAATATGTGTAAATACTCTAAAGTAAACATTTAGCCATTAACACAAGTAATTAGGGACACATAAAATGATACCTACTCATAGGTCCATCTTAACTCATGGAACTTCCTTGATAAATATAAAAATAAATAAAAGAAACTGTTAATAAGAGGTCGAGTCATCGTTTTCTACAGCCGGCCTTGCCCCAAATCACCCAAACCACCTATTAACTCATAAAACAAAAATTGAGTTTATTCGGATTTATTTGGATCTCTTGAGTTATTTGCTTTGATTTGGATTCAGTCGTTGTCGCGTAATTAGAAATTGGAAGTCGTGAAGATTCTGTGGATAGAGCGAGATCAAGCCCGAAGTGAAGATAGAGACCCAAAAGCTCAAGAGAAAGCCGCGGTAAACCGCGCCAGGCGAGTCAATACTTTGATCATGTTGAACCTACATTTTTTGCAAACTATTTTTGTTTAAATTATCAAATTGCATGCTGTTACTTTGTATACAAATACATGTTAATTTAAGATTCTAGATATATGCCCATGGTTTGCCTTGAATAATATTACACCTCCTTTGGAATATCTGAATGTGTGAACCTTGTCGCCCTAGCAAAATTATTATAGTAACCTTTTGAAAATAAGTCTGTAATTATTATGCCATGCTTAGTATCGCATAGGTATTCATGGGTGCGAGAACGCCCAAGCATCACTTTAATCATGAGAAAATTTGGTTGGGCAGTCATGGTGGTAATGACTGGTATATGTTGGCTATGATTATTTTATACTCCCAAAATCTCCAACTTGCTTAAATATCTGGGCGGATTGGTTCGAGGGTATAAGTGTGGTGCTGTGGATGCACAAAGTGGTTTGTGGTAGGCCGCCCAGATACCACTAAGGACTGAATCTTGTCATGACCTCCTGTGTAAAACAGTACAACCACAAGTCTGTAAAATACAACTTGGCTAAGTAAACTTATCGAAACCCCGGACTCATCTCACTGGTAGTGGATTGATGGGGCTACGCTATGGCAAGGGGGCCTGAAGGGACACCAATGGAGGGTGAAGTTTTCCAGCTGTCCTAACGTTGCGGGAAGTAGAAGCCCGAGCTGCGTTAGTGGCTGTGGGAAACATCCCACGCACAGATGGGACCCACCGCAAGTGGGCGGCTACCCAGAAGGTGAGATGAGAGAAGGGACTAGGTACTTTGAAAAGTCACTGTGATGGTCTGCTCAACCACATGTCTAAGGCATCATGTGGGGTAACGAGTTGATTGTCTCTTGTGTTGAAAGTGTACAAACTCTGCAGAGTCAAAACTATTCGAATAGCCGTGCCCACGGTCAAGGGCGGACATAGGAACTTAACTAGATATAGTTCTATTTAAAAATGTTTGGAAAATGGGAATGGAAAAGTGGATGGGCAGAGAAAAGCCCTGATTTGAGTTGCTCTAGGTGTCGTCCCAGTGGTAAGTTAAGCGGCTATAACGCTGAAAGATGTTATATGGTGTGATGCCATATATATGGAAAAATTATGGTGATATTAGGCATATGGTGTGATGCCATATGTATGGAAAGTCATGTTAGTATTCCTTGAACATTATGATTTGTTACAAAGCTGCTAGGTCTCAGGAAATTTTATGTATTGTATTTCAAATAGTGGCATTACTAATCTTACAAACTAAAATATGGGTGGAATAAACAGGATTGTGAGTAAAGGAGATGGATGTTTTTAGTATGCACATAAAGGTATTGGTGGATTCAGGTCGATCATGAAAAGGAAATGCTAGTGTGGGTTCTGGGAGAAATGAATTAGTGGGGTTCAGTTGAATAGATAGGCTAGATAAATGATCTAATTGAATTTTTAGGAATTTGGAGAAATAATACAAGTATTGGAGTATAATTCTTGATTAGTGATATTCTTGGTGGATATATAATAGTGAATCGATTTTGGGGAATTAGGGAGTGCAAAGGTAAATTGCTGGATTACTACACTAATGATTAATATAAATTCTTGAAACATATTGACGATAATGGGAATTAATAGGAGTTGATCAATTGCTAGAGGGATGAATTGAATTCCTGAGAAGATTGGAGGATTCATAACAATTAGTGGATTATAATCTTGGTAAATTGAATTTTCGGTGGAGGAATATCGGTGGATTTGAAAGTAATTATGTTAGAGAATCATTAGAATTCAGAGGTGAAGAGCTGATGAATAGTAATGACAGGATTGGATTATTAGTAATTCAAAATACAAAGTATGATCGGTGGATTTAGGTAGCAATAGTAACACTTTGATTAAATAATAGTAATAATGTTGCTAAAAGTGATTTTTGGCAAATAAAATAACCCGAGCCTCTCCTTTGTTAAGCCATGCATACTATTTATTTGCATTCTGTGTATTGGCTCGCGGAGCACGGGGTTGGAGTGCTCACACTCGCTTTTGCGACAGAATTCAGAATCAGGAATCAAATCACCTCGCCTCAGCAACAAGGTTGGACAAGCTGGCAGAGAAGATAAAGATGTCAAGGGCTAGATCGCGAACCTCCAGTTGGCTGCCTGTGGGCATGTCCTGAAGGTCCCACCTGTGTGCTTCGTTCTTCCGCTGCTGCAATTTATTGATTTCGGCCTAATCGGCCCATGAGTAAGTTTACTATTATATTTATGCTTCCGCATGATATGTACCTTGATATTCAGAACTGTAATCTGTGAGCACCATCTACTGATCCAGGGAATAGTGCGGTGGAATCACAGAAAATTCCGGATTGTAAAATCTGGGTCTGACACGTAGTTTGCCGGGCCACGAACCATCCCCAGCAGAGTAGGCCACCAAACCCAAAGCACACATAAGAAGGCGGAGAGGAAGAGCCCACAGATGATGTACTTGAGCAACAGGGGGCGAAGTTGAAGATGCCGAGCGCGTCCTAGTCCGCCAGGTTTTATAGCTGGACCACATACGCTCGCTCGGCCGCTGCCTGGTCGACGATCCCGACTCCCTGGCCCTGCTCCTACACCCTCGCCGCGTGCTCGACGATGACGCCCTGGCCCGCGTCATCCTCACCGCCCTGCTCCACTGCGTGCACGACGTCCACCCCGATGTCGATGAAATCGGGGTGATCTCCCTCCATCGCCGCACCGGAAAAGTAGTTTGGTGGTGGTGGAGGCGGAGAGGGGGTTTGGACTTGGAGAGGGGAGGGCGAGGTTTGGTTGGTTTTGAATTGGGAGGAGAGAGGCAGTGGGGTGTGAGCTCGGGCACCACGATTTCAAATATATAAATTATATCTAAATTTGGTATATATTTTTTTGAAAATATCAGTTTTAGGGTATATACTCATCTATAACAATTCAAATGAAACATATAAGTTTGAAAAATATACTCAAATTCAATGTTTTGAACGAATTTAGATCACATACTTTGCTGATATATATATATATATATATATATAATCAACATATACCTACAATCATACTATCATAAAAAGGTAACTACAATTCAAAATTTAGTTCAAATTGTTTGAACTAGTTAGTAAACTAGTTAAACTTAACATCCAAAAAAATTTTAAAATTTTTTGCACACGATACATATCTATTTTAGACTACGGTGCCCGGGCACCAAAGAGCACTCGTTATTTTTACTATATATATACACACTAGCTGAATGCCCACGTATTGCTACGAATTTTAAAATTTTTTGAATATATTTGTATGTATATATTAAAAAATTTTATCACCTGTGAATTTTTACCGGTCAGGTAGACGACTTCTCGTTCGGGCGAGCCCAGGAATGGCGTCTCCTTCCCTGACCACTGAAATAAAACCGAAATTCCGAAAATTTTCAAAATTTGCATTTGAGCTCAATTTTCAGTTTTGATTTGTTCTCTTAAATCCTCATTCTATCTACCACCAATCTCAACATCCATCTATCCTTAATCACTGCCGTTGCCAATAGATTGGGGGAGAGCAGGTGCTGCACTGTCCCTTGTCCGAAAAAGCCACCCCAACTCAGTCCCGCCGCCGCTCACGTGTTCTTCGTGATTGCCCGCGCTTGCATCATCTCCCGCCAAACCCGCTCGGTGGAATGGCCACCTCACCCCGCCCCAGGCCCCGTGGCAGGCCACGCCAACCCGTCGCAGCGGCCGTGCTCCAGCCTTTGCCGCCGCCGTGTCCCCCGCTTTGCCGCCGCCCATCTTCCCTGATCTCGCCACCGCATCCCCGCGCCGCTTGATTCCACCACCTCTCCGAGTGGACAAGCCCCCTTTACACCTCCCCTCTGCCCCCTCTGGCGCTCTGCACCGGCCAAACCAAGGTGGCAACGCCGCCAGCCGCCACGCTCCACTGCCGCCCGGGAAATATCTCGCCCCGAACCGCCTTCAAGCCACTATTTAAGTGGCCGAGCGTCCCAGGCCGCGGACACCATCCTCCACCACCCGCCCGACGCCCCCAACACCTCCATTGCCGCACCCGCTGCCGGTAATTGCAAGAAACTCCAATTCCAAGCCCTAACCCAATGTCGGTCAACCGCCCCGTAATTTTCCAATTGCCTTCGCCTAGAGTATCACCGGCACCCTAGAAACCCTACCCGACCGTCGCCCTAGCCCCCCGAAGTCCCCACTTCCCCGGCATCGAGAGCACCCCGCCGCCGCACCCACCTCACCGTGGCCAGCCTATCTCCGTCTTCCCTAGCCCAAACCGCCGCCTCTATTAGCCTCCTCTACTTCCATAGATGCTCCAACACCGGTCGATTCACCCGATTAAACCCTAAATACCCCGCAACACCCAAAATGACCGATATAGGAGAGAGCCCCGCCGCCGGCGATAGCCGCCTCCGCCGGCCCGGCCACCACCAAAAATGGGGTCCTCACACCCGGCCGCACCCACTCATACCCTCCGCTCCCGTCGCGCTGCACCCTAGCTCCGCCGAGAGCGGCCGCCACCCTGCTCTGTTTCTCTGCGCGTACGCGAGCCAGGCGGAGAAGATGAATAGTGTCGGCCACTGTTCATCCGACCGGGCCACACCGAGTTGGTTGAACCGAGTCCACTCGCCCCGCGCCGGTCACACCCGACTCGAGCCAAGTGACGCGGTCGAGCCGAACCCTCTCGCCCTGAGCCCGATCCAACCGACCCGAGCCACTTCTACTCGGTTGAGCCAAACCGTCCGACCGAACCCGAGGAATAGTACCCGACCGAGCCCAATGAACAGTAACTAGCCCAAAGTCCAAAATACATGTTTATACTCCCCGGATTCGTCTCGAGCCCAATAACCCAAATCCAAAGCCCATTTCCCCATATAGCCCTCCAATAAACCAGAAATCCCAATTTAATGGAGTCTTCCGTATTTTCTTTTATTTTCTTTATTCTTTTATTTTCTTTATTCCTAGCCTAGTCCTTCGGGCATGGAATTAATTTATTCTTAATTGTTTCGCGTTAGCTTTTGAAGTCGAAGATTCACCGGAGCAGGAGGGAGAAGACCCAGTTCAAGCCCCGTCTTCCGATGAATTTGAGTTAGTCGAAATCATTAACCCGCAAGGCAAGTCACACATACCTTGATCATGTTGAACCTACATTTCCGCTATTTATTTATTAGTATGTTCATTATTTTATTTGCGCACTGTTATTTTGTTTACAATAAATGCTTAGAATGACATGATACTAGTTATGTCCTACCACCCGAGAAAGCCCAGTCTAAATTTGATTGCCATATTTCCTTTGACAAGACCTAGTAATATTAATATGTAATCATGGTAGTTTAGAGAATCAACAACATCTCCTGTTATTAAAAGATTTGGTATTTGGGAAGTGGTCCTAGGGTAAGCGAGGATCGTTGGATCCTGCGACCTAGGGTGAAGGCAAATGTTACAAATCAATGGGAGTGTCAAATCACTGGACAGATTTGTAGAAGGGAATTTGCCACCGGGTAAAATAAGGACTAGACCCTTATGCTGAGTAAAGAACATAGTGATCGCCCAACCACAAACGTTGATACGTCAAACCTGGTCTAGTAACTGCTCAAATTCGATTGAACCTCTACATACGCAAGGCGAAGGCGAAGTGTGAGTCCATACGGAAGGGAGTTGAGAAGGGCCGTATGGAAGTTGGCGCCGTTGTTATTGTTATTGTTGATTTGATTATCAGTTGTCCACACAATAGTAGGCCGAGATAAGTCAGAGGTGGTGGCCTGGGCTTATCGAGGAAACCTACTAGGTAGAGGCTATATAAAGAATTGAGCAGTGAACAGCCTTGTTTCCTTTACTCTTTAGCGGGAGTTAAGGAATCTTGTGGGTAAAGCAGGGCAGCTCTGCAGAGTCATGATTAATGGTATTCGAATACGCCGTGCTTCCGGTAAATGAAGCTATGTTTGATGGGTGATTCCAACAACAAGGCATAAGTAGATTTGAGAATGGTTTGGTAACATGGAAAGTTGGTAATCAAGTTTGAAACCCCTGTTATTAATAAAATATCTTTTTCAGTTTTTAACCGGTTTCCAACTAAAACTGCATCCACACAAAATAAGACTTGTTTCCCTTTATTTGTTATACCTTGCATGAAATTATTATTAAGCTCCGTGTGACTTGTTGAGTACAAGTGGTAGTACTCATGCTTGCTAAAAACATTAACAGAAATATCCAGCAATAAGGAGGCAGACGAAGGCAAAGAAGTGAAACTTTATGAGATCGAGGATGCGTGGAATTAGGGTCGTCCTCCGCTCAGGCGTGCCTGTGGCGTTCTTTTGTTTGTAAGGTATCTAAGGGCCGCTTGCCCTTCTGTAAAACTTGGCTTTTATGCCTTTATATTGCAATAAAGTTGATTTTTATCTTAAGCATGTGTTGGCAATGTTATACACTCGATGGATGTACTCGCAACTGAACAATCCTGGGCAGTTGCGAGGGTTTCATAATACTCCCAGAAATGGGGGTGTTACAGAGTGGTATCAGAGCTAGCCTGTTTGACCGTAGGATGACCCTAAGTGCATTAAGGATATTTGTGAAAACTATTTTACTTATAAAAATGAGTTACATAAAATATCAATATTACTCCTGTATAATCTCTTCCCTGTCTATCTTATCTCTGTCTTATTTTAAAGTTAAGTTTTGTTTTCTTAGACTATTTATATTTATTCTTGTCTAAATTCAAATTTTGGCGATGTGAGCAGAGGTTAAAAAAAAAGATAGAGATGTATGCGTTAGTATAGTTAAACCCTTTGGTAATAGTATCTTTTTGGCTGTGTAAAACAAGTTGAGATGTGTACCTTGTATGAATGGTATTTGTCCAACTTGTATAATGAATAAAAACTATCTTTGTCTTTTTGATAATTTGTTTACTATAAGTATCTTTAGTCTTAACCTCTTCAAATCTCAGTCTTTCTATTTCGCTCTAAAGTCCTTATCTATTTCATTCTAATCTTACCTTAAGTTCTGAATTCTTACTTCCCTGTCTGACTTTATTAAAAACTCGCTGCAGACCTAACTCCCAATCCCATCAAAGAGAAATCAAGATGGCTGAATCTGGAAATGGATCACAAGAGCAAGTTAATTTATATCAAGAAGAAGCAAAGCAGCCAAGCATAATAGACCTATTGGCAAAAATGGAAGAAAACCGGTATCAAGCGGAACTTGGTCAAGTCAACAGGATGGAACAGCATACTAAACTGTTAGAACAGATTGCTGAGAAAAGTGAAGGAAATAGTCAGCAAGGACTGCCCGTACGATCAAAATGGGCAGATTTTCACAAGACTAGGCCCCCAGTCTTTTCTTCATCACCTGACCCGATGGTGGCAGAAGATTGGTTTAGAGACGTGGAGAGAAAGTTAAACACGATTCAGTGCAATAACAAGGAAAAAGTACTATATGCCTCCCATCAACTACAAGGCCCAGTAGCAGCCTGGTGGATGAATTATCAAGCTATGGTTGAAACTCGAGAAATTACTTGGAAAGAATTTGAGGATATTTTTCGTCACACCCATGTACCAACTGGAGTGATGGAAGCTAAGCGTCGAGAATTTCTTGCATTGAAGCAAGGATGACATACGATCGTGGAGTATCTTCATCAGTTTAACACATTGGCCCGTTACGCCCCTGATGACGTGAAAACCGAGGAGAAAAAGATGGAAAGATTTAGAGAAGGATTGCAGATATCTTTGAAGCATCATATTTCAGCTATAGACTTTAAAGATTTGCCTTCAATGGTAAATAAACTCATTATATCGGAGGAAACCAAAAAGGAGTTAGAAGATACACAGAAAAGGAAGATAGTACAAGTAATACCATCGTCAGATGCACCTCGAAAACGAGTAACCCTAGCATCCCAGTTCAAAAACCAACAAGACAAGATAATGATATTCACTCCAAGACCACAAATGCAAATAAACCAGAATACCACATCTCCACCACAAGATACAGTGAGAAACCCAAATTCGAAATGCTTTAAATGTGATGGGAACCATTTTCAGAAGCAGTGTCCACAGTGGTCTCCCGCTTGTTTCCATTGTGGCCAAACTGGTCATTTCAAGACTCAGTGCCCAAGAGGAGGACTACATTCTAAAGTGGCAAAGGCCCAAGTCAGAGCACAGACATCTTCGCCACGACAGTTGACCGCTGTACCAAAACAGGAGGAAGAAGGCCAGAGCCGACAATTTATAGTCAAGCCAGTTGGAATTCAGACGACAGCTCCAACGCCAGCAATGGACAAGGACAAAGGAATACTGAGGCCAGTTCAAGGAAGAATAAATCATATCTCGGCAGAAGAAACAGCTAGAGCCAACGACGTCATCGTTAATGCATTGAGTCAGAAGAAGTACCATGGCGAACAGGTCATATAGTAGCCTTAGAAATCCAGCAAACCCTGACAGATCGGATCAAGACAGCTCAAGAGAATAATGAAGAAATACAACGACTTGCAACGAAAAGTCAAGAAGAAAGTTCAACTGAGTTTGTTAAAGATGACCAAGGGATCTTGAGATTCCGAGGCCGTTATTGTATACCCAATGATAAGGAACTGAAGGACTTGATTTTACGAGAAGCCCACTCATCTCAATTCTCCATACATCCAGGAGGAACTAAAATGTATCAGGACTTAAAGAAGAGATATTGGTGGAGTAAAATGAAAAGAGATATAGCAGAGTATATCGCACACTGTAATACATGTCAAAAGATAAAGATAGATCACCAGAAGCCCTCAGGATTGTTACATCCTTTACCCGTACCAAAGTGGAAATGGGAAGATATCGGTATGGACTTTATCACAGGGTTCCCAAAAACCCGCAATGGTTACGATGCTATTTGGGTAATCGTAGACCGATTAACAAAAGTGGCACACTTCATACCGATCAAGCAAACCTATGGCAAGAACAAACTAGCAGAGTTATACTTAACCAAGATTGTGGTGCTACATAGAGTTCCAAAGAGGATAGTATCCGATAGAGGAGCACAATTTACGTCTGTTTTCTGGAAGAAATTGCATGAGGCAATGGGAACAGACTTGGCATTCAGTACAGCCTATCATCCACAAACCGGAGGACAAACAGAACGAGTGAACCAAATCTTAGAAGACATGTTGCGGGCATGTGCGCTAGTATATGGAGCAGCTTGGGATACGTGCTTACCGTTTGCAGAATTTTCTTATAATAACAGTTATCAGGCTAGTATCAAGATGGCACCATTTGAAGCCTTATATGGAAGAGCATGTAGGACACCGTTGAATTGGACTGAAACCGGAGAACGACAGTTCTTAGGACCACAAGTCGTTCAAGATGCAGAAGCCCACGTCAGGATTATTTGAGACAAAATGAGAATCGCTCAGAATCGACAAAAGAGTTATGCTGATAAACGTCGAAAAGAATTGAGTTTTGAAGTTGGAGATTTGGTATATCTCAAGGTCACACCCTTCAAGTCAGTAAAAAGATTTCAAGTTAAAGGAAAGCTAGCCCCGAGATATATTGGTCCGTTCGAGATTCTCGAGAGAATAGGTGAAGTAGCTTATAAATTGCAGTTAACACCGAATCTGGCCAGAGTACACAACGTATTTCATATATCCCAGTTACGGAAATGTCTCCGTCATCCAACAGAACAAGTGCCAGTTGATGACATAGACTTACGAGATGACCTATCATATGACGAAGAGCCAATTCAAGTCCTAGAAACTACAGAAAGATGGTTGAAGGGTAAAAATGTCAGATTTCATAAGATACAGTGGCGAAATCATACAGCGGACGAAGCAACATGGGAGAAGGAGTCAGACTTACAGCGAGAATTTCCCAACCTACTCATTGGCCCGAGTTGATCTCGAGGTCGAGATCCTTTTTAAGGGGGGTAGGTTGAAATAAAACCGAAATTCCGAAAATTTTCAAAATTTGCATTTGAGCTCAATTTTCAGTTTTGATTTGTTCTCTTAAATCCTCATTCTATCTACCACCAATCTCAACATCCATCTATCCTTAATCACTGCCGTTGCCAATAGATTGGGGGAGAGCAGGTGCTGCACTGTCCCTTGTCCGAAAAAGCCACCCCAACTCAGTCCCGCCGCCGCTCACGTGTTCTTCGTGATTGCCCGCGCTTGCATCATCTCCCGCCAAACCCGCTCGGTGGAATGGCCACCTCACCCCGCCCCAGGCCCCGTGGCAGGCCACGCCAACCCGTCGCAGCGGCCGTGCTCCAGCCTTTGCCGCCGCCGTGTCCCCCGCTTTGCCGCCGCCCATCTTCCCTGATCTCGCCACCGCATCCCCGCGCCGCTTGATTCCGCCACCTCTCCGAGTGGACAAGCCCCCTTTACACCTCCCCTCTGCCCCCTCTGGCGCTCTGCACCGGCCAAACCAAGGTGGCAACGTCGCCAGCCGCCACGCTCCACTGCCGCCCGGGAAATATCTCGCCCCGAACCGCCTTCAAGCCACTATTTAAGTGGCCGAGCGTCCCAGGCCGCGGACACCATCCTCCACCACCCGCCCGACGCCCCCAACACCTCCATTGCCGCACCCGCTGCCGGTAATTGCAAGAAACTCCAATTCCAAGCCCTAACCCAATGTCGGTCAACCGCCCCGTAATTTTCCAATTGCCTTCGCCTAGAGTATCACCGGCACCCCAGAAACCCTACCCGACCGTCGCCCTAGCCCCCCGAAGTCCCCACTTCCCCGGCATCGAGAGCACCCCGCCGCCGCACCCACCTCACCGTGGCCAGCCTACCGTGGCCAGCCTATCTCCGTCTTCCCTAGCCCAAACCGCCGCCTCTATTAGCCTCCTCTACTTCCATAGATGCTCCAACACCGGTCGATTCACCCGATTAAACCCTAAATACCCCGCAACACCCAAAATGACCGATATAGGAGAGAGCCCCGCCGCCGGCGATAGCCGCCTCCGCCGGCCCGGCCACCACCAAAAATGGGGTCCTCACACCCGGCCGCACCCACTCATACCCTCCGCTCCCGTCGCGCTGCACCCTAGCTCCGCCGAGAGCGGCCGCCACCCTGCTCTGTTTCTCTGCGCGTACGCGAGCCAGGCGGAGAAGATGAATAGTGTCGGCCACTGTTCATCCGACCGGGCCACACCGAGTTGGCTGAACCGAGTCCACTCGCCCCGCGCCGGTCACACCCGACTCGAGCCAAGTGACGCGGTCGAGCCGAACCCTCTCGCCCTGAGCCCGATCCAACCGACCCGAGCCACTTCTACTCGGTTGAGCCAAACCGTCCGACCGAACCCGAGGAATAGTACCCGACCGAGCCCAATGAACAGTAACTAGCCCAAAGTCCAAAATACATGTTTATACTCCCCGGATTCGTCTCGAGCCCAATAACCCAAATCCAAAGCCCATTTCCCCATATAGCCCTCCAATAAACCAGAAATCCCAATTTAATGGAGTCTTCCGTATTTTCTTTTATTTTCTTTATTCTTTTATTTTCTTTATTCCTAGCCTAGTCCTTCGGGCATGGAATTAATTTATTCTTAATTGTTTCGCGTTAGCTTTTGAAGTTGAAGATTCACCGGAGCAGGAGGGAGAAGACCCAGTTCAAGCCCCGTCTTCCGATGAATTTGAGTTAGTCGAAATCATTAACCCGCAAGGCAAGTCACACATACCTTGATCATGTTGAACCTACATTTCCGCTATTTATTTATTAGTATGTTCATTATTTTATTTGCGCACTGTTATTTTGTTTACAATAAATGCTTAGAATGACATGATACTAGTTATGTCCTACCACCCGAGAAAGCCCAGTCTAAATTTGATTGCCATATTTCCTTTGACAAGACCTAGTAATATTAATATGTAATCATGGTAGTTTAGAGAATCAACAACATCTCCTGTTATTAAAAGATTTGGTATTTGGGAAGTGGTCCTAGGGTAAGCGAGGATCGTTGGATCCTGCGACCTAGGGTGAAGGCAAATGTTACAAATCAATGGGAGTGTCAAATCACTGGACAGATTTGTAGAAGGGAATTTGCCACCAGGTAAAATAAGGACTAGACCCTTATGCTGAGTAAAGAACATAGTGATCGCCCAACCACAAACGTTGATACGTCAAACCTGGTCTAGTAACTGCTCAAATTCGATTGAACCTCTACATACGCAAGGCGAAGGCGAAGTGTGAGTCCATACGGAAGGGAGTTGAGAAGGGCCGTATGGAAGTTGGCGCCGTTGTTATTGTTATTGTTGATTTGATTATCAGTTGTCCACACAATAGTAGGCCGAGATAAGTCAGAGGTGGTGGCCTGGGCTTATCGAGGAAACCTACTAGGTAGAGGCTATATAAAGAATTGAGCAGTGAACAGCCTTGTTTCCTTTACTCTTTAGCGGGAGTTAAGGAATCTTGTGGGTAAAGCAGGGCAGCTCTGCAGAGTCATGATTAATGGTATTCGAATACGCCGTGCTTCCGGTAAATGAAGCTATGTTTGATGGGTGATTCCAACAACAAGGCATAAGTAGATTTGAGAATGGTTTGGTAACATGGAAAGTTGGTAATCAAGTTTGAAACCCCTGTTATTAATAAAATATCTTTTTTAGTTTTTAACCGGTTTCCAACTAAAACTGCATCCACACAAAATAAGACTTGTTTCCCTTTATTTGTTATACCTTGCATGAAATTATTATTAAGCTCCGTGTGACTTGTTGAGTACAAGTGGTAGTACTCATGCTTGCTAAAAACATTAACAGAAATATCCAGCAATAAGGAGGCAGACGAAGGCAAAGAAGTGAAACTTTATGAGATCGAGGATGCGTGGAATTAGGGTCGTCCTCCGCTCAGGCGTGCCTGTGGCGTTCTTTTGTTTGTAAGGTATCTAAGGGCCGCTTGCCCTTCTGTAAAACTTGGCTTTTATGCCTTTATATTGCAATAAAGTTGATTTTTATCTTAAGCATGTGTTGGCAATGTTATACACTCGATGGATGTACTCGCAACTGAACAATCCTGGGCAGTTGCGAGGGTTTCATAATACTCCCAGAAATGGGGGTGTTACAGAGTGGTATCAGAGCTAGCCTGTTTGACCGTAGGATGACCCTAAGTGCATTAAGGATATTTGTGAAAACTATTTTACTTATAAAAATGAGTTACATAAAATATCAATATTACTCCTGTATAATCTCTTCCCTGTCTATCTTATCTCTGTCTTATTTTAAAGTTAAGTTTTGTTTTCTTAGACTATTTATATTTATTCTTGTCTAAATTCAAATTTTGGCGATGTGAGCAGAGGTTAAAAAAAAAGATAGAGATGTATGCGTTAGTATAGTTAAACCCTTTGGTAATAGTATCTTTTTGGCTGTGTAAAACAAGTTGAGATGTGTACCTTGTATGAATGGTATTTGTCCAACTTGTATAATGAATAAAAACTATCTTTGTCTTTTTGATAATTTGTTTACTATAAGTATCTTTAGTCTTAACCTCTTCAAATCTCAGTCTTTCTATTTCGCTCTAAAGTCCTTATCTATTTCATTCTAATCTTACCTTAAGTTCTGAATTCTTACTTCCCTGTCTGACTTTATTAAAAACTCGCTGCAGACCTAACTCCCAATCCCATCAAAGAGAAATCAAGATGGCTGAATCTGGAAATGGATCACAAGAGCAAGTTAATTTATATCAAGAAGAAGCAAAGCAGCCAAGCATAATAGACCTATTGGCAAAAATGGAAGAAAACCGGTATCAAGCGGAACTTGGTCAAGTCAACAGGATGGAACAGCATACTAAACTGTTAGAACAGATTGCTGAGAAAAGTGAAGGAAATAGTCAGCAAGGACTGCCCGTACGATCAAAATGGGCAGATTTTCACAAGACTAGGCCCCCAGTCTTTTCTTCATCACCTGACCCGATGGTGGCAGAAGATTGGTTTAGAGACGTGGAGAGAAAGTTAAACACGATTCAGTGCAATAACAAGGAAAAAGTACTATATGCCTCCCATCAACTACAAGGCCCAGTAGCAGCCTGGTGGATGAATTATCAAGCTATGGTTGAAACTCGAGAAATTACTTGGAAAGAATTTGAGGATATTTTTCGTCACACCCATGTACCAACTGGAGTGATGGAAGCTAAGCGTCGAGAATTTCTTGCATTGAAGCAAGGATGACATACGATCGTGGAGTATCTTCATCAGTTTAACACATTGGCCCGTTACGCCCCTGATGACGTGAAAACCGAGGAGAAAAAGATGGAAAGATTTAGAGAAGGATTGCAGATATCTTTGAAGCATCATATTTCAGCTATAGACTTTAAAGATTTGCCTTCAATGGTAAATAAACTCATTATATCGGAGGAAACCAAAAAGGAGTTAGAAGATACACAGAAAAGGAAGATAGTACAAGTAATACCATCGTCAGATGCACCTCGAAAACGAGTAACCCTAGCATCCCAGTTCAAAAACCAACAAGACAAGATAATGATATTCACTCCAAGACCACAAATGCAAATAAACCAGAATACCACATCTCCACCACAAGATACAGTGAGAAACCCAAATTCGAAATGCTTTAAATGTGATGGGAACCATTTTCAGAAGCAGTGTCCACAGTGGTCTCCCGCTTGTTTCCATTGTGGCCAAACTGGTCATTTCAAGACTCAGTGCCCAAGAGGAGGACTACATTCTAAAGTGGCAAAGGCCCAAGTCAGAGCACAGACATCTTCGCCACGACAGTTGACCGCTGTACCAAAACAGGAGGAAGAAGGCCAGAGCCGACAATTTATAGTCAAGCCAGTTGGAATTCAGACGACAGCTCCAACGCCAGCAATGGACAAGGACAAAGGAATACTGAGGCCAGTTCAAGGAAGAATAAATCATATCTCGGCAGAAGAAACAGCTAGAGCCAACGACGTCATCGTTAATGCATTGAGTCAGAAGAAGTACCATGGCGAACAGGTCATATAGCAGCCTTAGAAATCCAGCAAACCCTGACAGATCGGATCAAGACAGCTCAAGAGAATAATGAAGAAATACAACGACTTGCAACGAAAAGTCAAGAAGAAAGTTCAACTGAGTTTGTTAAAGATGACCAAGGGATCTTGAGATTCCGAGGCCGTTATTGTATACCCAATGATAAGGAACTGAAGGACTTGATTTTACGAGAAGCCCACTCATCTCAATTCTCCATACATCCAGGAGGAACTAAAATGTATCAGGACTTAAAGAAGAGATATTGGTGGAGTAAAATGAAAAGAGATATAGCAGAGTATATCGCACACTGTAATACATGTCAAAAGATAAAGATAGATCACCAGAAGCCCTCAGGATTGTTACATCCTTTACCCGTACCAAAGTGGAAATGGGAAGATATCGGTATGGACTTTATCACAGGGTTCCCAAAAACCCGCAATGGTTACGATGCTATTTGGGTAATCGTAGACCGATTAACAAAAGTGGCACACTTCATACCGATCAAGCAAACCTATGGCAAGAACAAACTAGCAGAGTTATACTTAACCAAGATTGTGGTGCTACATAGAGTTCCAAAGAGGATAGTATCCGATAGAGGAGCACAATTTACGTCTGTTTTCTGGAAGAAATTGCATGAGGCAATGGGAACAGACTTGGCATTCAGTACAGCCTATCATCCACAAACCGGAGGACAAACAGAACGAGTGAACCAAATCTTAGAAGACATGTTGCGGGCATGTGCGCTAGTATATGGAGCAGCTTGGGATACGTGCTTACCGTTTGCAGAATTTTCTTATAATAACAGTTATCAGGCTAGTATCAAGATGGCACCATTTGAAGCCTTATATGGAAGAGCATGTAGGACACCGTTGAATTGGACTGAAACCGGAGAACGACAGTTCTTAGGACCACAAGTCGTTCAAGATGCAGAAGCCCACGTCAGGATTATTTGAGACAAAATGAGAATCGCTCAGAATCGACAAAAGAGTTATGCTGATAAACGTCGAAAAGAATTGAGTTTTGAAGTTGGAGATTTGGTATATCTCAAGGTCACACCCTTCAAGTCAGTAAAAAGATTTCAAGTTAAAGGAAAGCTAGCCCCGAGATATATTGGTCCGTTCGAGATTCTCGAGAGAATAGGTGAAGTAGCTTATAAATTGCAGTTAACACCGAATCTGGCCAGAGTACACAACGTATTTCATATATCCCAGTTACGGAAATGTCTCCGTCATCCAACAGAACAAGTGCCAGTTGATGACATAGACTTACGAGATGACCTATCATATGACGAAGAGCCAATTCAAGTCCTAGAAACTACAGAAAGATGGTTGAAGGGTAAAAATGTCAGATTTCATAAGATACAGTGGCGAAATCATACAGCGGACGAAGCAACATGGGAGAAGGAGTCAGACTTACAGCGAGAATTTCCCAACCTACTCATTGGCCCGAGTTGATCTCGAGGTCGAGATCCTTTTTAAGGGGGGTAAGTTGAAATAAAACCGAAATTCCGAAAATTTTCAAAATTTGCATTTGAGCTCAATTTTCAGTTTTGATTTGTTCTCTTAAATCCTCATTCTATCTACCACCAATCTCAACATCCATCTATCCTTAATCACTGCCGTTGCCAATAGATTGGGGGAGAGCAGGTGCTGCACTGTCCCTTGTCCGAAAAAGCCACCCCAACTCAGTCCCGCCGCCGCTCACGTGTTCTTCGTGATTGCCCGCGCTTGCATCATCTCCCGCCAAACCCGCTCGGTGGAATGGCCACCTCACCCCGCCCCAGGCCCCGTGGCAGGCCACGCCAACCCGTCGCAGCGGCCGTGCTCCAGCCTTTGCCGCCGCCGTGTCCCCCGCTTTGCCGCCGCCCATCTTCCCTGATCTCGCCACCGCATCCCCGCGCCGCTTGATTCCGCCACCTCTCCGAGTGGACAAGCCCCCTTTACACCTCCCCTCTGCCCCCTCTGGCGCTCTGCACCGGCCAAACCAAGGTGGCAACGTCGCCAGCCGCCACGCTCCACTGCCGCCCGGGAAATATCTCGCCCCGAACCGCCTTCAAGCCACTATTTAAGTGGCCGAGCGTCCCAGGCCGCGGACACCATCCTCCACCACCCGCCCGACGCCCCCAACACCTCCATTGCCGCACCCGCTGCCGGTAATTGCAAGAAACTCCAATTCCAAGCCCTAACCCAATGTCGGTCAACCGCCCCGTAATTTTCCAATTGCCTTCGCCTAGAGTATCACCGGCACCCCAGAAACCCTACCCGACCGTCGCCCTAGCCCCCCGAAGTCCCCACTTCCCCGGCATCGAGAGCACCCCGCCGCCGCACCCACCTCACCGTGGCCAGCCTATCTCCGTCTTCCCTAGCCCAAACCGCCGCCTCTATTAGCCTCCTCTACTTCCATAGATGCTCCAACACCGGTCGATTCACCCGATTAAACCCTAAATACCCCGCAACACCCAAAATGACCGATATAGGAGAGAGCCCCGCCGCCGGCGATAGCCGCCTCCGCCGGCCCGGCCACCACCAAAAATGGGGTCCTCACACCCGGCCGCACCCACTCATACCCTCCGCTCCCGTCGCGCTGCACCCTAGCTCCGCCGAGAGCGGCCGCCACCCTGCTCTGTTTCTCTGCGCGTACGCGAGCCAGGCGGAGAAGATGAATAGTGTCGGCCACTGTTCATCCGACCGGGCCACACCGAGTTGGTTGAACCGAGTCCACTCGCCCCGCGCCGGTCACACCCGACTCGAGCCAAGTGACGCGGTCGAGCCGAACCCTCTCGCCCTGAGCCCGATCCAACCGACCCGAGCCACTTCTACTCGGTTGAGCCAAACCGTCCGACCGAACCCGAGGAATAGTACCCGACCGAGCCCAATGAACAGTAACTAGCCCAAAGTCCAAAATACATGTTTATACTCCCCGGATTCGTCTCGAGCCCAATAACCCAAATCCAAAGCCCATTTCCCCATATAGCCCTCCAATAAACCAGAAATCCCAATTTAATGGAGTCTTCCGTATTTTCTTTTATTTTCTTTATTCTTTTATTTTCTTTATTCCTAGCCTAGTCCTTCGGGCATGGAATTAATTTATTCTTAATTGTTTCGCGTTAGCTTTTGAAGTCGAAGATTCACCGGAGCAGGAGGGAGAAGACCCAGTTCAAGCCCCGTCTTCCGATGAATTTGAGTTAGTCGAAATCATTAACCCGCAAGGCAAGTCACACATACCTTGATCATGTTGAACCTACATTTCCGCTATTTATTTATTAGTATGTTCATTATTTTATTTGCGCACTGTTATTTTGTTTACAATAAATGCTTAGAATGACATGATACTAGTTATGTCCTACCACCCGAGAAAGCCCAGTCTAAATTTGATTGCCATATTTCCTTTGACAAGACCTAGTAATATTAATATGTAATCATGGTAGTTTAGAGAATCAACAACATCTCCTGTTATTAAAAGATTTGGTATTTGGGAAGTGGTCCTAGGGTAAGCGAGGATCGTTGGATCCTGCGACCTAGGGTGAAGGCAAATGTTACAAATCAATGGGAGTGTCAAATCACTGGACAGATTTGTAGAAGGGAATTTGCCACCGGGTAAAATAAGGACTAGACCCTTATGCTGAGTAAAGAACATAGTGATCGCCCAACCACAAACGTTGATACGTCAAACCTGGTCTAGTAACTGCTCAAATTCGATTGAACCTCTACATACGCAAGGCGAAGGCGAAGTGTGAGTCCATACGGAAGGGAGTTGAGAAGGGCCGTATGGAAGTTGGCGCCGTTGTTATTGTTATTGTTGATTTGATTATCAGTTGTCCACACAATAGTAGGCCGAGATAAGTCAGAGGTGGTGACCTGGGCTTATCGAGGAAACCTACTAGGTAGAGGCTATATAAAGAATTGAGCAGTGAACAGCCTTGTTTCCTTTACTCTTTAGCGGGAGTTAAGGAATCTTGTGGGTAAAGCAGGGCAGCTCTGCAGAGTCATGATTAATGGTATTCGAATACGCCGTGCTTCCGGTAAATGAAGCTATGTTTGATGGGTGATTCCAACAACAAGGCATAAGTAGATTTGAGAATGGTTTGGTAACATGGAAAGTTGGTAATCAAGTTTGAAACCCCTGTTATTAATAAAATATCTTTTTCAGTTTTTAACCGGTTTCCAACTAAAACTGCATCCACACAAAATAAGACTTGTTTCCCTTTATTTGTTATACCTTGCATGAAATTATTATTAAGCTCCGTGTGACTTGTTGAGTACAAGTGGTAGTACTCATGCTTGCTAAAAACATTAACAGAAATATCCAGCAATAAGGAGGCAGACGAAGGCAAAGAAGTGAAACTTTATGAGATCGAGGATGCGTGGAATTAGGGTCGTCCTCCGCTCAGGCGTGCCTGTGGCGTTCTTTTGTTTGTAAGGTATCTAAGGGCCGCTTGCCCTTCTGTAAAACTTGGCTTTTATGCCTTTATATTGCAATAAAGTTGATTTTTATCTTAAGCATGTGTTGGCAATGTTATACACTCGATGGATGTACTCGCAACTGAACAATCCTGGGCAGTTGCGAGGGTTTCATAATACTCCCAGAAATGGGGGTGTTACAGAGTGGTATCAGAGCTAGCCTGTTTGACCGTAGGATGACCCTAAGTGCATTAAGGATATTTGTGAAAACTATTTTACTTATAAAAATGAGTTACATAAAATATCAATATTACTCCTGTATAATCTCTTCCCTGTCTATCTTATCTCTGTCTTATTTTAAAGTTAAGTTTTGTTTTCTTAGACTATTTATATTTATTCTTGTCTAAATTCAAATTTTGGCGATGTGAGCAGAGGTTAAAAAAAAAGATAGAGATGTATGCGTTAGTATAGTTAAACCCTTTGGTAATAGTATCTTTTTGGCTGTGTAAAACAAGTTGAGATGTGTACCTTGTATGAATGGTATTTGTCCAACTTGTATAATGAATAAAAACTATCTTTGTCTTTTTGATAATTTGTTTACTATAAGTATCTTTAGTCTTAACCTCTTCAAATCTCAGTCTTTCTATTTCGCTCTAAAGTCCTTATCTATTTCATTCTAATCTTACCTTAAGTTCTGAATTCTTACTTCCCTGTCTGACTTTATTAAAAACTCGCTGCAGACCTAACTCCCAATCCCATCAAAGAGAAATCAAGATGGCTTCTGTTTCTTTTTAGCAGCTTCCTTCTCCTTCTCCTTCTCCTTCTGCTCAACCAATTCCTTTACCTTCGATTGCCACTTGTCTTCGCCCTTCAATTTGTTCCAGCAATGCATTAAAGTGAACGACTTGTTATCTTTGTCTACTTCCTTAAACAAAGCTGCTGCATCAGAAACCTACACATGGCATGTTAAAAAATGTGAGTGCATACACATTTGTATATGAAACTGGTGGTACTAAAATTGAAGACGTAACAACTACCTTATCTTGAATGGTACGCCCACTTTGATTTCTACGCTCAATTTGGTCGTAGCATCCACAAAACTTGTTGACTTGCTCCAAAATATGCAACCATCTGTGCATAATCGAACTCTCCGTTCGTTTCGATTCAAATGTCTTGTTCTTTTCATAGTACTCATAAATTCTACGCCAAAAGGTGGCACGAGTTTGATTAGTACCTTGCACAGGATCTTTGCTAGTGTTCAACCAAGCTGAGACAACAAGTTCGTCCTCCTTCACATTAAAATTTTTTTGCCTTTTCTGATTTGGCCTTGCAGCGCAATTACGTGCAATAGGAGCAGATGGTTGCACCTCGAATGCCTGCCCATCACTAGGATTCACCTCAGGTAACTGTGTCTCCTGCGTTTGTGGAATACTGAGGTCATCCAAAGAAATGTCGTGCTCCATACCAGTCACCATGTTTGTCCAATACTCACATCCATACATTGCAAACAGCCTACAAATAATGGGAAAAAATCAGTGTCATCGATTTTGAAGAAGAACGTTAAAAAATCAGTGGCACAATATAGCAAATAATGCTGATAAAAAGGCTTGTAACCACCCCTATAAAAAGGCTAAATGTATTGTAGTCAAGCACTCATGCTCAATACTTTTGGTTATTCCTTCAATTATCATGTAGCAGCCACATTAAAACAAACACATAGATCTCTTCGGCATTCTGTCCAGCATACAAAGACAAAAGCAGCTTAATAACAGGAAGTAATAAATTTCTCCACATGTTGTATTACACTATAATTTTCACTTCTTCAGCCTTGTAATTTTGTAACTGACAACATAACCAATAATCAAAACACCAAAAGAAGCACTGCTGATAAAAGAATCCACTAATATCAGAAAAACTTACAAGATAATCATCAAAATACCAAACAGAAAAACTTCAGTGTCACAGTGCCTCTGCCTAGCCACCAAATTTGCCAAACAGAAAAATTACAAACGCACCTGAACCTTCAGCCGGAGGCAACTACTTAAGCTTCCACAAATTTCCACGTTTCTCCCGACCTGGAGGCGCCCAATCCTAGAGGACGCAGAAAAGAGAAGCTATAAGCAGTATCCTAATAATGCAATTCAAGTCTCAGTGTTGCATTTGAACACATCAAAATACAAGAGATAAATATTCAGATGAGCACATGGAGGGCTCACAGCTCAGATTGACTACCGAATGTATGCAATCAAAAGCAATGGATGTCAAAGCGTGACCCAAGCCATCGTCTCTTCGTCAGCCACTCCAGTCACAAAATTCTTATGTCAGAGCACTCAAACAAGTCAAACTACGAGATGGCCCCTGAGCACTCAAATACATCATGTTGCATGAAATAAACTGACTGGAGAAAACAAAAAAAATCAACTGTCTCGAGAAAACAAAAATATTATTCAATTATAGGCATGCTTACAGTAAGCAATGGATGCAAATATAGTATATACAGTAATTAGCAAGATTCAGCACTGCAAAGGATCCTGAAACATCATTAACATTGTTATACCCATAGATAATCTGCAACTTAAATGGACGGCTTCAGCACGTGCAGGAAAGCAGCTTATTTACAGGCCAGAAAGCAGCTCATGTGCTACTAAGCAGCCTTCCGCTAACACATAAAATTTATTTACCACTTAAAATGTTGTCTAGAGTACATGTAGAAGTATTATTGCTTGCAGACATCAACTTAAGTGCTATATAAGAGCTCTGTTTTGCTGTTAATTAATCCTATCACCGATCTCCAAAATCTGATGTTGGCACCAATTGCAAGAGACACGCTTGGTAAGGATATCAGAACCAGAGGTGGCTAGTAAGCTTGTTCTGCTGTCTACAGGAGACACGCATGGCCCTTTATAATTAACCCTGTTTGTTGTGAGCACTACAAGTTGTCGTTCCAACTTATTGAATATAGTTGCACCAGGCAAATTAGTGGAAGCTCAATATTATATATACGGTATACTACAATGCTTAACTGATTTAGCCAAACTATATGAAATAACCACTAAAGGAGATTGTAGTATGAATTTCATAAGTACTTCTATTATGACAAGCAAAGAGCTCCTAAAATAACCAGTAACTCACTAAACTCAGGTAAGTATAATAAAAGCGTGGCAAAGGTATTGAACAGTCGTGCAACCTCGTCAAGGCAATACCACAAACACCTCGCGTGCATCAAAACTGAAGCCAATTTTAATCAACAAGGGGGCGTGCTTGAACATGATCGGTGTCAGGGTATGGTAGGTGCGCATAAGGTGGTGATGGAGCAGTATGTCCTACTCCACCTCATCGGCGTCCGAGCTGCCACCGCACGGAATCCCGAGGCGGCCGCCGTGGTGTAGGCGCTACCGTCGTTGGAGAGCTTGATCTCATCCTCCTCGTAGGCACAACTGGGAACCACACATGGCATCTCTTCTGACTCAGTTGTCACATACTTTAGCTCTAGCTCACCGGGGGTGTGTGCTTCCACGGGGGCGGCGGCCGGGGGGGGGGGGGGGTCCGGCCGGCGAGCGCCCGGGCTCGCCCGAAGGGCAGGTCCGCCCCTGGGCTGGGGGCGGCCACAGCCCTCCAGGTGCGGCTAGATCATACCAGGAAGAAGCTAGGGCATAGATGAGGGGGCAGGGATCGATTTTACCTCTTTGCTATGGTGCTGGAGGCAGAGATCGGCTTCCAATGGCTGCAAACGCCTAGGGCATAGAAGGGGCGGCGGCATACAGATGGGGCGGCAACTTCTTTTCTTTGGCGCGAGAAGGAAGACGGCCCAGGAAAAAAACGCGCGTACTGGGATTCCAAGTCGCAGGTCGTGCGGATTTTTACGCGCTGCAGGACCGATTTTCCCAAGTCCGGATTTATTGGGAGTTAGGATTAAGAGTTGTTGGAGAGGGTTTTGATCGTTTGCTTCCAAAAAATCTGTGTTTGGGAGTTTATTTAGCAAACTATTGGAGATGCTCTTAGAGTTAAGAGGTCTGAAATTTAAGACCTGGTTGACGCAATTTAAAAGATTATAACCTACTTCTATTCCACGTCTTAGACTCAAGAGAGTCTACACGTGATGAGATGCGTTGAATTATAAGTGAATTGTATACCTTTGCTCATCAGTTTAACCTTTTAAGTGAATTGACTAGTGCATACAACTCAATAGGACTATCGGTGCTAGTAATTACTTGGATGCATTTCTGTAGAGCCTTCAAAGTGGTATTAATTATGCAGTACTAACGTTTTTGAACAGGTGGAATCTGTAGTAAGAAGAACCCCTGAACTCTTTATGTGAAGAACAGTGGGCTCATGTGGCCATGTTGGAGGTGATGAATTCATTTCTTCTCTACTGTCTACTAGCTGCATAAGCGCGGCGCACGCCGCGCTAGCTACCGTGTGGACCGAAGTAAAAGAGACGATAATTCGCAGGGAGTTTCATAAAAAAAAATCAAGGACAAATGCGTAATTTCGGAAAAATCAAAGGGTTTTTTTAAAAAAACTGAGGACTTGTAAGGATCTGTACGTAAGTAAATAAGGACCTATACGTAATTTTGGAAACCCGCGGGGCGCCATCCAAAAATTTTTTTTAAAGAAAAAACTTACAGAGACCTATTCGCGAGGAAAAAGGATCTTTACGTAATTTTCAGAAAATACGAGGAAAGTGACTCGGCCGGCCGTACGCAAATTCTCTTGCCACGCGCCGGCCGGTCGCGTGCTGCCCGGAATCCTTCCGGTTATATGGCTGGTAAGATTCATGCACCCTCTGCTCTCTCCGGTGGCCATTTTTGGTTGATGTTGTGGTGGTACGAACTTTAGGCTCGAGCGTTCTTTGTATCAGAAGGCTTCCCCATGAAAGCTGTGCTAATCGTCTGTTTCCGTCGTCGTCGCACGCGTTCTGGATCATCAACATGGCTCTGAACTCTGAAGTGATTGACGCTGCATCATCTGTACTAGCCTCTGGAGTTCACCCGTTTTGCAAGAGGAAGTGGCACTGTTAGAACCGAAGAAGCTCTGGTGCTGCCACAGCACACGAAGATTACGCCTTGTGCCTGGTTTAGTAGTCTGTTGAGTGGCATATATTCATCGTTTCTCTGAATCTTGCAAGGAACTGAAGGCGGTTTAATTTGGGCTTAATCGGCTGCGCTTCAGTCGTGATCTGGCGGCACCTTTCTCATTTTTCATATTGCTATCTGAACTTTTGCAGATTCTGAATCAGTAGTACACGAAAACTGCGAGTTCTGTTTTCTCAAGGGCACCCGTGATCTTCGGCATGGTCATATTGTCGTATTATCTTACCCTATTTGTGTTAATTTGGCGTCCCATATAACAACAACGATTGCTTTGTGGACACATTAACCTACTCTAGATGTCTGAAAGGAAATTGAAGAGAATTTGGTGGCTGTGAAACTGCAATTCGCTTGTCTGTGAAAGCCAGTAGCTGGTAGGTACGTCTGTTAGCTGTGACCACTTTTGATTGTGAGGTGTTGGTATAGACGGTAGGTGCTAACTGCCTCCTCACCTAAACAATAATCTGTTTTTATCTCTTTTTTTATGTCGCAAAACAAAGTCCCTTTTAAGAGAGAATTGAATTGCAGCCGCGACAAACACATTGGTACTCACGATTCAACTTTTCGACTGCCGCTTATGGTTTTTTTTCTCTAGTACAAGTATTTGTGGGAAATAAATAGAATACTGATAAGTTGCTTTGAAAAAGGCTGCTCTGATAAGTCGTTTTGAAACGATGACGGAGAATTCGTTTTATTTATTTGTGAAGAGAAACTATAAGTTATAAGCTGAAGAAAAAGAATGCCGAAGATGACTTAGGGTCCACTCAGCATGCAATCTAGTATTTGACGTGACATAGAAGAATAAGGTTTTTCACGGACAGGAGCGGTGAAACAAAATGTTTCTCAAGCTGCGTAAACAAAAGTCAAGGCATCGACCAATCTCAGGTTGCTGAAAGAAAGTCCAGGTCTGACCACATGTGTGGCTCGTTCAGTCGTTCTCTACCATTCCCTTCCCCTTGGCCTAACCCTTTTCTTCTCCAGATCCCATCTCGGCCCCCTCCCCTTACTCCTCTCCGGTTAAACGCCGACGTTAAGAGGAAGGAGAGCCTTTTCCATAGCTAATCTATAAATAGTTAAGTTCTTTTAAAAAATATACTGAGTTCAGATATACTGATCAAAATCATATACAACTATTTTCCTTTATGTACTATTTTTTATGGACAATCAAAATTTAAATATTTAAATCATAAGTTATTAGTTAAAAAACTCACCTAAATTATTCTCCCTCCTGTTCTCTTTTGTTGAGCAAATCTATAAATAGTTTTGTTGAGCATCTGTAGACGCCGTACCCAAGGTAGCTAGGTCATGTTTGCCTAAGAAAAAGGTCTCACAACCAAGGCTAAACATGATGTGGTCGGATGTGGGACCCCGCAGACTTGGACTGCAAAAACTACTCTTGTACGCTGGATTTTATATTAGCCCAGTACACCTAGTATTTTTGTTTTAGCTAAACATGGGTAGTACTATTTTGTTTTAGCAAAGTACCCCCAACAAGAGCTATTATTTTTTTGAGGGGAAACCCGTAGGTCTGGTTTTTTATACTCCCAACAAGCTAGAGGTGGTGATCGGTTCGGCTGAAAGCCTCATGGCTTATGGTTGAAAACACTGTAGCTGGCTGAAAAAAGCACTGTAGCTGACAGAGGCTTATTTAGCATAATTAAATTTAAAAAATTTTAAAAATAAAAAATATATTAGCCCATTACGTATAATACAAACAAATACGGGAAAAAAAAGAACCGGCAAAAAAGCTCGACAAAAAGCCAAAAGTTCAGAAAAAGACGAAACTTATGAATAGTGAAAAATAAGCCAGAAGCCAGAAGCCGAAGCCGAGTTGATCAGGGCCTAGTTGGGTTAGCTTAAGGAACACAGGTCCTATTCTTTTCAGTTTCTAAAAATTGAAAGTAATTTTTTTATAGTAACTAATTTTTAAATAGAGTATTTTTTTAAATAGGATCTACTAATTAATTTAGTACATACTTTACTGACTTTATTTATATTAGCAAAAACCGTATGTGAGTTTCTGTTATTCTGTAATCTCTCGTACAAACAACCTAAAAACCGCAAGCCGCAGCCAAAAACCACAAACCACAGCCAAAAAGAACAGTCCCTCAATTTTCGCATACAAAAGACTCCTACGCTTGGCTAAAAAAAATGGCTTCAATGCACACAGCATCGCTTCGTGATTCTCTTTTTTATTTTTGTTCTTTTCTTTATCTTTTTTTTCTTCTTCCCTTTTTTCCTTTCGTTCTTCCTTTTTTTTTTCTTTTTTTCCCCAACGAGACGACCATGACCCACCTCTTTAGGATGGAGCATGTGCACTATCACATGGCCCCTGAGAAGCTTTGCTTCTCCAACACTGAACTTTTATGCAAAAAAAATAAAATAAAATACTATGATTTATGTTGCTATCATAATTCAAATTTGCGTACTTGCCCCGTGCTAGTCCTTGAGCATCTGTCGTATTTTTTCCCCAGAGAATATTATCTTCTTGTAGTTCGCTGCACTATTTGTACACCCATCCGATGCGTCACCGTCATAGAGTAATACTAGTGAGTCTCTTCTTTTCAGTTTTTACAAGCTATTTTTTTAGTTTTTCTATAGTAAGTAGTTTTTAAATAAATTATTTTTTAAAATAAGATATATATATATATTAATTATAGTACATATCGTAACAACTTTATTTATATCAGATAAAACTATATATAAATTTATATTACTTTATATTTAAAAATTATAAATTATAACTATAAGCTTAAAAAAACGAAACCATAGTGTTGGGTCAAACACATGCAATGCAAGCAAAGCAGAACCTATCTCTTGTAGTAATCGCATCTTTTGAGTCAGCGTAATCACACGGTGCCACGTGGGTCGGCACTGACACGTGACTTTGGCAGATTTCTGAAAATCTGATGGGAAAGAATGAAGAGCTAAAGTCGAGGCCAAATTGTCCACCTAGGAGTAGAACAACTCACGTGCTTACCCAAAATCCGTAATTTTACTTGAGCAAACTCTGATCTCTTGTTTTTAGCTTATGAAAGCTATTTTTATTTTCTATAATAATTAACTTATCAACAAAATATCTTTTCAAAGTAAGTTGACAAATTAATTATAATATTATACTATAGCGACTTTATTTTTTTACCATAAATAATTTTTTGTTAATCCATATGCTCTTATAAACAATCTAAAAATTATACATTACAATAAAAAAACATGAGCCGAAGAAAAAAAAACAGAACTTTTCTTTTGTGTGTGATCCCCGCATTTTTAGTGGACGATGAGGTGTCCCTGTACGCTGAGTGTATTTTCGTTTCCTGTAGCCCATGACGACCACGTGTCAAGCCAAATAAAATAAAATTAAACAATGGAGACCTAAGCTTCAACGCCACGAGGCCGTCTTTATCTTTTCATGTCATGGTCTTTAATAAATAACTACAACGATTTTTATTATTTTAAAATAATTTATCGGGATAATTTTGTAAAATAATTTATTAATTTAATTGATATTCGATTCGTTTAGTTAAGCACTTACACTAAGTGTAAAAGAAATTAGCTACAATAAAAAAGAACGCATCCATGGTATATTTCAAAACAATCAATTGTTAGCTTTACACGTATTGGCTAGCATTTCTTTAATCATTTTCAAACTTATATTAACTTATCGTCACAAAAATAGTTTAAACTAATACTCTCAAACCTGAACGAACACATAGTATTAGTTCTTTCGCAAGAGGTCATAAGGTTACTGAAAGAATTATTAGGAGGACATCAACTGCGAAGTGCCAACCAAATTAGCTGGACTATGTCGTAAGCGTTTTTAAAAAAAGTTTCACCACTTGGAACCCCATTACCCAAAAAAAATTAAGCAAGTGGGTTAGCACTATTTTGTCTATTGCTTGCACATCACATTTTCTATAGGGTTTTTCCAATGTTGAGAGATCCAAAAAGGACGGTTTACACAAGTGGATCGAAGTCCGATGCGGATTTATTGGGCCTGTGTTTTTTTCTTTTAAAAATTGCTTTTCGATTTCTTACGATAACTAACTTTTAAACGAAATATTTTTTCAAGATAAGATCTACTAGTTAATTGTAGTGTATACTGTACCAACTTCATTTATATCGGTAAAAACTATACGTGAGTTTCTGTTACTCTGTAGTCTCTCGCACGAATAGCTCAAAAGCCACAAGTCACATCCAAAAGCCATAAGTTTCAGCCAAAAAGAACAGACCTATTTACTAGAATCCCAGGTCTTCCAATCCTGCAAATAATTTTAACCCAGGGTCAAATGTGTAAAATAGTACTACCGCTCAACCAACAACATCTAAATTGACTTCAGAATCTGTGGCCTTCCGCGTAGTTTCCCTTTCCTCCGCACAACTCACTCATCCCCTTTCCTTTCACCCGCCGCTTGCCGCACTAGCCCTCGGCGCAGAATCATGGCCTGAACCGAATCCTGCGCGAGAAGGTTCCGAAGGAAAGGTTGCTGCCTTCTCCTTCTTTTAACTTCTCGAATCGTCGATTCATTTGATCCTTTATTATCTTTTCCCCCTTTTGCGAAGCGGTAGGGTATGCGCGAGATTTTGTAGATCTTAGGTTCTTGCGTGCCCAGCTTTGTTTTGATCGATGCGGATCTCAAGTGTTAGCGTAGTAGTCTTGATTCTTGAGTAAATAGGCTTGGCTTTGCTTTCTTGGATCCAAGGGCTGGACGACCCCAGGTTTCACCGAAACCGCGCCCTTTGCTTCGTCAGCGATTCTTGGCTCGATTTTTTGCTCTTGGATGAAGGCATACCTGCTTTATTTGCAGATGCCCATGTAGAAAGTTTCCGAGAAATATCGTGCCTTTCTTGCTAGTTCAGTATGGATTACACTACTAGTAACTGGTTTGCTTTTCTTTGTTAGATCTAGTACCTTTTTGTGTTGGTAGATATTAAGTGGAGATGCTCATGGGGAAAGTTGTTTCAGGGTGACAAGGATAGCTTTGTTGTGCTTCTGATGGAAGACATCGTCTCTGGTGTGCTATAAGTATTTCAGCCGTGAATCAGGACTGCAAGATACAGTAGAGTGGGAAGAGAGAAGTGCTAGCAGAGTTACAAGATGGAAGAAGATCAGGGAGTTAGGTATTGGTGCCACAGCTGTGAGGAAGTGATCGATCCTGTGCAACCAGAGATGAAGTGCCCGGAATGTGATAGCGGATTTGTGGAAGAAATGGGGTCTACGGTCTTTGAACCAGCGGCAAACGTGAGGTCTGACCGATCCCTCTCGCTTTGGGCCCCGCTGCTGCTTGGGATGATGAGGGGCTCATCACGGCGATCAAGGCTCCGGAGGGAGATCATGGATGATGATGACGGTGACGATGAGGATGACGATGATGATTCAGACCATGAGCTTGAAGACTTGATTAGGAGGCGGAGGAGGGGCTCATCCCTTGTTAGGCTGCTCCAGACCCTCCGTGATGACTTAAGGGGCTTGGATGACATTGACAGGGATGGGGACATTGACAGAGAGAGGGAGAGAGAAGGAAGGGCGAGGTGGAGGGAGAGGGAGAGGGAGAGACTGGAGAGGGAGCGGGAGAGGGAGAGAGATCGAGGGAGAGAAAGGACAGAAAGCTTAGTACTGATCAACTCCAACAATGAGGCCATTATTCTCCAAGGAACATTTGGACCTGATGACAACCAAGAGGACTCGAGCAACTCAAGTTCTGGTGTTTCACTTGGGGACTACTTTCTCGGTCCTGGCTTAGATCTTCTTTTGCAGCGTTTGGCAGAGAGTGACCTGAATCGATCTGGTACACCACCTGCAAAGATGGAAGCAGTAGAAGCATTGCCAACTGTGAACATCCAGGAAGTATTGGGCTGTTCAGTCTGTCTTGAGGATTTTGAAATGGGAACGGAAGCGAAGGAGATGCCCTGTCAACATAAGTTTCACTCCCATTGCATCCTTCCATGGCTGGAGCTGCACAGTTCTTGCCCAATCTGTCGATTTCAGTTGCCTACTGAGGAGTCAAAGAACCCATGTGAATCAGCCAGCGGTATTGAGACAGTGAACAATGATGAAGATAATGCTGCTACAAGTAGTAGTGACGTAGAAGTTACTAACCATAATGGAGGCAACCGTCCTGGTAGTCCTATATTCGCTGCTTTGAGCGCACTGTTCTCAAATCCATCCTCATCATCCTCATCTGAGTGAAAATATTCCACACTTCTGAAAACTGAAGGTAACTACATTACTATGATCATATTAATGTAAATGATGTCAACAACAATTCTTTTGTTAAAGCTTGATTTCCTCAGTAGGTGCATTATCTATATTGCAGCCAGCGTTGGGCCTGGGCTTGCAATATGTCAAAGAGTTCTAAAATGAAAATCCTGAGAGGCTGGTGTCTTCATATTGTGGTTTTTTGTAAATATCTTTTAAATTGACTGCAAGACAAGCTATTCTCTTTACTTTTCTGAAACCTATGTGGCTTGTAACCTGTTTGATGCTGCTGTGTTAGTTATGTGAAATAAAAGTTATCCACTGGCATGTTTACGATCTCTCAAAAACTTCAACGTGAACGAGAGAATTGCCAATTTTGTTAGCAGTTTGACCGAAGGAAGGCTACTCCTGCTCAGTAGTTATGACTGCAGGATTTGTTTGGGAATGGTAAAACGGCACAATGTTATCGTTGTAAGAACCATTTGTGGAACATATCTGAAAAGGCCCTGGTCCTCGTACTCCATTGAATTCAGGAGTTACTGTGGCAATCTGTGCGTAAGGAAGGATACAGGTGTTGCATCCTCTGGTCCTAAATCACATATACAGGATTCGCATATCTGGTATCGTGTACTTCAGTTTCCTTTCCTGTTATTTTTTGTATTGTTATGTGCAGGAATTTCTCAATCATTAAGAGTAATTTGTTGTTGCAGCTGAGTCTCAGCGTAGCTGAAATCTGTTTTGATCGGGGAGGAAGTTCGAAACTGGATTAGCATGCTTGGTTGGACAAACCAAGCCACATTTAAGTTAATAGAGGCAGATTGCTTCTTTGTGTTTCGAGAGAATTGGAAGGAAAAGGGGACTTGTCTGAGCAAGAAAGGGCATAGCTTCTTTTTTCTATGACAAGTTTCCACGATTGTTGTTTATTTGCTAGGCGTGGTTCTGTCAGTTTTAGGCCAGCATCGTATCCTTGCTCTCTCTCATTGTGTATGTACTAGTCCTGTGCCTGGTCATTGCAACCGAAGACAAAACTTAGGAATATTATGTTTTAGTTTATGTTTGAATAAAAGTTTGTTTCTGTTCAATTGAATAAAAGTCATGCAAAAAGTATTGCTTCCTAGTTAACACACACACACAAAAAGTCAAGATCTGATAGGCTTAAATACTCGAAGAATCATAAAATGGACTGATATAAAAATTTCGACTTGTGCATACCTAACACTACTAAGACCCACATCTCAATATTTCCATGAAAAAGAGTTAGCCAGCCTCTGTTGCACAATTTACATTTTGCATTCACCGTCTCTGCAATGTGTGCGAATTAGAAGATCATACAGGCTATACCTTGCATCAACCATCCATGACACCGGCGATTCTTTAAACACATTCAACCATGGAAATGGACACAGTAGTGACACAGGCTAGTAAAGCATGGCCAAATTAGATATCCTTGTGTGGTCTCATGCCAACCCTTCACAAAGATCAGCAAAATAATAGGAGTTTTAGGAACCAAGTTACAGAACAATGCCAACATTTCCCAGATATAACTTCTACATCAAGAAGAATAATGTAACAACAACTTAGATATGAAAATTCTATTGGCAGAACACTTACATACCATGTTTGCCACACATCGAAATTCTTGATTATTCGGCTCGTCCATGAATCCCCAGATCAAAGCATCCTCAGCATCCTTACCGCCGCCATCCCCGATCAAAAATTTGATGTCATCATTGCTACTATTCCCTAATCCTGGAAAACAATGAACTGATTTGTGTTGAATGCCAGTAACAAAACAGGGGGAAGTGGATTTATTCAAAAGCATGAACAAAAAAGTGGGAAGAGAAGGGGAGGGGAGGGGAGAACAACGGAAGCAGCGACGTGCTCGGGCAGATGTCGTCTCATCTGAGCGGCCTCGTTGTTGCGCCGTTTTGGCTTGCACGCTGCTGCACAAAGAAGCAGAGATGTGGGAGCCGCTGCCACCGCACCAGCCGTGCTCCACACGCCCTGGTGCCCATGAGAAACAACGAAAGAGGGAGACGGATCCACCTCAATCCCGCCCAGGAGACCAGGATCCAGATAAGACGGTGGTGACATGGTCGGACTGAGAGGGTGGAGGCGGCTTGTGCTACGCTAGGTTTTGGGGGTGGCTGTGCGGCCTCTCAATCCCGATCAGATCTCAAAGGCTCGGTGCAGCGGTGGCTCCACCGGTGATGGACGACGGCGTGAATGGCGGCGGTGGCGGGCTAGGCTGGAGGAGGGGTGGTCGTCCCGTGAGGAGCTATGGCGGAGACGGTGGGGGAGGGGGCGGAGGCGGAGGCGTGTGGGGCAGAGCAGAAGAGCGGGAGGAGGCGATGAGTGAGGGGGAGATGCGAGAGAGAACGGAAGACCCACATGTCAGGGTCGAAATCTTTGAGTGCGTGGGCAGAGGTGAAATAATCTTACCACCCACTAAGGCCCTGTTTGGATCAGTTTCAGATTCTTAAAAACCAGCTATTACTTCTAGTTTTTAAAAGCTGATTTCTAAGCAAAAACTGATGGGGTGTTTGGATCCCCTAGTTTTTAAAAGCTGGTTTCATTTATGATTGGTGCTAATAGACTATTATACCCTTACATTTATTGCTCTTGAACATCATATTAAACAGCCATGCGTGGTCTTTAATGAGGGTAAATGGGTATTTGTGCAAAAAAACTGGCAAAAGCTGGGTATCAACAGCTTCTTGGTTTTAAAGAATCTGGATAGGTAGATTTTAAAAACTGCCCCAAAAACTGGTCTGTTTGGATCCCACCCAGTTTCCAAAAGCCAGATTCTTAAAATCTGGGTGGATCCAAACAGGACCTAAGAGCAAGTATAATAAGAGGCTGTTAGTAAGCTGTATGCTGAGGTGAAGGAGAGAGAGAGGAGGAGAGAGAAGAGAGGTGGGCTGTAAGAGCAAGTTTAATAAGGCTGATTGTGCTAGCTACAAGGGAATCCATATCAGCATAGTCCTATGTGGAGGGAAGAGAAAAGGAGAGAGAGAGAGAGCCAAGCCGACTTCCATGCAAGAGTCAAGCTATAGCACAGGAAAAGATGCATTATCCATGCATGTACTCGTAGAACTAATTGCTATACCCATGCATGTATTAAATTATCAATATCCATGTATGTATTAAATGATTGAGAGCTCTTGTGGAGACAACTTATAACCAGCTTATTGTATGAGTTGACTGCATCATTATCTTTTGATGACATGGAAATATATTGGAGGTAGCAGCTATCTGTACTATTAAACTTGCTCTAAGTTTACAGCCAGCTGAAGCACAAGATCTAAGAAACTTTGTGAGAGAAAGGGGTGGGTCATACAGCCTTCAGCTGGCTGTAAACTACTATATGAATGGGCTGATAAGTGAGCTGTAAGTGTCCATACAGCCAGCTGAAGGCTGTATTATTAGCTTTGCTCTAACCCATTCTTTTTAAGTAGTAGAAAAATTAGGAAATATTTAATTTACAAGTAAATTGCAGGTAGAAAGTTGTGGCTCAGGGATTCAGCTAAAATATGTTGCTTTACATCCAAGGGTTGTCAAGCACACATGACCGCATGCATACTGAAATAGTTCTCATATAGAAGAGTACATGTATGATAAATTGAAATTTCAGTGAAATTCGTGTGGATTTAGTGCAATTTATTCTTTAACTATTCCTCTCCAATGGGTCTAGTGACTCTAGTTAGCAGTGCTTGCTGTCTTGTTAGTCTAGGATGCATAATATATCTCATTTCGGATGAGATTCATTTCTTCAGGTTTTCACTAGGAGTTTGGTTTCGGTTTCGGATTTCATACTTATCTGTGGAAGTGATGAATCATCCCCTCAGTTTCAGTTTCCCGTCCTGCTGTAATTATCTCCAACTGATGCCCGTAAAGAGTTTCAGACTCCACAAAAAGCCAATAACCATGTGTTCTGAACTCCTGGGATCTGATTAAATTGTCAGTGCCATTTCGTTTGGAGAATCTCGTTTTTCTACATGATCATATCATGTCTGCTGCTAACATGGGTGGGCTGTGGCCTGCTCAATTTCCCACAGGTTTCAGCGAAAATATGCACCCGGTAATGGAGTATCGAACCTGAACCAACGTGCGAGCTTCCCACAGTTCATACACGCACATCCCACGCTGCTACTTCTGCACCTTTCTAATGAACGGAATGTTTGATTGCCATGGTCATGGGAAGACCTCGAGTCAACCATGACCACGGATAATGAGTAGTTGACGGGGTGTTGGATCCATTTTGTGGGGTATCCGAGACGGGTATTTTCTAAGTAATTTTATAGAAAGAGATCGTTCTTACGTGAGGACTTTGTCACCGGTCATTTTTTTAAAGTAACATATGTGTACGTATAATTCACGAAAATAATATTTATCATACCGAGGACGCATGGTTCCCGGTAAAACCTGCTCCAAATGTCCAACGTTGTAGAAGGACGCTGGACGAGCTTGTCTATCTGGACTCTGGAGACAATCCAAACACCCGTTCGTATGTACAGAATATTTACAGCCGCAATGTTTGACGCTCGAGGGTCGGTAAATTTGATTGCAATACCCCTAGACGGTGAAGGAGAAGAAATATATAGCCTGAGATAGATTTGCATTTTTAAAGGGCCGTACACTTCACGGTGCAAACACACATGTCATCGCCATACATACACCACAAGTACACGATTAGATCGAGCAAGATGAGCTCTGTACAGCTGCTTGCAAAGATAATAAGCTCCGTATATTCTGCAAATACTAGGTTTGTCCCAACGAATTGTACTAATAATCCTTTTGTGGGCAAATTAAGCATCTGACTACGGCGTTATATGATCGAGAGGGCCTAGTAACACAGTTTTGTGCTTTTTAGCACAATTTGTCAGTAGCTGTACCTTGATTATATTGTCCGTATGCAGATTAGGTCCCCATTGGCTAGTTAACTGGAGCTAGATATAGAGTAAACGGCGACTCATCTCCTCGAGCGACTCATCTCCTCGATGAACTCACACTTTCCGGAGAGTTTCCTGCTAGTGAATAACGAAAAGAATTCGGACACTCGCCCAGCTTGGATTCGAAGCTGCACATTAGTACTAGAAAAGTACTAGTTGGCTGCCCATATATAGCACCTTTTCATCACGTATTTACAAAAATAGCCATATACGAGCGGTATTGATAAAAATTGCATTTCTACCATTCAATCGTTGGACGTAGCACCCAACAGTTGACACGTAGCGTCTGCCGTCCAACGAGCAGATGGTAGGCACCTGCTGCCCGGCCAGCAAAACGGCAAGTGATTATTGGCTAATTTGCTGGCTCAATTACCTGCCTAAATTCATAATTTTATGTTGTAATTTTTTGAATTTGTAAATATAGCAAATGAGCTCAAAAAATTACGACATTTTTGGTGGAGCTTTCCGAGGCATTGTGGTATGTTGTGTAATTTGTTCGCAATTTTTGAGGCCATTTGCTACCTCTAAAGAGTCCTGAAACAACATATAATTTACCAGATGATTAAGTAGTTATGCGCCACTCTAAGAATTTTTAGAGGTAGCAAATGGTTATGAAAGATTACAATTTTTTGAGGAGCTTTCTGATGTAATGTTCTACGTTGTGTAATTTTTACATAATTGTTCACACCACTTTGTTATCTCTAAAAATTATTTGAGTGGCGCGTAATTAAATAAGTGATTAAGCACTAATAGCTGGAGGCTAATGGCCTACGGTCTTGCCACTGTATGGCACCAGGCCTGCTGCACAGTGGCCGAGCGGCAGGCCATTAGCCTTCAACCATTAGTTCTTAATCACCTGTTTAATTATGTACTATTCAAATAATTTTTAGAGGTAGCAAATTAGTATGAAAAATTACGTAAAAATCACACAGCGTAGCATATAAGGAAGCTTCATAAAAAATTTCGTAATTTTTCAAGATAATTTGCTACCTCTAAATTTTTTTTGAAATAACACGTAACTGCTTAATCAACTGGTTAATTATGCGTCATTCTAAGAATTTTTAGAGATAGCGAATGCCTCAAAAAAAATACACAATGTACCACAATGCCTCGGGAAGCTTCACCACGATATATGAGGAGGGATGTCGAGGGGCCGCATATCGCTAATTACGATTAAATTATCACAAATTAATATGGTAAATTCGGAGCCCATAAAATTCCCAAAAAATATACAATTAGGCCGATTCTGCTGGAAGGCTCTACATGAAATTTTATAATTTTTGAAACTTGTTTGATATCTGTAACACTTTCTACAAATATCAAAATTGTATGAATTTTTAGGCAATATTTAGAAGGGATAAAATTATAAAAATTACACAATAAAGTACGTTATGTCAGCAATCTGTGCATAAAATTTCATAATTTTTTGACCTCATTTGCTGTATTTAAAATTTTAAATAAATATAATATAAAATTACTAACTTAGACAGTGATTAAACCAGCGAATTAGCTGGTTTAATCACCTACAGTTTCGTGAGTGGGCAGCAGGCACCTGCCATCTACTCACGGGACGGCAGGTGCCCACGCATCATCTCCCCCACGCTGCCACCTGTTCACCGGACGGCAAAAACGTCATTTCTATAAATACACTACGCGTATGTTTAGTTTTGTAAATTCCGTCGCAAACAACGTCAAATCCGCTAAAAATTGGGCTGTGGTTGAAGCTGACTCGGCCGTAGTACCAGAAAATGCACCGGCGAGTCTAGTCGGAAATGCATCCCATTTGGATGGCAGCTGTCTGCATATGCCAGCGTACGACTTTACGCATGGAGACTTGACTACCCAGTCTTGACGCTAGCTAGCTGCTACGTCGACTTAACGTTAGTTCGAGTCTCCTGATCTCTTTATTCAAGACAGCTGAAAATTACATTCGGAACAGAACTACGTGTTCTTAATCTCCTTCTTTCTTGAGAATTACTAATGATCAGCAGAAGTGCAGAACTGCTCTAAACCGAATCTTTCCCTAAGTTCATGCAAGGACAAATAAATTGCCCGGCCCGGCCATTCGATTTGGTCTTGGACGAGTACGAACTACTCTCAACTGAATCTTTCCCTAAGATTGAAGGGCGATCTCGGAATATGTTTTTTGTTATGAAAAAAGTTGGGTCGGTATATGGTCTACAATGTGTGTGAACTCATGCCGCCGAAATTGGAAAAATGACAGTACACTCCACGGCGTCTTTATTGATTTTCTAGCGAATTGCACTAGCACGGAGCGATAACAATTGACGACCAGTTTAATTTGCGACACTGGATCGTGAAGGCTTTTAACGTCTGAAAATCAACACGGACAGAAAGAAAGCCTTCTGTTCTATAATTATTATATGTTATCGGAATTGGTACACGATACTCAACTAAATTTTTCTGTGAATACGGTGATCCGTATTAATGGTTTGTTAGTGTTTTTAGATGTGTACAAATTCATCAGTGTCTTCGCAGCGTGTCAATGCTGGACACGGTGACGATCCGTTTATGCGGCGCATCATTCTTCCCGATTCTCCCCTTCTCTTTAAGATGTGTCTAAGTATCATCCGAATATTGTCTTTCTAACAATTATTTAAAATTAGGGCCGTAACAAACCCTTTTTTGGAGGGGGGAGATTTTTTTTGCAGAGAGAAGAATTCATGGCTGTTGGATCTCTAATCCAATGATCACAAATCTAGATAATAATTAAGAAATAACATTCGGATGATATTTATCAACACCCTTTCTTTTTATTGTCCTGTCCTGTGCCATGCATTATCCGAACCGGAGTTGCCAAGAAACTTCAACCAGCTTGCGCTGTACCCCAACACGTCTGCATGTCCGATTCCGGATGGATTGCCGCGAACTTCCATCAATATTGCCTCTCATATGATAACCCTCTGTGTGTATATATATATACCCCGAATTAAGAAGATGCATGTGAGCACCACAAGCTAGCCCACGACACGACGCCCAAAGATTGTCGCCGATCTGCGTGCACCGCACAAACATGTGGCCGTTGGTTCCGTCGCTCGGTCAGAGCGGTCTCATCGTGTCGGTGTCATCTCTCCTGATCATGCTCGTCTTCCGGCCGTTGGTCAAGAACGCCATCCTGATGAGCAGGAGCATCTGCTCCGCCTCCCACGCCGTCGTCAGCCTCCTCGCACACGACGACAGCGCCGTCGTCGACGTCGCCCCTCCGTGGCCGCGGCATTGCGAGCGATGCGCTCGGAGGAGCGAGGACGCGCTGTCGCGCCCCGACGTCGCGGCGGTCATGGCGAGCCTCGGCATGGAGGAGGAGGAGGAGGAGGATGGGCAGGTGTGCGGCGGGTGCGAGGCCATGGGAGCGGTGGAGGAGCTGATGGAGAGCAAGGTGGCCGGCGAGGGCGAGCTGAGGGAGGCGTTCTACGTGTTCGACCGCGACGAGGACGGGTTCGTGTGCGCGGCGGAGCTGTGGAACGTGCTGCGAAGGCTGGGGATGCAGGAGGGTGCCAGGTACGATGACTGCCGGAGGATGATCGCCGCGTACGACCGCGACGGCGACGGCAGGATCAGCTTCCCCGAGTTCAGAGCCATGCTGGAGAACGCGGTCTAGACTTCAGAGCATACGTACGTAGTAAGTTAGTGCCGTCCCATTTCGTTACTTCTGTTCAGTCTCCTGCAAATTCGTTGCTGCTTGGTGCAAAACGTTCGAGTATGTGCGGACGTTTGCGTTTTGATTTGATTTGATGTCCGGCCCAGCCGTGTTAGCGCTAATTATATGTTTACAGACTCCATATGTATGTCAGATGGAGATCTGCAGTATAACTATGTATGTTACTGTTGAATAAGATGTGAGTTCCAAGTTTCTCAATCCAACATGCATGGCCGCTCTGAGTGACATTGATGTTCATTTTGCCTCGGAGATCGAAATGCTGCACCATCGGTCGCCTTGTATGCCCGGGATAGGTTTTTCTTAGCAAACAAGGTTCAATGCCTTTGGCGTGCAATCAAAGACAACACGCTCACATTTGCCGGCTTTTGTTAGTTAAGCTTCGCCGAAAAAAAGAGAAAGAGTGCGAATTCGATGCTTGCAAGGTGAGGGATCCGTGGCCCTCGACCAGAATGGAAGCTCACACGAAACTTGCGTGTGTCGGCAACCGGCCTGACCGGCAGATTTAATGACCGTGAAATTCGGTTGCGACTGATGACTTTTTATTTTTATCCAAAATTATATTGTAGCGATAAGTAGATTTTGATCGAAGCAATCGATTAAAAAATAAAAAAAATCATTATATCTTCACGAAAATGCAAAGGAGAAAACAAGAAAAAAATACGTTAAAGGGCTAATGTATTTTAAACTGTTCTTAACTTTTAAAAATTAGAGATAGAAGTGGAAAGCCATTTTGATGGGACCTAAAATGTTAGCGCTGGTTGCACGCGGGCTTGCAGACGTACTTACATGTAAAAGGCAGCCGTCGATCGTTCATGGCTGCAGCTGCACGAATGTGGTCGCCCCGGTCGGCAGCTCGCACGTAGATACATCCAGCACCATACCCGCCGACCGCTAATGTTTAGAGCAAGTAAAATAAGAGGCTGTTAGTAGACTATATGCTGAGGTGGAGGAGAGCGAGGAAGAGAGAGAAGAGAGGTGAGCTGTAAGTTTACAGCCAGCTGAAGCACAAGAACCAAGAAATTTTGTGAGAGAAAGGGGTGGATCATACAGCTTTCAGCTGGCTGTAAACTACTATATGAATATACTGATAAGTGAACTGTAAGTGTTCATATAGCCAACTAAAGGCTGTATTATTAGCCTTGCTCTTAGTCGAGCGTCGGCTGTCGTTATGTACTTATGCACGCATCGTCGGCAGCATCTTGGTTACTTTAAAGCCGGAGCCCTGCGATTGCGCGTCCGCGAGAATGCGATGGTTACTTTTAAGTTGTTAAGCCAAGCCTGTAAGCCAATAAGGTTGGTTCCAGTGTTATTTTATTTAAAAGTAATTAAATTTTAAGTTTCTGAATCTAGATTCAATGAAACTTATTCTCTCCTTCACTTCAACCCTAAGCCCATAAGGCCCATGAAAGACCCAATGGCTCTCAGCTTTATCCGGCCCAACTACCTGGCATGCCAATCCGACCATCCCCTCGCCGTCCCAGCGGATCGGACGGCCCTGATCCTTTCCAAGGACCAGCTGATGAAATAGCAGAGGGTGGCGCCCCTCAAAACCCTAGCTCAGAAGGCGGCGTAGGTAGAAGAGCAGCAGCTCGCGCGCACCCCATTCCGCAGCCGGGGCCTGCTGCTTGCGAGGTGAGGATCTCTCTCCCTCTCTCCAATCCTCTCCCCTCAAAAAATATTTGTCGCTTTGTTCGAGGATTATGCGAGCTTTGTCGTTAGATTTGTGCATCTGATGCGCGTTTCCTATGTCTTGATGTTTGTCGCTTGACAAGTTTAGATCCGTGTGCGGTATGAGAGACTTGCGGGCCTAATTATATTCGTATTCTAGGGCGATGTGTCAACGTTGGGTGAATGATTTGTAATGGTTTGGAGATGATTTGCTGTTCCATGACCATGTTGCTTAACAGCGATACAATACTGATGTTTTGTGCGTGTGCACAGTCCAATTAGATCCTATGGTATGCGAAGTGTTGTTTGATTGGCTTAGATGCGGTAACTTTTTGCTAAATTGCGGTAGTGCTCTTGTCTCGCATGTTGCTCTCGATCGTTGGTTGAGAGAAGTTTTATAATCTTCTGTTTGAGATTATGTGTTCCTTGTAGATCACTTGTCCGGACAAACTGGAGTTGGTCACTTGGTCTCGATATATTTTTCCATGTGTTCTGCTCTGTGCATTGTAAAGAGGAGCTATTGCTCTCGTCATTGATCTAGTGTTGTCTTATTGCTCATTGTAAGATGTTACTCTTTTTTGAACTAGTTATGTTATGAACTTTTGACTTCGAAGCTATTTAGTTATTAGCTAGAAGGCTATACCTCTTGCTATTATGGATTCTGATATTTGCAACTGTAATTCCTAGTAGGAGGAGCTTTCAAGGTTTGTTGAGGCGGAGAAGATGGTTCTCAAGTATGTTTCTGTTCCTGTAAACTTCCTACTTCTTTGGATGCTTCTTTTCTGCTCTGTTGTTGTACAGAGGTGTCATAGCTTGCATAAGCATTTCTTACATATTCTGGAAATTGTGTTAATACAGGACAGAGCTCTGCCGTTTCAGTGGTGCCAAGATATACCCAGGAAAGGGTATCAGATTCATCCGTGCGGACTCTCAAGTAATCTTGTTTCGATACCTATAGTTTGCGTGTTTAGGTCTTAGAGCGAGAATCAATGTAACTTCACTAAATTGTGCTGCATATTCCAAACACCAAAAATCAGGTCTTTCTTTTCGCCAACTCCAAGTGCAAGCGCTACTTCCACAACCGTCTGAAGCCGGCTAAGCTTACATGGACAGCCATGTACAGGAAGCAGCACAAGAAGGTATGTGCAAATATGCCTTTTCTCTTTAACAGCATATATGCTAGTTCAGCTTATGTTTCATCGTCTTAAAAGTGTGCCCAGTATTAGAGTGATCTGTTAACTCTTTAATCAGTGTAAGAATTGCAATGATCTGGTAGTGAAATGATGAGAATCGAGGCTGTCACTCTGTGGGCAGTGTAAAAGGTTAATTGGTCTGCTCGACTATTTTCCATGATTAATGGTGTCATTTGCGAATGTTTAGTAGCAGTCCAGAAAATTGGCATGTCTCACCTGGGCGTAGTGACTGAATGATTCGTTTGGCACTCATTGCCTAGAGTTTTTCGACAGTATAAATGGTAGATATTGCTTAGATCATGTACCATTTTCGTAGCCTTTTCTCTGCTGCAAGAGACCATCTTATTTATTGTCCAACTTTTTAGTGCTAAATTTTGATGTTGCCAATGCTTGAACTTGAAGTACATAGGTTCATGTAACTTGTGGTCACAATTTTTTATTGTATGGTTGCAGGATATCCATGCTGAGGCTGTCAAGAAGAGGCGTCGTACCACCAAGAAGCCGTACTCCAGGTCTATTGTCGGTGCTTCCCTTGATGTCATCCAGAAGAAGAGAGCTGAGAAGCCTGAGGTCCGTGATGCTGCCAGAGAAGCAGCTCTTCGGTAATATTTCTTTCTGGATAGCTTTTGACTTGGCTTTTGGGTGCTGTTCATATATGTTATACCGAGGATCATTAATGTTCTACTGAGGGTTCTAATACGAACCAACATGCTCTTCTGTTGTATGTGTACAGTTAAATTATTCTTTGTATATTGCTTCTAATTCTGTCATCGTGTGTTGTGGATTTAATGCATTGTAAACTTCGAATGAGTCTTTTATGTGGTTTTGGAAGGAAAACCATACTTTTTTGTAACACTCTTTTAAGGCCCTGAACAGCATTCACATAGTTTTGGGCTATGTTCTTTTTTTGTTCCGGTTTAATCGATGTACTGTATACATATGGGCAGTCCATCATTTGGCTATGTTTTTTTAGCTCTGCTGTATCTGGGAGTATTTACTTATAATGGTAAACATCTTATGACAGTGAGATCAAGGAACGCATTAAGAAGACTAAGGATGAGAAGAGAGCTAAGAAGGCCGAGACTACGAAATCTCAGAAGACTGCTGGAAAGGGCAATGCGCCCAAACCTGGGAAGGGCCCTAAGCTTGGTGGCGGTGGCGGGAAGCGCTAGACGCTACTGTTATTCTATGCCTGATCAATCTTAGTCCTTCAAGAAAGTTTTGGCCTGCCTGTTGTTTCACTCTGTCAAAACATGCTTGTACTGCCCGGAGGATTTAATGCTTGGTTAACCTTATTTTCCTACAGCTTTTAACGCTGCTATCTGTGAATGGTTCGTGGGGGTGCTGACCTGCGTATCTAGCGTTTATGTTTAAGCTCGTCCTCGTCATTCAGTACTAAGCCGGGGTTATTTTCGTTTCGATTGTGTTAAGAGCTTGTTAATTCGTCCGATTATGTTGGTTGCCTTCCATGAGCAGCTAAGCAGAAAAGCAAACCCAGCTAGGCTGTGTACGACAAGCCGTGTCTCTGCTGTTTCGGTACCTGGCGCATGGTGATCCGCCGTTGGTCACGCCAAGCGTGCGCTGGTCAGCCGCTGGAAGCGTGTTGTTCTGACTGCCCGCGGCCGTCAGCCCAGGAATTTTGGTGCCTGCCGAGAGTTTTTAACATCCTTTGAAAGCTTATGGGTGGTACCGTCATCAAATTATATATAATTTTTTGGTACTTAAGAATATTTTCAACATAAAGAATATCTCAAACAAGAGAAAGAAATATATCTTTTTCATAGATATTTAGAATATGTTCCCTGTGATAACTGAGTTTATGACAATACGTGTTGCAAGATACATTAGTCAAAATTTCATAATTATCTTATCCCATACAAATCATTTACCTATAAGGACTCACTACATTTATGAAAAAATAATTACATCGCGGGGAGGGGGGTGGTTCAGGGGCGAATCCACTTTGAATTTGATAAATATTTTCAGGCCCGATAGGTCTACCTTTTGTGGATGGGAGATTTAAAAAGAATATTTAAAAAAGTACCAAAAATTTATATATAATTTAACGACGGTGTATCTGTACCTTCTACTAACTTTTGAGACCGTAAAGGCTCCCGATGCTAAATGCTTACAACTTTCAAGCCGACATGGCCGAATTTTTTCTATTTTAGCCTTTTTTTAAAAAAAATTCACATTTAGACCCCTGATAGTTTTAATTCCGTTTTTGGACCCAAGGGGTCGGATCCGTGACCCACGGCGCCGAGGTAACACGTCTCGGCGCCGTGGTCCATGGCTCCGAGGTCCGAGGCCCGCGCCAGCGTTGCGGCCTGCGTGGCGCCGACGTGGCAGAAGCTCGGCGCCGTATCTCATGGCTCCGAGGTCGGAGCCGTGGATCGTGGCGCCGAGCTCTGGCCAGCGGGCCCCACACGGCCTTTTACCCCTTTGTCCGAGCTCTGGTGCTGGCGCTGCTGTTCACGCGCTCGTCCAGTTCGAATCCCGCAAACCCTAGCCTCGTCGCCGCCGCCAGCGCCGCCTCGTCGCCTCCGGCCTCCGCCTCGTCCGCCGCCCTCGGCCTCGTTCGCGGACCACCGCCTCGTCCGCCGCCTCATCGCCTCTGTCCTCCGCCTCGTCCGCCGCCCTCCGGCTCGTCCGCCGACCGCCGCCTCGTCCTCTGCTGCTTGGCCTCCGGCGGTCGGCCCTCTGCGAGCTCTCCCCCGACGCGCCTCCTCGTCCTCCGACCTCGCCACCTCGGCCAGTTCCCCGCGCGGCGCGCCTCGTCCTCTGCTGCTTGGCCTCCGGCGGCCGGCCCTCCGCGAGCTCTCCCCCGACGCGCCTCCTCGTCCTCCGACCTCGCCACCTCGGCCAGTTCCCCGCGCGGCGCGCCTCGTCCTCTGCTAATCTGCTTGGCCTCCGGCGGCCGGTCCTCCGCGAGCTCTCCCCCGACGCGCCTCCTCGTCCTCCGACCTCGCCACCTCGGCCATCTCCCCGCGCGGCGCGGTCGCGCCTCATCTTCCTCCTGTCCAGACTCCAGTCTCCCCCGAACTCGAGGTTAGCCTTTTTCAGTGCTAGTGAAATAAACCAGCAACCGCTCTACTCGGGAAGCGCTAGTGAAAAGAATGGTGTTGGAATTTGGATGATCACAATGTAATCTTTGTTCATTGTTATATTTTGAAGTACAATATGGAGAAAACCTTGTATGAAATTATTGTCGCCTTGCATTACTTACTCTGTAGCCATATTGAACAATAAACATGTTGGGTTGTCAAATCTGTCAAGTAGTGGCTGATTATAAATTAGTTGTTGAAATGGATTATAAAGCTGTAGATGCTCATATGCATTTGCAAAAATATAGGATCATAGCAATATTTAGTGCCGGCGTGTGTTTGGCAAATGGAGGCAGTACTAGTACAGTAGGTTCCAACTTCCCAGGAACAAGAAAGCTCGACATGCAGTTGGCTTTCATGAAATTAAGTGTGATAGATTGCAAGCTATAATTGGTTTGGCTTGTTTAAGGACAAGCAATAGTAGTACTAATGATAATGAACCACTGAGTATGTATTTACAATAATGCCTCCATCAATCAGTTTCATTGAAAGATATTCATATGCTTTGAAGATATTCATATGCTGATGCTTGTTATGAGCTCATACTTATTGATTGTATGCAGGAGGGAAGGAATTACTGTGTGACGATACCTTCTTGGATTGCCCGCTTTGTCCACTACCATCGTCGGACAGGTAATATTGACTATTCAATTAAGTTAGTTAACTAGCATCAATTATACTGTAGTAGTTAGTTAATTTAGGTACTTAGGTAGTAAGCCAGTATCCAATTTCGCTTAAAGGTATTAAGTTTGGTTTTGTGTATGAGCTAGATGGACAACCTAGTCACCCTATATCATGGAGGCAGTGTGACAAGTGATGATTATGGAAATGTTCGATTTGTTGAAATGCAAAGGGTGCCTCTGATATTCAGTGATCGGCCGTCGTTTAGTGAGTTGGTTGCTAGGGTCCGGGAGGAGCTACATTGTCATGGAAACGAGGAGAGCATCACAGTTGAGGGGTTACTTCACTTCGGTTCGAAAGAAACAATTCTCAGGCGGTTGATCTTAATTGGTTGTGAGGATGAGTGGGACAAATATGTCAAATTGGTTATGCGGAATGAGTTAAAATGTTTGGACCTTGTTGTGCGGAAGGTGTCCATTGATCCCACCCCTCACGGTTATTCACCAGAACTAGGTGATCAGGCACCCTTTGACCCTCCGTTACCGGATCTTGCGGTGGATGTGGAAGAAGTGCCTGAGGTGCCCGATGCTCTATCTGCCCCGAACGAGGTTCAGATTTCTCAACCAGTTCGAGTTGAATGTCGGACTGATGATGTCGTGGCGGCCCCTCAGGATCATCCCAGTAAGTGTCGAGCCACACTTTAGCCTTTTCCCGTCATTCCTTTCTTTTGTCTCAATCCTATCGTTTTCGTGCTTATGATGCAGGAGACATTCCTGATAATATGTGTGTTCCTCCCGTTGCTCCATCTGGCAACGTTGAAGAAGTCTGCAGGGACTCCAACAGTGTGGATGTTCAAATTGTGGATGATCTGGAGCCTTACAAGATCGCAAGGGCCGTTGATTCTGATGATGACCGCCCTTTTGGAGAGCTGACCGAAAGTGATATTGAGCTGATCAGGCATTATTGCCCTGGCCGGGATCCATCAGTTCATGAATTCAGTGATCTTAGGCATTCTCATGAGGCTTATGCAGAAGGAAGGGATGACGAGCTGCTAGATGCTCCTGAGGCCGGGTCAAGCATGGAGAGCTCCGGCCGACGAGGAGGCATAAGGTTGTCCTTATTACTTTCTCATGCACATGTGGTAAACCGAGGAAGTATCACTTTCCGTGTTCTCATTATGTGGCAGCAGCAAGGCATCGCAACTTTGACTACGAGAGCAAGATACCTCGGGAGTTCAGTGTTGACAACCTTGTGCTGACGTGGTCTCAGCGTTAGGTCCACTAGGCCCGTTAACCGTCACTCGAGTTTGGTCCAATAGTTCTCAGCGTTAACTGACCCCACCAGATTGGACGGCCCTGATCCTCACCAGTTTGATATGGCTACAGCTTATGATTTTTTGCTAATTTTTTTGAATTTTAGCTGTTTGCAACAGAGATTATAGAGAGACAAGTACTCGCATAGAAGGTATGGAGTTGATTGGGAACATACCAGCAATGATGTCACTAGCTCCAGCTGCGTCTTTCGCAGACACATGATTCACCCTCGCATAGAAGGTGGGTCTGGTGCGGCCTCTGCCTTTGCCTACAGATGTGAAATTTGCTGTGCCTGCTGGAGATTGGGGTCCGACTGCTTTGATCTGCAAGAGACCCCCTTGGGGAGTGCAAGAGCCCGCTTGTGTCTTCGCTTCTTGCTGCTGCTGGTGTTGGACCTGTAGCTTGGCTGCATCTGACGGCAAGTTCTTCCGGGGACACTGATCTCTGTAGTGCCCAATCTCTCCACAGTGAAAACAAGCATTTGACCTCCGTGGACAGGCGCTGGCAAGATGGTTGCCACCGCAGGTAGGGCACTTGATAGCAAGTGGTAAAGGAGTGGCATACTGCTGAGGCTGTCCAGATTGGGTCTTTGGTAGCATTACAAATTGACGGGAAGGCTGGGATCGAAAGGAGGACGATCACGTGGTCTTGCTTCGCTGAGCATTGTGTGAGGAAGACTGAGTCTTGTGTACTGCTTTACGCTTTCTATAATCCTCCATCTCACCTCTGGCCTCTTCTGAGTTGATCAAGCTATCTACCATATCATGTAGGTCTTTGAATTTCATGGCTGAGATATGAAACTTTAAAGACTGTTGTAGTCCTGGTCTGAATTTGCTCATTTTCTTTTCTTCATTATCAACATCATCTGGAGCAAATCTAGAAAGGTGGTTGAATTGGTGCAGGTATTCCATAACTGTGCGTCCACCTTGCTTAAGTGCCAAGAATTCTCGGCGCTTGGCTTCCATTATGCCATCGGGTATATGAGCTTTACGGAAGGCCTTTGAAAACTCTTCCCAACTAATTTCTCTGTTCTGCAGTGTGCGTTGATGGTTGATCCACCAGGTTGCTGCAGCACCCTGTAACTGGTGGGATGCATATAACACCTTTTCCCTATCATCACATCGTACAGTATCAAGCTTCCTTTCCACGTCCACAAGCCAGTCCTCAGCCACTAGGGGGTCAGCTGAGGTGGAAAAGACTGGTGGACGCGTCTTCAAAAAGTCTGTCCATTGGGTGAAAATTGGCGCACCATCCCGATTAACATTACTTCCACCTGGTATGCCTGGAGACCTGGCTGATATCTGTTCAAGAAGTCTGGCATGTTGATCTAGTACTCGCAGAATATTCTGTTCTCCTTGATACCGATTCTGTTCCATCATTGCTATCACACTTGCCAGTGTCGCTTGATCTGTGGCAGGTGCACCCTGCCCGCTGGTCTGACCACTCTGCTGCTCTGGGTCCATCTGCCAATTGGGAACTAGAGATCAGCTTTGCAGCGGCTTTGGCAATCAAGAGTAGATAAGTAAGACATTGAGTTTTTCAAGGCAAGTATAGGGCGAAAAAAAGGTAAGAACGAGAGCGAAAGGGGACAGGAGAAAGCTTTGAATACAGAGGGATTATGGATAGTTAAGCAAACAATATACAGGGATAACAAACATAAATTTATAATATGCAAGTGGTATACAAACCACTTAGGGTTCATGAACACACCTGCTTTACATTACAAAGAAATACTGCTACAACTCAGGGTCAGTCTATTCTAGCGAACACCAACTACTCTTCTAACTGCTGAGAAACGAGATTTTGAAGTTAGACAAGTAAAGCAGTAAACATTTTGCAAAAGCAAAACTTAAGCGGAAATAAACTAAGATAGATAAGGTAGCAACAAGAGAGGAAAAGACAGCAATAATACTTATATTTTTCATAAACCATTTTTATGGCTTAAATTAGGTTTGGCGATAAAATCACTTCCTAGTTCGCCTTAGGTCTTATCCTACGGTCAAAGAGCCTGCTCTGATACCACTTCTTGTAACGCCCCCGTTTCCAGGGGCGCGTACGGACACGGCATTCCGCAACTATTCACGCATGAACAGTTATGGAACGTCGCGCAAGAGTATATCATTGCATGCTTACAACAAAAGTTCAGCATATATTTCATATAAGGAATAACATCCATTTTGACAGCGGGGCGTGCAAGTCCAAAGTATAATTACATTACAAAAACTCCAAGATCCGCTTCGAGCGCGGCGAAGACCTAAAGCCATGGATCCTCGTCGAAGAAGAGATCCACCGGGGCTTCCTCAACGGGGAGACCTTCACCTTCGTCTTGATCCTCTAAAGAATGGATTAAGCAAGCCATGAGCCAAACAACCGGCTCAGCAAATCCCAAAGGGATTCTATTTTACTACATGCACGTATTTACAATAGAAGGGAGTATACTTGTTTTATTAACTTGAGTGGATGCAGTTTTATTTGTAAACATTTTAATAAAACGGACCCAAAACTACTCCTTAAGATCTCAGGGGTTTTTCAATCAAAAGTTAATTAACCAGCTAGACAAGTTAAAACATGTACAAAACTACTTAAGCTTCGCGGCTGGAATCACCCAAGTGACACAGCTCCAATAACCGGGAGCACGGCGTATTCGAATACCATTTATTTGACTCTGCAGAGTTTGCTCAGCTTTACCCACACGATCCCTTAACTCCCGCTAAAGAGTTAAGAAAGCCAGGTCGTTTCACTGCTCAACTCTTTATATAGGCTCTACCCAGTAGAATTCCACTCGCGTCTGGCTCACACACTCACACCCACACACACGCACACAAACGTCCGCTTCGAGTGAATTCTACCGTTGTTAGGCACCCGCAGCACGGCCTGCCTAACCACGTTACCTAAACACCTACTTCTCACCACCTGTAGAGTTTCAATCGAGTTGAGAAGCTACTAAACCAGTGTTGATAAGTCAACTCCTGTGGTTGAGCGGTCACCATGTCATTTGCTCAGCGTAAGGGTCTGGTCCTTATATTTTTCCCCCGGAGTCCGCAACCCCGGCCAGGTCCGCGACCTGCAACCCAGGGTAAGAGGCGGGCGAAAACTGTCTCACGGCGCACCACAGCCCCCCTTACCCTATCTTACATGTCCTAGAGTCGGGTTCTCCAAAGTCTATTGGCCCGCAGCCGCAACCTTATTAGTGTAAGCTTTTGAGTGATAATAATAATCTACATGTGATATTACTACACATAATGTAATTCTAGGGTTACAATGACAGGGCTACAATTTAAACATGGCATTTAACAGTGGTAGGTCATATCTATATCGCATGTCATTCTAAACCATTTTATTTTACTTTGAACTAACTTTTTAGAACTAGCTCAATGCAAATAATATAGTAACCTAATTAAACATCGTGGGATACAATATGATCAAAGGATTTGGGACTTGCCGTTGACTTGGACGATCTCGGCTAGCTCGAACGTAAAAACGTCTGGATCCTGAGCTTGTACTTGAACTTCCGGAATCTCCGAAACTAGCGCAAACACATAAAATAACATAAGTCCAGCTTGGGACTAATCAAGCGAGGAAAAATAAACTAATTAAAAAGGAGTGAAATGCATAAATCCGCAAATGGGGAATTTTAGAAATGTATCTGGGATGAATTTGGGAAAATGGAGGTCACAAATGGGTCCAGAATAATATTTGGAGCAAAGTGGTGAAATTTGGGAATTTTTGGGATTTTCTGTGATTTTCTAGGATTTATTTGGATTTTTCTGGATTTTGGAAATTGGGAAATCATTTGGAAAATCAAATGAACAGTAAAGGCCCAGCCTGGCGCAACTGTGCAGCCCGGCCTGGCGGACGGCCCACGGGGAAGCGCGCGCGTGCGCGGAGAGGCGAGGCAGGCCGAGGCTTCGGCCCACGTCCACGCGCGCCCTTCTCGCTCGGATGAGCGACGCGTGTCTCGGCGGAGCGGCCCGAATGCGATGGGCGAAGCGGTACGGGGTGTGATCCAACGGAGGCGGAGCGGCACAGTTATGAAGATCGGACGACTGAGATTCAAGGAGAAGGTTGAAACGGTACGGGGAGATCCAACAGCTGAGGTTCGAAGGCGAGGGAAGGATCTGACGGCGGAGGGGGAGCCATGTCCTCGTCTTCCTCCTCCAGCCGCGACAGGGCTCCCGGAGCGGGGTCGCGGTGGCTACGGCGGCCTGGGTGCCAGGGAGCTTGCCGACGGCCACCGAGGGTGCCAGAGGGTGGAGGGGCACACGGGGAACTCGTTTGAGAGCTCAAGGAGGGGAGGGGACCAGTGGAGACGGCAGGAGGGAGAAGGGGAGGTGCGGCCATTTGGTGGTGAGGAAGATTGACGGTGGCGAGGTAGCTCATACGGCTGCGGCCACACGGGCAAGGGAACCAGAGGTTCACGCCGGCGGTGGTGGCGGAAGCTGAGGGGCCTCCTGGAGGGCTGGCCACGGGAGGGGTGCAGTGGCCGGTGGCGGCTTTCGACGCCGGAGTTCCGCGGGGCTTCATCTGGCCAGGGGAGGACGGCAGCGTGTTGGGGGTGACAGAAGATGCCCTGGGCGCGAGCAATTGGAAAATGGAGGGAGGGAGGGGACGAATGGCTCACGGGCAACGCCGGCGCAGGGGGGAGCGGTGGCGGCGACTGGGGCGGCGAGGGCTCAAACGGGTGCACGGGGAGCTTCTCGGGAGTGGTGGGAAGCGAGGGAGGGCGCTGGAGTGACTCGGGGAGCAACGAGGGAGTGAGGTGGCTGAGGAGGGTTTTTATACCCGGCGGAGGGGGAGGGGAAACTGCGGGGAAGGGGGCACGGGCGACCAGGGGGAAGGAACCGGGCGCCCAAGGGGGGAAGAACCAGGCGGCGGGGAGAAGGGAGGAGAGGCTGGCCAGTGGGGCTGAGCGGGGAAGCAGCGACGCGCGGCGGCGGTGACGTCGAGACGGTGGCGTCAGCGCGAAGGAGGGGGATGAACCCACTGGTGCAGACGCGAAGAAGAAGGCGGGGATTGGCGAAGGCGCGGGCGGGGAGGAGGGAGCGGGGAGGCGCTGGGAGAGGGAGGGAGGCGGGGAGAGGATGCGGCGCCAACGGGAGAAGGCAGGAGGCAGGCGCTGAGGGCGGGAGAAGGCGGGGATTGGCGGGGCGCCGGAGGAAGAAAGAAAACGCCTCGGCTAGAAGAGGAAAGCGACCAAGAGGGGAACTTTCTCAAAAAGGAAAGTTTCCAAAATTTCCCCAAAAATCAGCAAAATTCACAGAAAATTTGGGTTTGAAATTTTAGGGCTTTTCATTAGGTACTATAACAAAAACTAAAAACTGCTTTTAGAAACCGTAAAAAACAAACCTTGATTTTAAGGGGTGCTCATTAGAGTTTCACCAAGGACTTTTTTTGGGGGGGCGGGGGGGACCAGAGTCTGTACTGGGGTGCATGTAACTTGTGCTCACAATTTATTTTTTTTGTGTGATTGCAGGATATTCATGCTGGGCTGTCAAGAAGAGGCGTCGTACCACCAAGAAGCCGTGCTCCAGGTCTATTGTCGGTGCTTCCCTTGATGTCATCCAGAAGAAGAGAGCTGAGAAGCCTGAGGTCCGTGATGCTGCCAGAGAAGCAGCTCTCCGGTAATGGGCCTGTTTGTTTTGGCTGCGGCTTATGGCTTTTAGCTGAAATTTTTGAATTTTGGCTGTTTACGGTACAGATTACGGAGAGACCGATACACACTTACAATTTTGGCTGGTACAGATGTTGGGCTTTTAACGTGTACAACGTTTAACTTGTAGACACCGTTTTGAAAAAATACTCTGTTTGAAAGTTAGGTACTGTAGCAAAAGTCAAAAGCCGGCCGGCTTGTTGCTTGCTCGTTCTGGATAGCTTTTGACTCGGCTTCTGGGTGCTGTTCTTGCATGTTATGCCTTAGGATTCTAGTACGAACCAACATGCTCTTCTGTTGCATATGCACAGTAAAAATATTGTATTGATAACTTTGTGTGTTGTGGTGGATTTTATGCACTGTAAACGTCCAACGAGTCTTGTAGTCTAAGAAAGAAATGGTTTGCTAGCTATTTATTTGGCAAGAAGTTATCTTTTTACCTGGTTTTTTGAGAAGCCATTTTTTTTGGTAATACCTCTTGGGGCTCTGAACAACACAGTTTGGGCTAGGTTTTCTTTTGTTCCTTTAATCAATGACTCAAATGTACTGTATAGGGTGTATCTGGTACAGCTTGGCAACATTTGGTTATGTTTTTCTTTATCTGGTCTATCTGTGAGGATATATTTAGAAAGGCAATTGTTTTTTATAACAGTGAGATCAAGGAACGGGTTAAGAAGACCAAGGATGAGAAGAGAGCTAAGAAGACCGAGATGACGAAATCACAGAAGGGTGCTGGAAAGGCTAATGCGCCCAAACCTGGGAAGGGCCCCAAGCTTGGTGACGGTGGCGGAAAGCGCTAGATTCTAATGTTGTTCTTCTATGCCCGATCAATCTGAACTAGTTCTGTCTTAGACCTTGAAGAAAGTTTTGCCCTGCCAGTTGTTTATTTTGTTTCTCTGTTAAAACTAAATCTGTAGTTCTGTACTGCCTGGAGGATTTAATGCTTGGGTTACCTTTGTTTATACAGGTTTTTAATGCTGCTATTTGTGAATTTAAAATGTTAAAGAGAAGGCTTGTAGGGTGCTGAGTTGCTCTTTTCACGTTATTTAGGCCGGAGCGTTTATATTGATTTTTGCTAGAAGCTTTTTGCTTATGATTTGTAATTTTTAGCTGAGAATAAATAGTAGTGACTAAAAGAAGTAGTTTCTAGAAGGATGAGTTGAACGGTGCAAAAAGTAAGGAAGATGTGTGTATGTGACAGGAATGAGATGAGTGGTGTGTGTGATGTATTTATGACCCTTTGCTTTTGGCTTTTTAAGTAGAAGCTAATATAAATATAACCTTAAACACCTGTAGCTATTGATTTTTTAGTTAAAATGACACTGTAGCGCTGTTATTTTTTAGGATACTCAATTAAAGAAAAATAGAAAAAAAATATTGTTATATATCAATGTATTCCAAACGGTCAATCATATTAGAAGACACAAGCTATCGTTGATTGCAGTGGGTTTAAGCTCATCCTCGAGCCATACCTGTCATCAATCATCGTTAATCTGGGGTTATGTTTGCTTATTTTGTGCTTCTGTGGTGCTCACCTGCTCAAGAGTCGATTAATTTGGGCTATCAGTTTTGTTGTCTCTTCCATGAGCCACCAAGCAAGGAGGCAAGCCCAGCTCGGTGGTTGTCTAGAGCCACCGTGCCACCATGTCTCCACGGTTTCGGTACTTGGCGCATGGTGATTTGCCGGTGGGTCGCGTCAAGCGTGGCCTGCCATGTATGGGAGCAACTGTGGCGCTATGCAGACCTAGCCAAATATTTGGCTAGACCGCCGGCACGGCACGGCATACATTTAAGAGCAAGTATTATAAGAGCAAGTTTAATAGTATAGATAGCTGCTACCTCTAATACATTTTCATGTCATCAAAAGATAATGATGCAGCTAACTCATACAATAAGCTGGCTATAAGTTGTCTCCACAAGAGCTCTCAATCATTTAATACATACATGGGTATTGATAATTTAATACATGCATGGGTATAGCAGTTAGTTCTATTGGTACATGCATGGATAACGCCTCTTTTCCTGTGCTATAGCCTGACTCTTGCATGGGAGCCGGCTTGGCTCTCTCTCTCTCCTTTTCTCTCCCCTCCACATAGGACTATGCTGACATGGATTCCCTTGTAGCTAGCACAGTCAGCCTTATTAAACTTGCTCTAAGAGGCTGTAAGCTGGCTGTATGCTGAGGTGGAGGAGAGAGAGGAGGAGAGAGAAGAGAGGTGGGCTGTAAAAGCTTACAGCCAGCTGAAGCACAAGAATCAAGAAACTTTGTGAGAGGAAGGGGTAGGTCATACAGCCTTCAGCTGGCTGTAACTACTATATGAGTAGGCTGAAAAGTGAGCTGTAAGTATTCATACAGTCAGCTGAAGGTTGTATTATAAGACTTGCTCTAAATGGGGCACGATTCAATTAGTCTCGATACGGTTAATCTAAATAAGTTATCGTATGTGTTATATTGTCTATGTGCCTGTTCTCTAACCTAGACATGACACGAAAAGGAGTTGGGCTGGTCCAGGCACGCTTAGCTAAACAGGCCATTAATGGTTCATTGATTTTACTGTCAGTCACAAGTAATTTTATTGTCAGCTACAAATAATTTTACTATCAATCGCTGAGTCGTAAGTATTTTTATTACTGATCCATATAACGACAGGACACGATGTAAAAATTATGAAAAAATTATTTAGAGAAACAACTTTTAAAAGTCACGTTTATTTGGATCAGAAGTTACAAGCCGAAATAGTTTCAAAAGCACAGAGTACCTTCATGTACCATAAACTGTTGCGAATGGACAAAATCCCTGCTGTCATAAAAAATGTTTGCTTCCGGCTAGGTTCAGTGAACCTTCGTCTAAAAGAAGGCTCAGTGCACCCCGTACCAATTGATGTACATGTTTGTTGAACCGTTCCGCGTGTCGCTTTTACTAGTCTCATAGGCGCGACGGCACGCCGCACTAGCTATCGTGTATACCGAAGTAAAAGAGGCGATAATTCGTGCCAGCCACCGTGTGTACCGAAGTAAAAGAGGCGATAATTCGTGAGTAGTTTTTTAAAAAAATCGAGGGCACATACATATTTCCAAAAAAAGTCAAAGGTCTTTTTCGTAAAAAAGCGAGGGCCTGTACGTAACTAAACGAGGACCCGTACATAATTTAGAAAACCGCGGGGGCGCTATCCTGCAAAGTATAAAAAATTTCGGTGAAGTGGAGGGGTGTTTTAAAAAAACGGGGTTTAAAAAAACTGACATGGACCTTTTCGCGAGGAAAAAAGACCTCTACGTAATTTCCGGGAAATACAGGGAAATCGCCTTCCCCGGCCGTACCAAGATTCCCCGCCACGCGCCGGCCGGAGCGCGCGGGCGGGGCGACGTGGGCGAACCTCCGCGTGGGCATTCCGCGGGGCATATATGTTTTTTATTCCCCGGTAAGATATGGTGGATTTTGTTGACTGTGATTTATAGTTTATTATTTAAAATTTTAAATTCTAGATATTCATAAGGGACAGTATATAAAAAATAGTCACATATGACTTTAGTCGACATGGCTGAATTTAAAATACTTTTTACTATAATATTCCTATTGATCTTATCTTGCAAAACACGCTATTTAAATGATACTATAGCATAATTTATAAGTCATAAACTATAAGTACAAAAAAGGCACCCGTGATTTAGTATATGCTGCTCACTGCTGTAGAGTCTATACGGATAAGTCATATAACCTCTTTTAATTTTTAATTTATGATTTTAAATTATGATTTATTAGTTTAATAAATAATAATTATTAAAAGAAATTGAAACTATGTCAATCGCACAGACAAGGTACCGTAATTTTCCGGCTGAAGAGAAAAAACAAAAACAAAAAAACTATACCATAAGTACGTCAATCGCACAGACAAGGTACTGTAAATTTCCTCGTGAGATCGATTTCTCACGCACGCACAACACAGGGACATCTCCTCCTTCCTCTCAAGTGAGTCATAGAAGAATCAGTTCTCAGCCAAAAAAAAAACGTGGTAGGTGCTGGGCCGCTGGCACTTACCATGTTACTGCCGTGCGATGCGACCGGCGTCGCAGGCAGGCAGGCAGGCAGCACCACCGTGCCGGCCGAGCGTCCTTTTTCCGCGAACGTTTTGCCTCGCGCGTTAACCATCTTGTCGTAGGTATTTCCCCTCCTTGCCAGCTAGCTGCCCGCCCCGTCAGCCGCCGAAGACGACGTCGTGGCAGCGCAGCAGGCACTCGCCGTGCACACGACAGGACACGGGGGCTCGGCACGACCGCACCCAGCTCGGACGTTTGGCTCGGTGGATAGCAAGGGCGGAGTTAGGTTGAAGTACCGTGGTAAGTTGGATAATGAATTATAGATGATATTTATTATATATAAGATATTTTTTTTAAATGTTATAATGAACTTTTGTTTTTAGGTCTAGATCTAAAGTCTAGACAGTTTTAGGTTTAGATCCGTCATTGATAGAATAAAGCTGTTTTTATCTTGATGGTTCTCTTGTTTGGTTTAATAGATAGATCTATTTTATTAAGGTGGTTCGGTAGAAAATATCTTTTTCGCCCGATCCAATGAACCACGCTAGGGGATCATCTCATCCCACTACGAACCAAACACACCTAAATCAACCAACCAACCAATCAACCCATCGCGTGCCCGCCTCGTGTCCACGTGCTCGCCCCGCGCGGCGCCTCGAGCCGCATGCGGCGCAGTCGCGGTCGCGCTTTTCGCAGTCGCCGCCCCGAGCCGGACTCGTGTCGACCCACCCGCCCCCACGCAGCGCGCACCACGTGCCGGCGAATCATTTGACCACTCTTGTAAGTGATCGAGCCCGTCTGCTTGCTGCGGTGGGAGCTTGCGCTTGTAGGAGCAGCTCCCATTTCTTTTGGGCATGTGTCTGCTTGTCTGGCGGTTGGTTGTGGTTCTTGTCTGCTTGGTCTCCACGTGTGCGCTCCCACCCGCCAAAGCAACAGCAGAAAAAGGCGTAAAATATTGGGGCGGGGATAAGCTCTGCTGAGGTAGCTTGGGAATCTTCTCGATGCATGCCGAGCATGCATTATTGCGATCCCATAAGAGCAAGTCTTATAATACAGCTTTCGACTGGCTGTATGGATACTTACAGCTCACTTATCAGCCTATTTATATAGTAGTTACAGCCAGCTGAAGGCTGTATGATCTACCCCTTCCTCTCACAAAGTTTCTTGATTCTTGTACTTCAGCTAGCTGTAAGCTTACAGTCCACCTCTCTTCTCTCTCCTCCTCTCTCTCCTCCACCTCAGCATACAGCCAGCTTACAGCCGCTTATAATACTTGCTCTAAGGCGTGTTCTTTTTAGTCGAGATATATAGCTTTTGGTTATAATTTGTATTTTTTAAACTGTTTAAATGAAATATTATAGAATAATAGAAATTTATATGCAATTTTTAATATAAATGAAGTTGGTACAGTATATACTACAATTAACTAATAGATTTCATCTTAAAAAATACTTCGTTTAAAAGCTAGTTAATGTAGAAAAGCCGAAAGCTGAAAAGAACAGGGCTAAGTGAGATTTTTTATACAGCTGCCGATGATTTATACCTATAATAGATGGTTTTTATCTGTTGTAAATTTATACAAATGAGCCGAACAATAGTAACTAATGAATCTGTTTGAAAGAACTGCCATAATAATTGCTTCAAAAGAATAATAAAAAAATCATTCTATTTATCTATACAAAAGAAAATTAGAAATCATATGCTGAAAAGTAGATCGGCGGCTGCGGTTTTGTTTTTGAAGCTTTTTTCCGTGATCATCTCTCTCGGGACGTAGGAAAAGGCCTGGATTCCGTACGGCGCAGTGGAGTTACCGACTTGAAGTGGTGTGCGCAACATGGGAAAATCCTCGCCATAAAGGCACGTACAGTTTAGCTGACCAATTCCTGCCGTAGTTATCTGCTAAGCATACCTAAAATGCCAGGGAAGACTTAATGAAAATAGTACTAGCACTATAGGAAAGGGAGGATGATAAATGCTCCCCTTCATCGACAACGCATACAACCATCCAACTTTACCTGAAGCTTATCTGGATCACTGGCACCTTAAATTTTCTCGTCTCTACCCGCGATGCACACCCGCATGCTACGTCGCGATTTCGTATGAATAAAGAAAAAAACTGTAGCCACACCCCTAGTTCACCGATCATCCTGCTTCTCTGGAGACATCTCTTTAGCTAGTGCTCTAAATAACTTTCAGCTGCAAACATATGGCTTAAAATACATCGTAACGATTAAGAGTATACTGTAGGGGTTGTTAATTTTTTTATAATTAAATTAAAAATTAAAATTTTATTATCTTAGATAAATATAAAGAAATAAGGAGAAAAGCAAAAAAAAATCAGAAGCAAAAAGACAAAATTAAGAGGCCGGGCGTTGCTTTCAGGAGCAGACCCTTGCACTGAAAGGTAAAAGCAATTGTGTACGAGTATATTATTAAACATTTCCGTATGAGAAAAACGCGAGCCACGTCTAGAGTCCAGACCATGCACCCGTACATCCACCGGGTCCCTATCTGAAGCCACGGCCACAGGAGAGCCACCTCGGCCGTCCGCACCGCAGCCGCAAAAGGCCAGGAAAAAGCTCTGTAAAAAAGGCAGGCGCATCCTTCCCAATACTGCTGAAGTCCGCCGTGACGCCATCGCCCCGATCCCGCCCGCGCCGAGCCTTCCCGGAAACCCACCACCTCACCCCTCCCCGGCCACACGTGCCCAATGCCTCCCGAAACTATCCATCTCCCCTTGCCTTCTCGCCTTTCCCGCAGCCGCCGACTCATGCGTGCTCCCCTGCTCTGACTCCCTTCCGCCGAAGCTTCCGGACCCGCACCTCCCCCCCTATTTATGCCTCCCCCACCCGCGATTCCTCTTTTCATTCGAGGAATTCGCAGGAGACAGCCGGAAGCAGAAGCGGAGTGAGAGGAGAGACCAGCAACTTTCTTGGATTCAGGGATCAAGAAGAGAGGGAGGGAGAGATCAAGAATGGGGGTGGCGGTGACGAGGAGGGAGAGGGACGCGGAGGCGGCGCTGAACCTGCCGCCGGGGTTCCGGTTCCACCCGACGGACGACGAGCTCGTGGAGCACTACCTGTGCAAGAAGGCGGCGGGGCAGCGCCTGCCGGTGCCTATCATCGCCGAGGTCGACCTCTACAAGTTCGACCCCTGGCACCTGCCGGAGAGGGCGCTGTTCGGGGCCAGGGAGTGGTACTTCTTCACGCCCAGGGACCGCAAGTACCCCAACGGGTCGCGGCCCAACCGCGCCGCCGGGAACGGCTACTGGAAGGCCACCGGCGCCGACAAGCCCGTCGCGCCGCGGGGCCGCACCGTGGGGATCAAGAAGGCGCTCGTCTTCTATGCCGGCAAGGCCCCCCGCGGGGTCAAGACCGACTGGATCATGCATGAGTACCGCCTCGCCGACGCCGGCCGCGCCGCCGCAGGTGCCAAGAAGGGATCCCTCAGGGTAAGCTGCTGCTACTAGTGATCCAAATCATTCGCTTAGTTCCTTGAAGCCAAAATTTTGTTTCAAATTTTTTTTTTTAGCTACTAGTGATCCAAATCTTTCGCTTAGTTTCTTGAAGCCAAAATTTTGCTTCAAAAAATATTCTCTTTAAGATTAAATTTGGTACTCGAAAGTGGTCGTTGAACTTAATTCCATCTGAATTCGTGCGCGCAGTTGGATGATTGGGTGCTTTGCCGGCTGTACAACAAGAAGAACGAGTGGGAGAAGGTGCAGATGGGGAAAGAGGCCAAGGAAGAGGCGTCCGACATGATCGCCTCGCACTCCCACTCGCAGTCCCACTCCCACTCGTGGAGCGAGACGCGCACGCCGGAGTCGGAGATCGTGGACAACGACCCGTTCCCGGAGCTGGACTCCTTCCCGGCGTTCCAGGACCCGGCGGCGCAGATGACGATGATGGTGCCCAAGGAGGAGGTGGTGGTGGAGGGGCAGAACGCCAGGAACAACCTGTTCGTGGACCTCAGCTACGACGACATACAGAGCATGTACAGCAGCCTTGACATGCTGCCGCCGGGGGACGACTTCTACTCGTCGTTCTTCGCGTCGCCGCGGGGCAAGGGGAACAAGCCCGGCGCCGGCGGCATGGGCCCCTTCTGAAGGCGGCGGGGGGAGACGATGTTGCAAACCTGCAACATCTGTAAATACAGCAAAGAGACGAGCGCCTGGAGTCGCGGTGTGGTGTGTAGCGCATGGAGTCTGGACCATTCTTTCGTTTTTCCTTCCACTCGGTAGATATATGCAGCTCTTCCTCTTCAATAGAACCGACCAAATTTTGTTTGTTGTTCTAATTCCTATTGCCTGCGCGTGCTCGTATGATAACTGGCCCTAAAATGTGTGATCGGCAGAGCTCACTTGATTTGAGTACGACCTTCTCAGATCTTATTTCCATGAAGCAGATGCAAAGTTCAGAAGAAAAAAAATTAAGCAGTGAATTCATCTCTGCATTTTGCCTTGGCGGCAACACAAACAAACATCAAATCATCTTGACGAAAATGGAACCACAACAGGATAAGCGAGTCCAGGGAAAAGAGATTGCACATGGAGGGGGAAAGGAAAACACATCTCAATTCTTATTGGGTGGTTCGGATACACCGATACAAATCACGAAAAACCAGAGGATTCCTGCTGCAAGGTCAAATGCGCAAGCTTTCGAGGAAATCAAAATCCTGTAGTCGTGGAAGCAGGAACACTAAATGAAGGTCGGAGTTTAGCCGCATGCAAGAGATTTGCATCATCAGATCTGGGAACGGAGCGAAGAGGTCCCCGTGGATGTAGTCATTGCCCACAAGGCTAACCTAGTAGTAGCTCTTCTCAACCTAAAGTGAAGATCAAAGAAATATATCAGTAATGCATTTAGTATATCAGTCGTCCACATTAGTTCCAAGAGTATATTTAGCTGATTTCAGTGCATTCCAGAAATCAATACATTGGTGTATTACTGAAATTTAACTAGAAACGCTAATGCTAGATTTTACTTTTATGACAGATGGAAATGATAGTTCAGATAGCATGTGTGGTGAACTTAAACCAAATGTCATCCAGACAAGCGCTGAAAGGTCTGATCTAGCTAGAAGCTTTTAGCAAAACTGGGAGATGGCAGATTAATCAGCTAAAAACACAGCACTTGGTTGCACAGAAGGTTTCTTTGCACCTGTTACGAGTCACCCTCAGGGAGTAAAGTAGGCAAGCCCGTCCCCTTGACCAGATTTCAAATGCTTCCTCTTTCCAAACCATAAAGCTCGCCGAATCAACAACTGTAGGCTGGATAATCTCCTTGCCAGGGAAAACACCCCATGTGACAGCATTCACCGCATTTGCGGGAATGTTTTGAGTGTGATTCCCCTTGTTCACAGCAATGTATGTAAGAGAAGGGAATGCTTTGCTGCTCTTAATTAGTTGATCCAGCTTCTCTTTTGCACAGAAGAATTCAACATAGGCCTTCTGGTAAACATAGCCTCCTGGGCCGCCCCATCCTGCAGAACAGGACACCAATAAGCAGGTCGTTCTTTGTAAGGCACACAAATACCTGCTGAGTGGAGGGTGACTACGATATCAGCCCATGCATACTTCAGCATCCTCACAGCCTTGGATAATTTTGTATATAAGGATTTGGAACCAAAATAATGTACTCTTCTAAAAGCAGACCACACTATTAATGTACTCTTTATATACACGGTTATCAACATACATGCAGCTTCGGTCTATCGATCTACGCTACGCATGTATAAAATTAGTCTCAAATTAGATTATTAATGCTATTATAGCTAGCTAGCCTAATACTTACATATAATTCTGATTCACCTTAATAAATTATTCATATCTAAATTAAGTCGATAGCTACGTGTACTATTAATCAAGCAATACACACACAGCAAGAATATATTGAATTAACTAGGAGTAGTGATCTATTCTTAAATTGGGGCAAACTACCAAGCTAAATCTAAACCTTGCTATCATTTCTTTACTACAAAGCATATAATTAGAAATAAATATTAACCTCAAATCACCAAGAACAAATCGATCTACAAGCTATAATACTGCTACTAACAACAGGAGCTACAACATCCAAAAAAAAGTCCTCGGTTAGACAACGTTTGAACAGCCCATTAGGCCTATCACTTCACAAAGCTCAGAAAGCCCAATTATAAGCCCATTACTTCCGGCCCAACGGCGCAACCCAATTGGCGGCAAGACGAGGCAAGAGCCGAACATTATCCGGTTGTAAGCCGAACGGCCTCGCCACTCGCCACCTCTCCACCCAAAGCCACTCCTCCGCTCGCTCCCGTCTCCCCCTCCCCGTCGCTTGCCATGGCGGCCCTCGCCTCCACCTCCCCCTCGCCGGCGATCTCTGCCTCTACCTGGCGCATGTCGTCCCTCCGCTCCGCACTCCCTGCGCTCCGCCCCTCTCCGCGCGGCAGGCTCCGGTCGTCGTTCTCGCCCGCGGCGGCGGCCACGGCGGCGTCGGTCGGCTGCCTCGGCTCCTTCTCAGGCCTCGCGCCCGTCTCGCCTCTCCTCTCCCTTGGCGCTGGTAAACGAGTCGTCTTCCCCCTCCCGATTTAATGAAGCCAGGCGGGGTTGCAGCGTTCTCGTAGCAGTTGATGCAGCAATGAGAACTAAGAAGGGGATACAGTTTGTGAGGGAACAACTAGGAATTTAGGATTTTAACATAAGGATGCATGCTAATATGCTTAAAAATGTGAATTGAATGCTCGATGATGAATTTGACATGCGAATGTATGCTCGTAGTTGTCTAACAACACTCCAACAACAAATTGGTAGTGTTCTTCGTCGTGTCTAGAATCTAGATAGATGAAGACAAGTATTCATGCGCAGCATGCAGATGCATTTGTGTTAAGAAAGCTCTTACATTTCTCTTTACGCGCATTTGCCACACACCTACTATTTCTTTGAGTGACAGCTTTAAGATGCCAATGCACAAGACATCTAGTTTTGTGTACCTAAAACATTTGAAGGTATTGCAGTCTTATCTGCTTTGCTTGGCTTTTTACATGCCAAAATATGCCAAGGTTTCAGCCTAACAAGCCAAGTTTCTTGAGAACATCGCGCTAATGCAAAAATTTGGATGTATTTGTCTGAAAATTCCTATGAAATATGCGGTAAACTCATTCATTGACTTTGTCAAACATACTGTAGAGAATTCAAGCTTTGAGCACCGTTTGTTTGGTATTGATGCCCGCGGAAGGATAGTGGCAATGAGACATGGGAGACGAGTTCCTAAACTTAACAGACCTCCAGATCAGCGGAAAGCACTTCTGCGTGGGCTGACCACACAGCTACTTAAGCATGGAAGGATAAAGACTACCAAGCCAAGGGCAAAGGCAATGAGGAAGTATGTTGAGAAGATGATCACGCTGGCAAAGGATGGATCTCTTCACAAGAGGAGGCAGGCCCTGGCATTTATTTATGAGAAGCATATAGTCCATGCGTTGTTTGCTGAGGTTGCAGACAGGTATGGGGAAAGAGAGGGGGGCTACACAAGGATCATCCCAACATTTCCAAGGCGGGGAGATAATGCACCTATGGCTTACATCGAGCTTGTCTAGGTAAATGAATTCCTTGTTATATAATGTCTGAAGTCCCTTGGAGTCACTAAAATATATTTCTTTTTAATTCTAAAGATATGGTTTCACTCTACTGACCTTAGACGGATTTATTCATCATATACCCTCCTCATAGATGGAAATTCAGGATTTACCCTCCTGACCCACGCGTCAGTGACTTATGATGACCCCACATGTCATTGAGGTAGGAGGGTAAATCCTGAAATCCCCAATTCAAGAGAGGGTATATGATGATCATTGCAAGTTTTTGAATAAGAGTGAAGTTAGCTTTCCTTTGTTTATAACTGCAAGGAATAATTGATCATTGCTGTGTAGGATTTTGACATGCAACACTGGACTCATAAATATATAATTTGAAAACAGCTGTTGCAGTGGGAAGATAGCAAAAACGAAGCAAACATTTATTTTGCTACATGACTGTTTCATTTATGTCTCTTTATATGCAGGAATAGGAATCAATTCTTTTTTCTTCTTCTTATCTACAGGATCTTCCATTAGTTGCAGTTCATTCGTGGGTGCTGCCCAGATCGGGTGGTCTGCAAACTGCCTTTTGAATATCTGTTTTTCATATGTTCTTTTGTAACACAGTGTTGATCATGTGTGAAATTTTGAACAGTCAATTTTCATCCTGTAATTGCAAAAGCACTGTGCTATATTTGGAAAGTGTTTATGGCATTGCAATCTGGTTCCTTTCAAGCTAACCACTGTCATTCTGTCACGTACTACACACTGGCATAAAATGTTACTGCAAATATTTTTCCTATGACAGAACGGTCTGGTAGCCTAACCCTGGACGATACTGTATTGTTTGTGAATCCAAGGTACTGAACTTCTAATTGTACAAGTGTTTCGCAAAATGCTGTTAAGAAAGTTCTGTATTTTACCGCAAATCTTCATGAAAAGGTAAAAACTACTCAAATATGATGTCTCTGATGAAAATTTACTCGGCAGTTAGGTGTTCCATTGTATGGTTCTCGAACATGTACCTTTCTTATGCGTTGAAAAAGGAGCTGCGGGTATCAACATACTATAATATGTTTCACTAGACCCGTAACAGCAAGGTCAGGATGGCCGAGTGGTCTAAGGCGCCAGACTCAAGTTCTGGTCCTCTAGCGAGGGCGTGGGTTCAAATCCCACTTCTGACACAATTATCTCTCTTTTTTGCCCCTTATTTTATTTTACCATTTTTTCGCCATGCTCTTGTTACAATATTTGTTGTATATCTAAAAAAATTGCTGTCACTGTTTCAGTACACCAATCGTGCAGTCGTACGGACTATCCCGTGTCGGATCGAAGCTCTGCGCAAATGTGTATGGCTATCATCCCGTCCCGTGTATGAGTGTCGTTTAGGTTAGGGTCCTCTTCTTCGCACTCTGTGTTTGTGATGTTTAAGCACGGTGACGGTGACGTCCTGTAGAAGCCTTGATTGATCAACCTCATCAATCAACAGGCTGCAAAGATGCAGACCTCCCGTCCCGTGTATGAGTGTCGTTTAGGTTAGGATCCTCTTCTTCGCACTCTGTGTTTGTGATGTTTAAGCACGGTGCCGGTGACGTCCTGGAGAAGCCTTGATTGATCAGCCTCAACAATCAACAGGCTGCAAAGATGCAGACATCCCGTCCCGTGTATGAGTGTCGTTTAGGTTATGATCCTCTTCTTCGCACTCTGGGTTTGCGGTGACGTCCTGGAGAAGCCTTGATTGATCAACCTCAATAATCAGCAGGCTGCAAAGATGCATGGCCAACGCGACGGAGGATAGAGAGAGAGAGGAGCAATCGCCGAAGAGGCCATGGAAGAGGAGAGAACGAATGCGTCGCCTGGAAATTCGCCATTGCCGCTGTCCTCCTCCGTGCAGACATCGAAACCAACGCTGTCGATCAAAATGGAGGAGAGACGAAGCAGCTTGATCCAACGCTAGAAGAGCGATGACACCACCAGTAATACCATGTGGGGTCAATGACTTTAATATTTTTAAATTATTATGGACTTATATGGAATTACGGATAGAAATAGGACTAGATTGCAAAAATCTGTAGGATCAGTTGACTCGGTCGGAGAAACATTGTGCGTGTTGCCTAACCAGATGATTGCTCGAAGATTCTATAAACTAATAATTGGACCCTATTCTAGGATATTCCTTCCGTGCGGTAGATAAAACACATGTCTTATCCACTCCAAATAACACAACATTTTAACCCCTAAGTCTCTGACAAACAACGCCATGTGGTTGTTTCCCACGATTGTTTCTCACTGACAACAACTGATGATCAGATGTCCTCTCTCTCTGATAATAACTGCCTCCCCGACCAGATGCGTTAGTTCTATAAGACATCTTCCTCGGCGGATAATTGGCGTCTCTTTATTGGCATTTAAGGCTGGACGAGAGAAGACAAAGAAAGGACACAACATAAGACATTTGAAGGAATCAATTAGAAAAACAATTGATATCTCATTCAATTTAGTATAATTTGGGCTAGTCTCATGCCTTGTTAAAGGTACCATGTAATCAGTTCATAGCAATAAAGAGCATCCCTATTTTCTCCCAAAGATTTTAGTTATCTTTCTTATATTATTTCATAAGATCGACAACTCGATCGTCAATAGTTGACGCCATCTATGGGGAAGAAGGCGCTGTATCTTTCAAGCTTTTCTTCATTCAAAATTCACCATCCTTCTCTATTCCCCATTGTCATCGCTCATGCAATCATAGAAAGAACCTAGAGCGAGGAGAATTGGTTCGATTTGGCAAACTATACCGACCTCGGTATGGACGCATGCATTCGCACTATAGAACATGATGCATCATCATCATCCTCTTTCATTCCAGGCTCACCGCTCGCTGAGATTGATGAGATCAACCAGACAGAAGAAGATTTGCTGCCTCTGTCAACAACGCCCCTAGAGGAATTGGTTGTTCCGAGTAAGTCGGAACACCCAACTACATCTGTAAGCTCAGTGTTTCCAACCGCCAAACCTGGCGACAATAGTGCGATGCCACGATCCGAGGGTCAAGGTACTCTCGATATAGTCGTGGGTGACTACTATTCGCCAATAGCTCCTACGTATTATTAGAAGCCTTTCCTTGTCCTTGTATGTTGGGGGGAGATTTTCGAAGCTTTAGCCTTTTAGCACCTTCAGGTGATTCCTGTTATTACAAGCAAATGAAAGATTGATTCACCATGACCATGACACATTTGCTCGCCATCAGATTTTTCTCCCTGTGAGCATTGGCAATTTCAACATACGCACAATGAGCATGAGCATGTGCATCATGTACAAGCAGAACACAACTGTGAATTCCTCCCATACCAAAAAAAATCTTGCACCTAGATCTACTAATAGAGAGCACGAATCAGGTATCGTTCATGTCAAACTCACTTTGCAACCAAACGTTTGGGGATGAGGATGGCGTCGTTGGGTGAAGAAGTCAGGACGAAGATGGAAAGACGACATTGTCGGGGGAAGGAGCCGAGAGGAAGACGAAGGGCCGAATCATTAGGTCGAGGAGGCAGGAGGGCAGCTTGGTCGGGCCAAGGCACCGGTGGCCACGCTTGGTAAAGATGATAATGGGCGAGGGACGTTGAGGCGATAGGAGGCGACGCGGAGGGTAGAGACGGTGGCGCCAGTGGGGGCCGCACAGGGGGCACAAACACTAGCGTTGTCGTTGCATCCTGTTGAGTCAGGAGGAGGCTGTAGGTGGCACATCGGGAGGGGGGCGAGATTTGACAAGGTGGCATGTTTGGCGAAGGCGGCACGTTGGGCGAAGGATGCCGGAGGTTGCCGACGCCAGCTAGAGGTGATGGACGGAGGTGTTGCCAGGAGGATGCATTAGGTCCAGACGCAAACCCTATTGGGACAGGTGAGTCAGATAAGCTGCAGCTGGGGAATGGCCTGAGGGCGGACTCATGTTGGTTGTGGCTTGGGGTAGGCCCAATGCGAATCGTTTTTTAAGAGGTGAGAGAGGAAGAAAGAACGTACCACTTACAAACTCTTTTTAAGTAGTAAAGATACTATGTACAAAATCTAATAAAACATATAATATAGTTTTTCCCTATGTATACTAAGAGTAAATTGAGAACACACGTGGAAAGGAATTGTGTTTCTATTGTTACTTATGCCTTTACATTGTCAATACCATTTTTGACAGCCAGAAACACATTAGAATATATATGACGCTGACTCTAGCACATAGATATTTTTAGAAAAATAATTTATATAAAAACCACAATACCACAATGTTATCATGGACTAAACGCAGACCTGACGTGACTGAAAGACATTTTTCTTTTATATTTTCCCTTTTATTGTTTTGTGGTTTTTGTCATAAATTCCAATGGTGTCAGGGAGATTCAATTTTTTGCCACTCTTAAAATTGACCAATTCACTCTGTCACTTACATGTGGGGTCATCTGAGTCATTGACAATGAGACAGGGTGGCAAATCTATTGCCACTGGACTCATAAGAGTGGCAAATGATTAAACTTTCCCGAGAGAGAAGGGTTTCCACAGCGGCAGCGGCTGCCAACCCATCCCCCCCCCCCCCCCCCCGCCTCCCCTACGCTGGCTGCTGCCGCTGCAGGCTGCACCCTAAAGCAGCGAGCCTTTTTACCTCCTCTCTTCCTACCGGGAAAATTGTAGATTTGCCCCACTGTTGAGTGCACTTTGTAGATTTGCCCCATGATGTCTCAATGACATGTGGGTCCAGGACCCACATGTCATTGAGACAACTGGGGCAAATCTACAAAGTGCACTTTTTAAAGTGGGGTAAATCTACAAAACCCCCCTTCCTACCACCCTACACCGCACACTATCTCTCCTCTCCTCTTTCTCTCTCGCTTCTTCCTCTCCCATCGCCACTCCTCTTGGGCACGGTCTCGGTTGCCGTCCTCTCCGCAGGGCCGCCGCCATGTCGGGGCTCTGCAGCCAGGGGTTCTCCCCCAAGAGGAACCTCTCCCCTCAGATCAGAAGCAGCCCGGATGCTGATAGGTAGAACGGCGCGTGGATTTCATATCTGTTTCTTGGCCAATTCTTCATGCCAAGATTGCTTATTTATCGTATCCTCTGTGTTCGGTTTGTTGATGAACGATGGTATTGTGATCGTTGCGCAATTCTTGGTTTCTTGCAGTTAGTACCTGGCCGAGTTGCTCGCCGAACACCAGAAACTGGGGCCTTTCATGCAGGTGATGCCATATGCAGCAAGCTGTTGAGCCAAGGTGTGATCTTTTGATCTCCCCCTTATTGTTTCTTGCAGCCTGATGAGATTTTCTTTGGTTATGGGAGACGTATTCATTTGCAATCATTGATTGGGAACTACATGGCACCAATGCTTGGATGAGTGCTCACTTTAGATGGCATTGATTGTTGCTGCCTAGTTGTATGATCTCTGGTTCTTGTGCTACTTTGGATGATATTTTGTTTTAGATTTGTACTGTGATGTTCCGCTAATCAACCGGATTAGTTTGTTGGGCTTCTGCACAACAATGTTGTCATTTGGTGTTCTTGATAATCATCTATTCGTGTTAATCGATGTTGGCGATGATTTAGAGCAATATTATTGGACTGAAATATTGTGAGGGATTGCTGTTGGTTATGCTTTCAGAAACAGACCTTTGGCTATCTTAGCAATTCATCTCATCATTCTCTTGGTGAAAATTGTATGCTTGGTTTAGAGTTGATCTTAACCGCAGTATGATAAAGCAGTGATGAAGGTCATGGATTGCACAGCTGGTCAGTGGTAAAGGCTATCTATGGACGTTAACGTACACTTATCTCATTCGCCGTCAAAAAATGAATGCAAATCATCAACAAGAGGGTTTCAGCATATTACGCAGCCCTGCATGACCAGTTGTACTTGATATAAGCACTTGTGCTGACCTATTTATGAAGTTTTGTTAGCAAACTGAATATAGGAATACTTTGATTGATACTATGAAGCCTCTTCCTAGTGCTGGAAAATGTAACTTAAAATCAAAATACAACTTAAAAATTCTTGTTTGATTGGGTTTTCTTACTCTGTCACATGACTCTGTGATTTGTGGGCAGTACATATTCTTAGATCGTGATTTATAGGATTTTCTTTATCGTCACATTGTGCCTTGAAGAACTTACTTTCTTCTTTATGATATGATCAAGAATTGTTCTATTGTAAGTGCCTCAGTGGTGATGTTGGATCAAAGCTTGCATCAGTGGCATCACACTTCGATGTTATTGGTTTAGACCACCCTGTAAAAAACAGTACCCTCCTGCTAGCTGTATATTGTAGGCCTACTGGATAATATATCATACAAATGGTTTTTATTACACCATTACGGAGTTATTTCTAATGTTATATAAATAGTGTTGGGTCTAATTCTAATTTCTATGTGCATGTGCTTTTCGATATCTGCCTTTCTTCTGTCAATGTTTATCCATGGTATGATCCCTTGTCTTGATCCTGACTAAAAACTTAATAGCAATGTCTAGAATGGATTCTAATCAACAACTTATCCATTTCTTTTGATCTAAATTCTCTTTTGACTTCTATGCTACTCAGAAATTATGTGGGTATCAAGCATTGTCCATAACCATGGATTTGGCGATTTTGACAGGCATTGATACAGAAGTCCTAGTCTGATATCTTCACCAAATCCCATGTCTAATCTCCCTGGCAACGGGTTCAGTCCTTCGAGTGGACTCTACCAAGAGGTACGCATTCGACAAAACTTATTTGCAATACAATAGATCACTGTTTTAGACTTCCATACTCCAGATGTGATGCGCTTTCAATCTGGCAGTTATAGTCATTATTGTCTGTACAAATGAACCCCATACATGCTTAAGTGATAGTGACATTTCAGAGGCATAGTGTATTACTATATTCAATCATACCTTAAGCACTTGCATGATATTCCTATATTCAGTTTGCTAACAAAACTTAAGCACTTGTATGATATTCCTATATTCAGTTTGCAAGTGCTTATATCTTAAGTTGCATGATATTATCTCTTATTTTGTCCTGCACTCCTGCTTAACTCATACCTTAAGTTTCCATTGTTCTGTTTTTGCCTCTTGATCTTGTGTTTCTTCTACCTTTCAAAGAACTTAAAGTTTTGCATCTTTGCTTTCATGTTTCTTGAAGGAGGGCAAACTACGAGGAAAACCGGGCTATGAACATCTGAGTGATCCACTACATATCTTGATAGAGGCTGAGTTCCCAGTCAATATCATTGACGCAAGATTAAGGCGAGCATAGGAAATTATAGAAGAATTGCTAAAACCAGTGGTGAGTGATTACTGATTAGTATGCATCCATATGCGGATATAGGGTCTGTTCTTTTTGACTGAAGCTTATGGCTTATGGCTGCGGTTTGTAGCTTTTGAGCTGTTTGTGCGAGAGATTACAGAGTAACAGAAATTCATGTGCGGTTTTTGCTGATGTAAATGAAGTCGGTACAGTATGTACTATAATTAACCAGTAGACCATATCTTGAAAATATACTCCGTTTAAAAACTAGTTACTGTAGAAAAACCGAAAAACAGCTTTTAGAAGCTGAAAAGATCAGGCCTATATTTTATTTCTGCAAGATTATTATGTGAACCCGCTTCATGCTGCCCACTGGAACATGTCTGTAGCCTGAACCTTGAGAATTTGTGCAGGCTAGGCCCTTTATGCTTGTCTCTAGAGCCATCTTGGTGGGAACCTGATTGATTTCTGGAGTAAGCGAAGGAAATAGCCAATTAGCCAAGTTATGGTTTAATACTATGAAAGTGCTTTCTAAAAAAAGTTAAAATCCTGTGGAAAAATATTGCCTCCAGCTTCCCTAATGCTAGCCCTCACCTAGCAGATAACGGTTTTTTCTTGAATTTTGATTATCATTTACCAATCTCTCTCTCTCTCTCTCTCTCTCTCGTGGAAGTCCGTTTTTCATTTTTCCGCTGCAGGATTTCTACAAAATGCAACAGCTCAGGGAGCTGGCGATGCTAAACTCAACCTGGAGAGAGGACAGTCCTCATCCTGGGAGTGTCTCTCCATTCAGTAATGGTGGTATGAAACGTGCGAAAGCAGACCAGTAGAGAAGCAACTACACCCACCCTTACTGGTAAGTGTCCAGGTGCCTTATGCCCCTAAGGAATGCTGTGCCATCGGAGGATGTTTGCCGTGGGCGTGTGTGAAGGGAGCAATGTGCCTTCACTATATGAGTCTGGTTTCAGTTGGGTTTTCTCCTTTGGACAGGGGAAACTACTGGGACAATACCGGTAGTCCTGGATCGTTGGGTTCATCCACCTTGGTTGTAAGGTCTGAACATTTGTTTTATTTTTTATTGACTGTTAGCCCTAGTATGTGATGCTATGGTAGGTGATCTCCATGACAAAGTAGAGGGGCCTGACAATGTGCGCTTAAAGTAGAGGCCCGAGTATGTGCGTTTTTTTTTACCCTTTCCTTTTTACCCCTTTAGGTGTTTAATTAACCTTGTACTATATCCTTTTACACCATGGATCTGCGAAAATAAAAAGGTATAAGGATCATCAGGTTCTACCTTATGGTATTTGGTTCGGTTGCAGAAACTTCAAATTTAGCAATGCCGTAATCCAACATGGGTGTCACAGTGTTCATGCATCATGCTGGTTTCGCATCCTTGCAGTATGATCCATAATGTTGGCGCAGCTAAATTAAGGGCATCTTTTTAAGTTCGTTTAGGTGTGAGTGCACTGCTGGTTTCCTGGGGTACAGCAAAGCAGCACCGCCCTGAGACCGATACCGATCGCAAGTTTCATTGCAACGCCAACGCCATGGTGTTGCAGAGGAGAGGACGGGATCAAAACTGTAGGCTTTGAAGGCTTGGCCCCGCTCATTTCATCTTCAGCTTTTAGCTTCTGGTTTATTTTTCACTATTCATAAATTTCATTTTTTTTCTTAACTTTTGGCTTTTTTTTGAGTTTTTTTGCTGGTTCTTTTTTCCCGTATTTGTTTGCGTTGTCCGTGATAAGTTAGCATATTTTTTCTATTTTTAAATTTTTTAGATTTAATTACGTCAAAAGCAACCTTCAGCTACAGTAAAATTTCAACCGCTACAGTGTAATTTTAGTTATAATCCACAGTTTTTCAACACAACCGAGCGGGGCCGATGGCAATAGTCGCTTGTGTCAGGCTTGGCAGCCCATTATGCAAACAGCCGCAGGATCAGCTGGCCAGAAACGTACACGCCTTCTGGGATTTTTTGTTCTGGTAAAGGTGAAAGGATCACAGGGCCAGCGAAGGTATGCACGGAACAGGCTAGGAGCACACCGTATGTTCTTCACTTGTTAGAATGATTTTTATGACGAGAAGCTCAGAATTTAACAATATTGTTCGGAAAGTTTACGACAGAATTTGCCTCTCGGTTCGTTTCTTGGAAAGAACAGCAACAAATTCCAGGGCAAGGAAGCTGAGAACAACAGGAGACAGGCCACAACCGCACAAACTACAGGTCCAAGAGGAGGGTAACTCGGAACAAAAGCTATTATTATATGATACAGGGCACATACACAGTCGAGTATAGATGTAAGCTCAGCCCAAGTCACCTTTCAGGATCAGGCACTTCTGTATCGTATAGCAGGCCTGTTATTTTCAGCATTTAGCTAAACGGAGCTGCTTATGGCCCTTGAACAAATAAACGGAGTTGTTTTTCTGTTGCTGTTTTAAAATGGTTTATTGACTTTCGGTTTGTTCGCACGAACACTCGTAGTAGGACTATGAACCATAGTCATAAACCTTAGCAAAAAAAAAAAAAAACAGGCCCACTCCTCAAAAACAATTCACCTTCTATGGGCGAAGGAAAATAACAATATACCAGCGCAGCACTGCGTACACCTCTCAAATAAAAGGAAGCAGACCAAATCTTAAGACTCGCCGACAATCACCATGCCATAAAACAAATATTTCTGCTCTACGCAGAGCCATATCGTGCGCAAGTCAAAAATAAGCAATGAACTGCATATCCCTGATGCAGAATCATCTGTACACCACACGAAGCCATTGACTCATGGATATTAAGTTCTGCAAAGATTATCTCAGGCAGAGGCCAAATATCCTTCTACCCAGTTCTGCTGCTAACAGATAAGCAAGACATGAGCACAGTTCCATATGCACCGATACAACGAGAAGAATTCCATTCACAACATGTCACAAAAGAAAAGCAGTGTATTTCTAGACGTAGGCAGAAAAAAAACCTGAACTTAACACGATCAAAGATTAAAACAGCTCAAGATTTACGAGCACAAGTAATTATTAATTAATATAATCCTGTTGATGAAACTAAAATCGTGACTATAAGATGCCATGGACTTCAGCTACAAAAAATGTTGCAGCTCAAACTGGTATCTGTTAAGCAGGCAGCTGCCATAAATCAGACCAAGAAACAAAATAGACTAATACTAACTGAACATCGTTGTTTTCAGGATTCGAATTCTACGAGGTGATTGGATAGTAAATATAACCCTGTCATGGGCCATGGCAAAGTTAATACCTGGAAAGACATACGGAAAAGCATTCAATTATGCTACAATGGTATAACCTTTTTTTCATACTACAACAGTATAACCGAAAAAAGGCAAATCTGACAAAACATTTAACTTTGTTACTACACTGTAACTGAAAAAACTGCTAATGTGTGTACGTCCTGCAGCAGAATTCACAAAGATAATCTTAATAACCAATTCTTGCAACATTTCAACAAACATCTGTTAATGACCCAAGACCACTACTACGTATCACATCAAAAGGTTTAGTTTGAATATAACACATCAGTTCCACAACAAATCCATGCGCGCCATACAGCATCACACAGAATACCAAAATATTACTGGTTATAGCAATAATACCATCTATACATTAGAGCATCACCAATCATATCACACGAATAGTCTAAGTTTTCACATCAACAGTTTAATACCAACCAGAATTACACAATACCAAGTTCTAATAGACAGAATAATAAAGCTGCAAATGATAATAATTACGGATAATTGGACCCTCAGGCCCCGCCAACCTCCTCCATGCAGGCGGAGGCGGCATGGAAGGGGCGAACATGGGTGCCACAGCCTGATCGCTTCTTGCGCTTGCCGGTGATCATCGCCCACATTGGCTTCATGGTGTGCGCCTCAACTTCACAGCTAATGCTCTCCTCCTTCACCTGGCCGGCACAGCTCCCACCCTCCTCCTTCACCTGTGTAGGGGCGGTCGGCTTTACTGGTCCTGGTGGCAGGGCGATCGGCTTAGCTGGTACAGGAAGTGGCGAAATGGTCGGCTTGGACTCCGGTGGCGGCCAGCAGCGAGCGGAGGGGAAGTTGGTGGCGGCGCTGGAACCACGGATGCGGATGTTGGCAGCATCGTAGGCGGCGGCGGCCTCCTCGGCGGTATCGAAGGTGCCAAGCCACAGGCGGCGGCGAAGGTGCGGGTCGCGGATCTCCGCGGCCCACCGCCCCCACGGACGCTTGCGCACGCCGCGGAACCGCACGGCCGACCTCGCCCCAGACGCCTCCCTCCCAGCCTCCATCACACGGCGCTTCATGCCCGCCATCCCCCTTCCCCTCTCCCTCCGCGGCTGCGGCGGCAGCGGCGCCTCGTCCTCGCTCGACGACGAATCGGTGGCGTCGGCGTCGCGCACGAGGATCCGCACCACGCGTCCCCGCGCCGGCTCCGCCAAAGCCGCCTCCGTCGACGCCGCGGCCAGCTTCACCAGGCTAGGGTTTGGACCCATGCCTTCGAACCCACTCAATCCATACGGCTGTGTGATCGGGTTGGCTACGCTTAGCCTCCTCGCCCCGCCATGGGAGCGTGGGGGTGGAAAGCTCGGGGTAGGGTTTAGGGTTAGGGTTTCCGGTGTAGATGCGGCGGCGTGCGGCTGGTGGGGTTGCGGTGGAAGCGGGAAGACGAGGGGGGAATTAGTGGAGGTGGGGACTAAAGGAGGGGGGTTCAGGGGTAGTTTGGGAATTTCATGTGGGAGCATCGGATAGGAATCTCCTGTTCCAGGAAATAGGATGGTGTGGATATTCTTGGAACATGGGAGGCGGTTAATGGATGGGTTAAAAGGTTTATGACTTCTTTTAGAAGAAGGGTTGGCTAGTTGAAATAGTTTGGTCACACGGTGTTCTCGTGATTTAGGTCAGTATCTGGTATAAATAATATTACCGTGACATTACATAAATATTGTTGAACACTTGAATGATTTACCTCGCTCCAAATAGATTTAGCTTTTTAACTTCTAAAATTTAGCTTTTCTTGGTTTTTTTGGTCCTTTTTCCTTATTCTTTGTATTGTCCCAAGATTTAGCAGTGTTTTTTTTAATTTTTTTTACTACTTTTTATCATTTTTTGATTTATAAAAAGCTAGCAACGGTTACAGTTCTTTTGCAGTCACAATACATACAAAAGAACTGTAAGCCCCTGTTTATAAGCCCTTTAAAGTAGGCCCTTAAAAATATTTTTTTTTGTCGGGACTGGAAACTTAAAGTTTGGGACATGTGATACATGAGGTTTTGTATAATAGTTTTCTATTTGAATTGGAAGGTGTTTATAACAGTGTCAAATGTGTTACAACAATAAGCTTAAAGAGACTACAAGAAGATTTGTTTACGAATGTTCTTTACTTCTTTTAAAACCATATTTTTATTTACGAAGATAATCCTTCGAAAGAAGGCAAAACTTCAATTTCAAGAAAGAAATGGGAATAGCGGAGCATCCGGTTGCTAGCCTTTTGATGGGATGTAGGCCCTGATGGTTTAGCAACTGATTTGTGGCATATTTACTGATTCACATTGTAGGGCATCTTCTGTTAGGCTGTGGTTGATAGTTTTTTACTGTGCTTTTCGAGACGGTAAAGACGCTAATGCGCATGATGCATGCACCGACGTTCTCGAAAAATTGTTTAGAGAAGTGGTTTTGAGAAGCTGGATGAGAAAGTCACCTCGTTTGTTTCGATTTCTGAAGAACAAGGCTATAGTCACCTAAATCGGTGACATGGGGCTGAGCTGAATGGAAAATGCCAGACATGCCCTTGTGTCGTTTCTAGAATGTTCCTCTACTTCAAGAGTTGGACGGGGCGGCACATTGGTCCTGCAATCGAGTCAATTTGCAAAGAGAAGAACAGGTACACCATTGTAAGTAGGCACAAGAATACGAATGTCTACATCATACTATATGCTACTGGAAATTGAGCTCACACCATCTAATGAGTAGTCTTGGGCTCTTGGCCTTCTGGTTGTACCAGCAGAATGTCTACATCATACTACATGTTGTCAGAAATTGAGCTTACACCATCTGATGAGTAGTCTTGTGCTCTTGACCTTCTGGTTGTAGTAGCAGTAGCCAGTTCTTCTAACCTGGGGCCACCTGCCTTTGGAACTTAGGAGTAGATTTCCTTCCGATACGGGCAGACCGTTGGGATAGCCTGCTAGCCCAATGAAGCTAATTGCTTAGAACTATCGGGGCTCGGGAACCTCCCGGCAATTTATGGGCTTCTGTACATCTAGAAGCAGGAGGATTTGAACATTCTTCCTTCGGTGGGACTCGCTGATTCCTGAACTCCTTGAGATGCACGGTGAAGCCGTTGGACCAGAGAAGCGCCCTTCTCCTGGACGTGATGGGGTGATGTGCCTGATCCCGACGTGACTCCATCCGTGGGACCTGCAACCTGAGCCGCCAAGGTCACAGTGTGATGCGCGTCCAGGAGACGTGCCTGGTCTAGGGATGTGTCTCCCTCCTCTCTCTCTCTCTCTCTCTCCGTGGGGATGCCTCTAGCACCTCCACGCAAATGCCCATGTAGCACCTCTGCACTCTAATCTTCATGCGACGCCATGCAAAGCGCTCTCTACCGAAACAACTAGTGAACATAGTTGTTTTTCCCTTGACTCCACGTGATGCGTGTGCATGCTTCCTTCCTGCGCTAGAGAAAAAACAACAGAGACAACAAAGTCACCAAGGGAGGACACAATAGATTGATTTCTCCCTTTTCCGGAGGCACAAGTGCTATTTTTTAATTGCGGGATTATCATATTGTGGCTACAAAGTACCCTATAGCACCCCTCAAATCCTAGCATGAAATTAGCATTCCTCACCCTTAGAGCAAGTTTAATAAGGCTGACTGTGCTAGCTATAAGGGAATCCATGTCAGTATAGTCCTATGTGGAGGGGAGAGAAAAGGAGAGAGAGAGAGCCAAGCCGACTCCCATGCAAGAGTCAGGCTATAGCACAGGAAAAGAGGCATTATCCATGCATGTACCCATAGAACTAATTGCTATACCCATGCATGTATTAAATTATCAATACCCATGTATGTATTAAATGATTGAGAGCTCTTGTGGAGACAACTTATAGCCAGCTTTTTGTATGAGTTGACTGCATCATTATCTTTTGATGACATGGAAATGTATTGGAGGTAACAGCTATCTGTACTATTAAACTTGCTCTTAGGGTAAGCACCTAACCTCATCTCTATTTATAGCCTAGGGTCTAGACCATAATATTATCTCTAAAACCATGAGTACTTATGCAATTTCAACAAATAAGAGACTCGAAACTCTTATGTAACACGGGTTTTTTTAAATTTTGTCACACTACCCAATTTTGGACACTCCAAAATTGTCACGTGTCGTAGCCTCCAGACTGTACATCCATAGCTCCAATACGCATCATTCATCTTTGATCTCCATACGTGCCAACCCGAGCACGATTGTCTCCCCTAGCATACTTGACTCTTTGGACTATAACTTGCACCAAACCATCTCCCAGTTCTCGTCGTAGACCACGGTTATCTTCGAGTTACCTTGCACATGTAAAGATTAAAGTAACATCTTTTCCTAGCACAAGTTCTTTCTAACTTGACTAACATGAGTCCACACACACCACATGCCTCAAATAATATCAATAAGCAACATTGTCAATTATTCATCATCATAAGTATTTTTGACTTAGCTGCATGGTCTAACAGAAACCAAGTTAGATGAGAAGAGAATGTGACTATTCAAGTGGATGTTGGTTATAATGAATATGGCGGTAAAGGATTGTGAGGGACTGAGGTAAAGGATGACGACAGCTTCCAGTGGCGAGTGACTGACATTTACAGGGAACCTATGGCTGACAAGAAGGATGTTACATGATGGTTGCTTCATACTTTACATAGACGTGCTTCTGGTCCTTGGCTCTGTTTCAAAGATTTTAATGAGATTCTCTTCCAGCATGAAAAGGAGGGAGGAGCCCTAAAATCCCAAAGCAACATGAACCATTTCTGTGAGGCATTGAAGGGATGTGGTTTGTTTGATTTGGGCTTTTCTAGTGATATTTTTACATAGTGAAACCACAATTATTGCCATTCATGACAGATATATAAGGGAACGCTTGGACCGTGCTGTAGCTAACCAATAGTGGTGCGCGCGCTTCCCCATGTACAAGGTTATCAATAGGGACCCACGCTATTTGCACCACAGGGCGGCCATTGTGTTGGGGGAGAAAGATATGGGAGAGCGTCGACGAAACACAACTTCAAATTTGAGGCTCGCTTGCTGCAAGAAGAAAATTGTGGAGAAAGTGGTATAGGATGCATGGCAACAAGCATTTGAAGATGGGGCTGTTAATGCCAAGGAGGGGCCAAGATGTGTTTCAAAAAGCCTCCATATGATTGGAATAAGAATGTGTTAGGAGATTTAGATGAAAGATCAAAGAAAGTAAAAAAAAAGGAGTTAGCTACCTGCTTAAAGGGAATTTTATGTGAGGAAAGAATCACAAGGGAGCATGATTTGCGGTATAAATTAGAATGTTTGGAGGAACAACTCGATATGTATTGGAAACAGTGGTCACATGAACATTGCCTGAGTCAAGGGGACTGTAACACCAAGTTTTTCCATGCATAAGCTTCTAAAAGAAGGCGAGTAAATCGTATAAAGAAGATGAGGAGAGAGCATGGTTCTTGGGTGGATAAGATGATGAACTTCGTCCTTATATTGTTGATTATTGCATAAGCTTGTTCACTTTAAGCACACCGGGGGGGATGCAGGAACTGCTGCAATGTATCGAGCCTCAGGTTTCCCAAGCTATGAATGACTCGCTTGTAGAGAAATTTTCAGTGAAGGAGATAAAGGAGGCGTCCGACCTAAGGATTTCCATCTTGTTTTTATAAGACATTTTGGAGTATTGTTGGTGACTGCGTGCAACAGGAGGTGCTAGATGTGTTGAATGGTGGGGAGATGCCTCAAGGATGGAACGAAACCACTGTGGCATTAATCCCTAAGGTGAAAGATTCCCAACGCATAAAAGACTTACGCCGTATCAGCCTATGCAATGTGTTGTACAAGATCATCTCAAAGATCCTTGCAAACCGACTCAATGTGTTTCTCCCTAACATCATTGCTCCCAATCAGAGTGCTTCCATGCCATGACGTCTCGTGATAGATAATGTGCTACTGGCATATGAACTCACTCGTTTCATGCAGAACAAAACCAAAGGATGGGTACATGGTGTTGAAGCTGGACATGAGGAAAACCTACTACTGAGTGGAGTGGGATTTTCTTGAACAAATGCTACTCAAGTTCGGTTTTCAAACATGTTGGGTGTAGATAGTGATGAAGTGTGTGTGCTCGATCACTTATTACATCAAGATCAATAGGGAGATTTTGGATGAAATTGTGCCAACTCAAGGCCTCAGTCAAGGTGACCCACTCTCTCCCTATGTACTCCTAATCTACACCGAGGGGATTTCAGTATTGCTGTAGCATGTGAAAGTTCATAATGATTTAAAGAAGTGCAACTTTGTCCAGATGCTCCTAGTATCAACCATCTTCTTTTTGCTGATGACTCACTGCTTCTGTTCAAGGGAGATGTGGCTAATGCACAAGTGGTACTTCACGTGTTGGAATTATGTGAGAAGTGCATAGGGCCGATGGTTAACAAGGAGAAATAGTCTATTATGTTTAGTAAGAACACAAAAAGAAATGCAAGAGACGAGGTTATGGCCTAGTTGCACATTCAAGTGGAAGCTCGGAATGAGAAATATTTGGGCTTGTCGGTCTATATTGTTAAGTCTAAATCGAAGGCGTTTGCATACATCAAAGAGAAGATATGGCAGCGCATTCAGGTTGGGAAGGAAAAACTACTACCGAAGGTCATAAACTACTGTAGCTTCGAGTACTATAGTAGTCTTAGAGTTACTGTAGCAGTCGTAGTTGGTACTGTAGCAGTCGTGCTCGGAAGAGTACTCGGAAGTGCCGCGATTGAAGCAGTGTAGTCAAGAAGACATGGTTGAGACTTGGAATCCGAGTAATGGTTGAGTCAATAAGTTGAGTAAGTCTAAGTAGTGCGTGATATGTGCGCAAGTCATGACTGGTAAAGCCGGATCATAGTGTCTATTTATATCTTTGCAATTAGTCTGTTGAATAGCGGTGAATAATAGAGAAAAAGACAAGTGACAAAAGTCGAGTACATATCCGAAAAATACTCTATTGTTCATCGTCTTCCCCGTGTAGTTTGCGTCCACGGGCAAATCGAGTGTGTGAGTCCTCGGTTGAGTTCCAACAAGTGGTATCAGAGCTAGGTGTATACCCAAAATCATGTTGAGAAGTATGGAGATCGTCAATGTGGCTGCGTTAGCATCAGTAAGCGCACCGACGAAGGAGAGTTCCGTGATGTCGCTTCACTACCTCGTGCTCACGAGAAGCAACTACAAGACATGAGCGATGAAGATGAAGGTATACATGAGAGCCCAGGGCGTATGGGACGCCATCGAGCCCGGTGATGCCGACACACACAAGGGCTAGATGGCATTGGCGGCCATCTACCAAGGTGTCCCTGAAGACATGCTCTTCCTGCTGGCTAAAAAAGAGACAGCCAAAGCCGTGTGGGAGGCATTGAAGACCATGCACATGGGAGCTGAGCGCGTGAGGGAAGCCAAGGTCCAGACCCTCAAGTCAGAGTTCAAAGTGCTGCGCATGACGAAGTTGGAGTCGATCGACGACTTTGCCATCCGGTTGACAACAATCGTCAACAAAATTCGAGGGCTCAGTGACAAGATGGAGGAGAGCTACGCGGTAAGAAAATTTCTTCGTACAGTTTCTGCCAAGTTTCTACCGATAGTCTCCCCAATCGAGCAATTTGGGGATCTCAAGGCAATGACGATCGAAGAGTTGATCAGCCATTTGAAGGCGCATGAAGAACGGTGGGTATCTCATGGTATAGGCGCAAAGGGATCAACACCTACTATTGACAAGGGGTGAGTGGGAGGCCCGATCCAAGAAGAGCAATTGCTTTGGCAAGAAGAAGAGCGTCTTTGACAAGGCGAATGTTCGTTGCTACAACTACCAAGAGTTCGGGCATTTTGCAAAATAATGCCGCGAGCCGAAGAAGGAGATGACTCTTCTTGCTACAGCGAATGCAGAGGACGAGCCAACTGTAAGATCGAGGAGGCCGACTAGAGGGGGGTGAATAGGCGGTCTAAAAATTTTCTTCAAATTAATATTAGCAATTCAAGACCTTTTCTATTTGCCTAAACCAAGTATACAATGCGGAAGCTAGATTCAAGTTGGTTTAGCTCAAATAACACCTAGAACAAATAAATTCGCCTAAGTGCACCAACACTTCTATCCTAGGTCAAAGTTTTGCAATCCTAGGTTGACAAGCAATCAATTTAATTCTATGAATGTAAATTGCTTGAATGTAAAAAGAGCACAAGAAAGCAAACCACAATGACACGTTCTCTTTTTACCGTGGTGTTCGGAGACTTGCCGGTCTCCCCTAATCCACGTTGAGGTTAGCCCAAACGAATTGGACCGGCTCCACGAATTAAGCCTTCCACCTCAAATCCACTAGTGGTAGCTCTTCCCCGCTCCGGGTAGGTGAGCTCCAACCTTCACACACGCCGGGCCTTCTCACAAACTTCTTTGAGAAGATCACCGGGCACGACGTCTCCCACGCCGTCTAGGAGTCGGCAAACTCCAAGAGTAACAAGTCAAGTCCCTCACTTGACTCTCACCACGTGCAACAAATGCACAAGCTCAATCCGGACACAAAGTCCTCCTCTAGATGCAACACATGCACTCTAGATCACCTCTCCTCTCTCACAAAGTGCAACACATGCACAATTGAGTGGAGAGCCTCACACTAGCTCAAAAGAGTGAAATGGAGTCCCTAGAACCTTACCCCAACCGGCCACAATGGAGTATTTATAACCCACACCTCAAAACTAGCCGTTGGAGTCAAAAACAGGATTCTGCGGTACTACCGCCGGTATAGGTGCGGTACTACCGCTCCCCATCATAACGGCTAGAAAAATAGCCGTTACTCAGCCATTTGCGGTACTACCGCAGTTATAAAATGCGGTACTACCGTTCTGCGGTAGTACCGGGAAGTCGGGCGGTACTTCCGCTTCAGCACAGACAGCACTCAGAAAAACGGTCATAACTTTTGACTCCGATGTCGGAATTGAGTGATCTTGGACTCTATGGAAAGCTTATTCAAAGGGCTACACAACCCATCTATTTGCATGATCTCAAACACATTAGATCAATGCAGAAATCAAAAGAGATCCAAAAGAGTCACTCTCATGGTCTAATGTCCAAAGGAAATAGCAATAAACAATCTTAGACCATGCCAAGGGATTATACATGATCTACAACTTTTGCAAAACACATTTGCAAACTTAGATCATGTCACAAGGAATAGGTACATGGACTTCAACCTTTTGCAAAACACATTTGCAAAGTATAGTCACATGTTACAAGGATTTGCCACATGAGCTTCAACCATTTGCAAAACACATTCGCAAATGCAAGCCTCATGCCAAGATGAGCTAGAGCAAGTGAGGTTGAGCTATCAACACATGATGAGACTCAAACTACTAGACATGACCCCTCTTAATAGTACGGCAACCTATACTAGCAATCCGGTCTTTCAACCAAACACCAAGACCGGTAAAAGACTAGGAACACATCCTTAGCCCTAGCTAGTCATACCTTTGCCTTGGGTCATCATCTCGATATGCATCAACTCATGATGCATCCTTCTCATCAACTCCATCAACACATGATGATCTTCCTTGACTTAATCAACACATGAGCATGCATCAACTCATGACACATGTTCTTCTTCTTTGATAGCCTTCAACTCATGAAGCTAACTTCTTCTTGATCTTGACTTGATGATATTCAACCCATGAAGTCATCCCAAGTCATCCTCTTTTGTGGAACCTAACCTATTCATCTAACTCATGGAAACCGTTAGTCCACAAAACAATTGTCATCAATTACCAAACTTCACCATTAACACATAATGGGGGGAACTAGATTCAACAATCTTTCCTTTTTGGTAATTCATGACAATCTCAACAAATAATGAGACAATAAATTGAATATAAAATCATTTGAATTCAATGTGCGGTACTACCGCCGTTGTAACTTCCGGTACTACCGCTCTCCGGTAGTTCCGCAAAGTCGGCGCGGTAGTTCCGCTTGAGCCAGAACCAAACTTGGCGCTCTCTGGAAAAAAGGTTCCGCTCTACCTCCGGAGCTTCCGGACTCCGGAAGTACCGCTCTATACTGCGGTACTACCGCAACCTGCGGTAGTTCCGGCGTTCAAATCGCCGGTACTTCCGATCCCGCGAAAACTCAAATGCATCCGGAGGGTGCTCTCTGGAAAAATGGATCCGCTCGAAAACCGGATCTTCCGCTCACCGGTACTACCGCTTCTGGGCGCGGAACTACCGCTCTCCGGTAGTTCCGACGTTCAAAACTGCGGTACTACCGCTCGTCCAGACAGAGCACAAACTTTGTTTTGAAATTGATTTTTGATGAATGCATGATCCTAGTTTGATCCCAATGTATTTCTAAAAGGAAACATGGATCAATACTAGTGAAACTCCAAAACATAGAGAGAGCTCCCCCTAAATGTGTGCATACAAATCTATATGAAGAAAAATATATGCACATATTCATTTGAACTATTTGAGGAGTTCAATCTATATTTTGGATCTAAGGAATGCATTAGCATATGAGAAAGTGATTTTGAATGCATACCTCTTTCATTTCACCTTTTCATCCAAATGAGACTAAACTATAATATACTTGAACAAACATATTAGTCTCATATATACATTTGTCATTATCACCAAAACATTATAAAAAATATTTGTCATTAACATCAAAATCTCATAATGGCATTTGTCATTAACACCAAAACCAACTTAAACGGAGCTTGATCTTTCAATCTCCCCCTTTTTGGTGATTGATGACAAATCCATTTATGATAATAGCACATAGGTGAAAATGACCAAATGATATAACATGAAGTGCATAAGAGAAGGTGAAAGCATTATTTGACATATAGATTAAAAATTTTAATTTCGCCCTAATGAATATGTTATCACATTTCTCCCCCGTTAGCATTGGTATTTCTGTTATTTCTCCCCATTGGCATTATCACAATTTTAAATTTCTCTCCCCCATTATCTAAGGCTATTATTACAAATTTCAATGCTATTATCACAAATTTCTCCCCCATTTGGCATTAAGCACCAAAAAGAGACAATTAACACCAAATAGCATTGATTAGTATAACAATCAAGGGAAGAATACAAGTTAAGCCATTAAAGGAGATATTTTATCATGAGGAGCTTGATACCAATTGTATTGTTATTATGAGGACTTGATACCAATTTCATTTAACTTAATATGGTCATGAAGAAATGTAAAACTAAATGCAAATGACCAATTGAAACCACTTAAAATAGCTAAAGATATTTGAAACACATTCAAATAATCTTACTCATGAGAGCTCCTTGAAGACTTTTGAAGTTTTCTTTGTTTGGTATTTGATACCACTTGATGTTATACCACTTGTATATAAAACACTTGTAGCATGTGGATCATTTCCTGATTTTGCATTCCAAGTGGCCTTCAAAAGCTTCCTGAAAATCTAACTTAGAAATGTCCAATAAAACTGAGGAAAATTTTCAGTATAGATGAATGTCTGAGGATCAAAAGTCATAATTATAGCTTCCTCAGATTATGAGCACACTTAAAGATACAAAAATCATAAATCAGCTCAAAACATGATTTTTCAGAAATCTGGAAGTCTGAAATTTCAGACTTTTGCAACTCACATTAGCTTTTAGAGAGAGATGGAAAATTGATCAACTGCTCTTCATAAATTCTGATAAAATTTTACATTGAAGACCAACTATAGAGGATCAATTTTCATTATTGTGGCTGCCTTTGAATATGAACCCAGTTGAAGATATAAAAATCACAAATTGGCTCAGAATCATGGAGGTTCTGAAAATTTCAGCATTTAGCCCAAGAGAGAAAAAGTCACAACTTTTTCAAATTAACTTGAAACTTTTTCAAACTTTGCAGATTTGAACTTGATGCTATTTGTGACCTTTTCCATCAAGAAATTTTGACAAAGAAGTTTTCTTTCAAAAGATATGCCTAAATGCGTTTTGAAAGCAATAGAATGAATTGATTTTACATCTTAAGCTTAAAATCCAAACAAATTGGATTTTCATGGAGTAATTTGCTTTCTTAGCTTCATATGAGTTATAAATACTATTTCAAGCCAAGATACACAAAGAAATCTTGCTCAAATAGTTAAACTCATTATATGCAAGAATAGGTCATTTTGGGTCAACACTTGTTTTTGGATGAGATTCAAATGAATATAACTTTTCAATGATTGGTCTTTTGCAAAAGCTTTGAACTAGAGAAATGTTTGAAATGACCAACCATATAAATTTGGTATTGACCACTTTTTCAAAAACTTGATAGATTTTGATATAAGGAAATATGTCGTTTAATTCAAAAACAAGATCATACAAGATCCTTTTGGGGCCAAATCTTCCTTCTGATTTCTAAAATAGAAATTTTTACTCAAAATGCTTTGAAAACATTTGAAATACATAGTTTGGTACTTTTATTTAGATTTTCACAACATTTAGCCTTTTGAAACAAGATTTTTGATTTTTGACTAAAGAGGCTCTTTTGAAAAGATAATCTTGCATATCATTTGATTATTACTCCATGAATACCAAAAGAGAATGAAACACATTCATTCCCAAGAACCATAAATCATTTTTGGGCAAACAAGTAAAATAATTTTTCCAATAGTAATATTTTACCCTTTTTGCTTTAGTAAGCACAAAAGTATTATATATATGTTTTTCACAAAGAAAAACTCCCCGAAATTGTTTTCTCCTCTTTTGTGTAAGGGGGATTCTCCTCTTCTTGTTTTTCTTCTCTTTTCTTACAATAGATACCACTTGTGAAATAAATACCACTTGTAAATATAAATGATACCAAGTATACTTAATTCCAATCGTAGAAAACTTGATACCACTTGAAAGATTTCTTAAGGGTAATAGCACTTGTGGTAAGAGTATGATATCATATAGAAGAGATACCACTTGTAAGGGTGGTTACTATATGGAAGAAGATGATATCATAGGAGAGGAGCTTGATTAAGAGAAGAGATTTTGCTCGGCAAGAGAAAAGAGTAGATATCACTTGAAAGATATCATTACTTGGAAATCAATGATATCATATATGTGAAGAGCTTGGTAAAACAATATTTGCTTGCCAAGACGAAAAAGATATCAATCCAAAATAATAAGGATACCACTTAAGCTTCACAACTAAAGGATACCACTTGAAAGAAATGATTGATATCACTTGAAAAGATTGGAGTGAAGCACATGCCGATGTCAAGATGATCAAAAGTCTACCACTCTTTTAGAAAGGATGCCATTTTAATGAAAAGAATCAAGTTTGGAGCAAAATGGCATATGGGGTCAAGAAATACTTGAGGGTAGCTTAGCAAGGATAAGCAAGGATCAACTTGACTGAGAAGAGCAGAGGAAATGGCTGAGAGAATTTGGAAATCAGATTTTGCAACAAATCAGCCATTCTTCCAGAAATATCGGAAGTACCGCATTTTCAATGCCGGTAGTTCCGAAATCCCGGTAGTACCGCAGTATGACTGCCGGTAGTACCGATTTTTCTGGGAGCACGCCAAGAATTTTGATTTTCAAGGAGAGGTTTGATATAATGTTGTATATTGCTCCAAAGTTTTTCACAAAGGAACATAAACCACTTGTGGAGCATTTCCAACTATATGCCAAGATTAAAATTCTTTTCAAAGTAGTTTTTAACAAATTAGGCTTTCAATTTTCACAAGCAAACTCATTTTCAATAAAGTCTTCATGATTGCAAAAATGAGCGTTTGAGGGTACATTAAGCATTCAATTACATGTATGAGTTTTAAATACCCTTGAGAGCCAATATGCATCAATAGTTTGGGCTCAAATGGCAAAACTCACTTAAGTGCTAAATTGTGACCACTTAGGTCAACTCAATATTTTGGATGAGTTTCAAAACCAAATAACTTTTGATTGGTTGGCTTTTTGTAAAACTTTTGAATACCAATAATGTTTGAAATAGCCAACTCTAGGTTTTTGGAAATGAACACATCTTCAAATTCCTTTAAGAATTGATTTTGGGGAATTTTTGAGTTTAAAACCAAAACAAGATACTAACTAGGTAGTTTAGGGTTGGAAACTCATTTTTACTACAAATAAGTTTTCTAAAACCAAAAACCTTTTGTAAAACCTTTGAAAAGTATTTGTATACATTTTCCAACTAGTTTTTCAAAGATATAATAATAATTTTGAAATTTTTGACTTTTGGCTAAATGGCTCAATTTTGAAAAACAATTCTAGCACTTAATTAATTTGGGCACACTTAGGGATGTGATACACATGAATATGATTTAGCACTCCCCCTTAATGTGCCACTACATCTTGCTCATAATTTACAATAATAAAATTTTAGCACAAGAGCAAGAACACCCCTTTTAAATGATTTTCATGCAATACAACCTACACAAGGCTAGGGGCTATATAAAACAAATGTAGATACTTGTTACCGAGATGGCATTGGTTCATAATTTGGCAAGATCATCCTCAAGCTTGGCTTCCATTAGTGCATATGGTGGAGTTCACCTTTTCTTGAATGAGCCAAGCCTCCAATGCCTCTCCAAGTACCTATTAAGCATTGAAACACATTTTGGTACCCAAAACTTGGTTGGGTCCATTAATGTTAGTCACAATAGATTTGGGCACCCAAATGGCCCTAACATTAAATTTATGTGAACTAACATTCCTAGCAAACACATTGTCATTTTTATCTTTCCTAAGCAAATACTGTTCATTAACAAGAGAAGGCTTAGGAGAGATACCTTTGGGACAATCCTTACTCAAATGTCCCTTTTCCCGGCAATTATAGCAAGTTTGGCAATTATTACCTCTTCTAATCTTCTTGCCTTGCTCATTGCCGGTTTGCCTCTTTATTGTTGGATTTTTCTTGTTTTCCACCTTATTGGGGCACTTAGAGGCGAAGTGACCCGTTTCATTGCAACCATGGCACTTGACATTCTTCGTATATCTTGCATTGTGCCTTGTTTTGCTATTCTCCTTCTTCTTGGAGATGAAGCCAATACCTCTCTTGTCATTGAATTTTCTTTGACTACCCAATATCTTGTCAAGAGAGGCTTTCCCTTTGTAGCTTTTCTCCAAGTCATTTTTCAAACTTATGACTTGGGCCTTGAGCTCATTATTCTCCTCTACAAGGTTAGTCTCAACAAACATAGAGGAGGTGGAAGCATTTATATTTGAGCAACAAGGTAAATTTAGCAAATCATCACAAGATGTAGAAACACTAGTTTTAGATGAATTGTTAGAATTAGAAGCTACATATGACATATCATCTATTAAATCCTCACATGAGGTGGAAACATTGATTTTAGATGAAATGCTAGAGCTAGGAATTACACATGGTATATCATCTAGCAAATTGCATGTAATTCCTATATCCATGCTAGGTTTAGAATATTCCTTGAAAAGAAGAGACTCATGTTCTTCTTTTAACACATCATAATTATTTTGAAGAGAGACATATTCTTTCTTCAAAATCTTAAATTTAGTTTTCTCCTTTCCAAGAAATTCATTAAGCTCTTCTAACATGTCCATCAACTCATCATAAGAAGGTGCGTCATCATTATCATCAAAGTTTACCTTCTTTTTACCTTTTGCCATGAAGCATCGAGTTGATGTGGAGGGAGTGGTGGACTCTTCATCGTCGGAGCTAGAAGTTGAGCATTCTTCTCCCGACATCCACTCTTGTATGCAATCTTCATCACTTGATGTGGACGCTTCATATTTGTCTTGAATTTTTGTCCACATATCATGAGCGCTATTGAGATTGCATATTGTGTTGAACACCTCTACACTCAAGGCACTAAATAAAGCGTTAGTAGCTTGAGCGTCGAGATGTGAGCATTTCTCATCCTCAATTGTTGGAGCAAGAGGATCCAATGGAGGAGAAAAGCCCATATCTACAATCCGCCATATTTTTGGGCTCATGGCCTTAAAATAACAAATCATGCGGATTTTCCAATTATCATAATTTGTGCCATCAAATAGAGGTGTGTCATCTAGGTGCACAATCCCACTAGTTGCCATCTTTTATACTCTCTAGGCGGTTAAGCCTAATAGATGAGAGACCAAGCTCTGATACCACTTGTAAGATCGAGGAGGCCGACTAGAGGGGGGTGAATAGGCGGTCTAAAAATTTTCTTCAAATTAATATTAGCAATTCAAGACCTTTTCTATTTGCCTAAACCAAGTATACAATGCGGAAGCTAGATTCAAGTTGGTTTAGCTCAAATAACACCTAGAACAAATAAATTCGCCTAAGTGCACCAACACTTCTATCCTAGGTCAAAGTTTTGCAATCCTAGGTTGACAAGCAATCAATTTAATTCTATGAATGTAAATTGCTTGAATGTAAAAAGAGCACAAGAAAGCAAACCACAATGACACGTTCTCTTTTTACCGTGGTGTTCGGAGACTTGCCGGTCTCCCCTAATCCACGTTGAGGTTAGCCCAAACGAATTGGACCGGCTCCACGAATTAAGCCTTCCACCTCAAATCCACTAGTGGTAGCTCTTCCCCGCTCCGGGTAGGTGAGCTCCAACCTTCACACACACCGGGCCTTCTCACAAACTTCTTTGAGAAGATCACCGGGCACGACGTCTCCCACGCCGTCTAGGAGTCGGCAAACTCCAAGAGTAACAAGTCAAGTCCCTCACTTGACTCTCACCACGTGCAACAAATGCACAAGCTCAATCCGGACACAAAGTCCTCCTCTAGATGCAACACATGCACTCTAGATCACCTCTCCTCTCTCACAAAGTGCAACACATGCACAATTGAGTGGAGAGCCTCACACTAGCTCAAAAAAGTGAAATGGAGTCCCTAGAACCTTACCCCAACCGGCCACAATGGAGTATTTATAACCCACACCTCAAAACTAGCCGTTGGAGTCAAAAACAGGATTCTGCGGTACTACCGCCGGTATAGGTGCGGTACTACCGCTCCCCATCATAACGGCTAGAAAAATAGCCGTTACTCAGCCATTTGCGGTACTACCGCAGTTATAAAATGCGGTACTACCGTTCTGCGGTAGTACCGGGAAGTCGGGCGGTACTTCCGCTTCAGCACAGACAGCACTCAGAAAAACGGTCATAACTTTTGACTCCGATGTCGGAATTGAGTGATCTTGGACTCTATGGAAAGCTTATTCAAAGGGCTACACAACCCATCTATTTACATGATCTCAAACACATTAGATCAATGCAGAAATCAAAAGAGATCCAAAAGAGTCACTCTCATGGTCTAATGTCCAAAGGAAATAGCAATAAACAATCTTAGACCATGCCAAGGGATTATACATGATCTACAACTTTTGCAAAACACATTTGCAAACTTAGATCATGTCACAAGGAATAGGTACATGGACTTCAACCTTTTGCAAAACACATTTGCAAAGTATAGTCACATGTTACAAGGATTTGCCACATGAGCTTCAACCATTTGCAAAACACATTCGCAAATGCAAGCCTCATGCCAAGATGAGCTAGAGCAAGTGAGGTTGAGCTATCAACACATGATGAGACTCAAACTACTAGACATGACCCCTCTTAATAGTACGGCAACCTATACTAGCAATCCGGTCTTTCAACCAAACACCAAGACCGGTAAAAGACTAGGAACACATCCTTAGCCCTAGCTAGTCATACCTTTGCCTTGGGTCATCATCTCGATATGCATCAACTCATGATGCATCCTTCTCATCAACTCCATCAACACATGATGATCTTCCTTGACTTAATCAACACATGAGCATGCATCAACTCATGACACATGTTCTTCTTCTTTGATAGCCTTCAACTCATGAAGCTAACTTCTTCTTGATCTTGACTTGATGATATTCAACCCATGAAGTCATCCCAAGTCATCCTCTTTTGTGGAACCTAACCTATTCATCTAACTCATGGAAACCGTTAGTCCACAAAACAATTGTCATCAATTACCAAACTTCACCATTAACACATAATGGGGGGAACTAGATTCAACAATCTTTCCTTTTTGGTAATTCATGACAATCTCAACAAATAATGAGACAATAAATTGAATATAAAATCATTTGAATTCAATGTGCGGTACTACCGCCGTTGTAACTTCCGGTACTACCGCTCTCCGGTAGTTCCGCAAAGTCGGCGCGGTAGTTCCGCTTGAGCCAGAACCAAACTTGGCGCTCTCTGGAAAAAAGGTTCCGCTCTACCTCCGGAGCTTCCGGACTCCGGAAGTACCGCTCTATACTGCGGTACTACCGCAACCTGCGGTAGTTCCGGCGTTCAAATCGCCGGTACTTCCGATCCCGCGAAAACTCAAATGCATCCGGAGGGTGCTCTCTGGAAAAATGGATCCGCTCGAAAACCGGATCTTCCGCTCACCGGTACTACCGCTTCTGGGCGCGGAACTACCGCTCTCCGGTAGTTCCGACGTTCAAAACTGCGGTACTACCGCTCGTCCAGACAGAGCACAAACTTTGTTTTGAAATTGATTTTTGATGAATGCATGATCCTAGTTTGATCCCAATGTATTTCTAAAAGGAAACATGGATCAATACTAGTGAAACTCCAAAACATAGAGAGAGCTCCCCCTAAATGTGTGCATACAAATCTATATGAAGAAAAATATATGCACATATTCATTTGAACTATTTGAGGAGTTCAATCTATATTTTGGATCTAAGGAATGCATTAGCATATGAGAAAGTGATTTTGAATGCATACCTCTTTCATTTCACCTTTTCATCCAAATGAGACTAAACTATAATATACTTGAACAAACATATTAGTCTCATATATACATTTGTCATTATCACCAAAACATTATAAAAAATATTTGTCATTAACATCAAAATCTCATAATGGCATTTGTCATTAACACCAAAACCAACTTAAACGGAGCTTGATCTTTCACCAACGCTGCTTTAAAGCCAACTTTGAGTCGTATGTGTAGATGACACAGTAGTAGTGTTGCATGTGTTATTTATTTGTTTGTGTATGTAGGAGGTGTGTTATATACGTGCACATGTTTGTGTCATGGTCGTGCATGTAGATGAGTTTGTACATGATGCATGTAAGTGTGAGTTTTTGCAGTTGTGACCAAGTTCTCATATGTGTAAGCTCTGATGAGAGTCTCCGTCACCATCAAGATGTGTCACCAGTGAAAGACAATTGTAGCTGAGGAAGAGGTCAAAATTGTCGACGAGGTGCGTCACCAATGGTGAAGATGTGAAAGACATCGGCAAGTTGTGTCACCAGCAGCATGGTCAACAAGAATAAGGCAAGACTCTTTAGAGACGCGTCAAGAGATCGGACTTCATCTTGTGAGTCAAAGTATTAAGATTAAGGGGAGAATGTTAGAACTAATCTTGATATTTTGTAAGTGATCGTAGAAGTTGTGTGTGGTCGTAGGAATCAATCTATAAGTGGTCGTAGGAGTCATGGTCAAAGCCACAATCGGAGTCGTGTGTTCGAGTGGTACTCATGGTCAGAAGTAGTCGGAAGTGGCTGTGGTCGTGAACTACTGCAACTCCGAGTACTGTAGCAGTCTTAGAGTTATTGTAAGAGTCGTAGTGGGTACTATAGCAGCCGTGCTCGGAAGAGTACTCGGAAGTGCCGTAGTCGAAGCAGCATAGTCGAGAAGACGTGGTCGAGGTTGGGTGACGGAGTAACGGCTAAGTCAATAAGTTGAGCGAGTCTTTCTAGTAGTCTGTGATATGTGTGTGAGTTGTGGAGTCGTTGTCAGTAAAACTGAATCGTGAATAATAGAGAAAAAGAGAAGCGACGCAAGTCGAGTTCGCGTCAGAAAAAAAACTCTATTATTCATCGTCTTCTTCGTGTAGTGTGCGTCCACAGGCAAATCGAGTGTGTGATTTCTAGGTTGAGTTCCAACAGTGTTGCCCATGAATTAGCTAGATATGGTGCATGTTTGGATCCTGGTGCCGTCATACTATGGACGAATCAGGTTTCGAGCTGTGTAAAGTCACTGGTGGCCACTGATTCTAAGGTAGTCCATACATAAGACCATGTACAATAGTGTGATATGTAGGACACAAGATAATGTAAAGGAGCATAGAGAATTAGACCGTCTCTCGTGCAGTAGTGGACTGTAACACGATAAATAAAATATATTGCGTTATAGAGAAACTGTCTATAGAGACATACAAAAAGACAACTTATTATATGAACTGTCTTTAATGCTATCTATAAATAATATAGAAAATATTATAGACAACAGTTATTTGTACGATGCCCTAATAGAAATCAAGTTTCCGTCAAAAAAGAAAAAAGAAAAATACGGGCAGACCAACAGCCCATCACCCTCGAAAGGGCAGCTTCAAGAGCACCAGGCTTCGCTTTGATTCCCTTGTCACAAACAGCATACTTGGGCTGCGATTCTGATTCTGCCACAACTTTTGAAATTTCCATGTCCAAGCAAGATCCTCATTTCGGGGAAAAAATTCCAGGAAAAAAAAAACCTCTTCTGACTCTATGAAGAAAAAGCACAAGCACAAATTCATGAACATCATTGTACACGTAAGCTTCATGGTACATGGAGATAGTTGACCTCGTCTATCACCATCATCTATGATCTAACACACCATGATTCACTATGTGAGCATATGACTACCATACAACAATCCCCTTATAAAGCTTACACACGAACCACATAGCCATCCAACACTGACGTACAACAGGTAATGGTAATTAAGTAAACAATATTTATGCGGTCAACTAGTACAATCTGAATAAATCAGGTTTCGAAAGAGGAAGAGGAAAAAAAGAAACAGGCACCTGGTATATGGAAAACTTAAACCAACCTGCCTGCCAAATTCGAATGACATACTAAAAGGGCAAACATTTCAGCAGTTTAGCAAGTTGGCGCTCAGCAGAACTTCCAGTGATTGTTGCAGTTCACACATGTCACAAATGTTGTCATAGGCTCATCAGCACTCCGAGTCTGCAGCTGATAGTAAGTCGTCTTCCGCTGACCGCATCTGCCGCACTTGAACTGATCAGTCGTTGCCTTTGGTGGTCCTCCACGCTCGCATTCAAACAGAGCCTTTTCCTTTATCTTCTTATTCTCGTGCTTCCTTGAGTCACTAGCCATCTCTTCGGGGGATATGTCTACAAGCCTCTCAGGCCTCACTTGACCAAGGAGAACCCTTCTCCGGAAGTCAGTGTTGTTATCAGCCCTCAAATTGAACATTATTGATCTGTATTTTGCCTTGTAAGCCCCAGTGGAACGTCCCAGCCTCTCAAACAATGCAGACTCCACTGTCACAGCAACTCTGAATGGGTCACATGCATCTACTTCAGCTAAGATGTTTCTCACTTCCTCTCTGTCATCCTTGCTAGTCTCTCCAGAAACCCTGGAGAAGGCATCAGCAAGTAGTTCCCGGATTTTATCTCGAGTTGCATCATTGCATTTGACAAGGGATGTCAGTTTTGGGGGGCCGTTTGGAACAGAATATGGTTTCTTTGTATCAGGAGTTCTACTAACTTCCTTCGAAACCCTCTCTACCTTGACAGGTTGAGCTTTGGAACCATTATTGGCAATTTTCTCAACCTTAACACTCTCAGACTTCTGACCCTTAACATCCGCATCTCTCTTCTCAACCTTCACACTTGCTGATGCAGAATTCTTTTCAACCTTCATGGGCTGAGCCTTCTCAGCCCTTGCTGCAGAGTTATTTGATCTCTCATTCTCTGAGGTGCCATTTTTCTTTCCTGTCTCCTCAATAACAACATTCTTCCAGTAACAAAAAAGGTCTGTAGCCATCGCTTGTATGCCTGAGTGAGGGTGCTTAGTAAGGTACCGAAGACGTTTGCCAACCTAAGAAAACACAAGATAATGCGTAAGTTCTAAGCTCCCAAGTCCTATGAAAAGAACTACAGGCAAAGTAGTAGAAGGAAATATACAGTAACCAGTTAAGAGAGGAAGCAGAAGTTTGATACCAAAATCTTAGGTTGATGAATTAAGTTTCTGTGCAAACATAATTTTACTTAACAAGTCACTTCACACAAGATGTTTCACAATCCCACAACCAAACATATTTAATAAATGCATAGGCCCTCAAAAGGAGTCTCACTGCTCATAATAAAAGTGTTTGCCAAGTTCTGATTCATGCTCAGAATATTTTTGTTCCTTAATTGATGGGTGTTCCAAGCATGAAATGTCAGATGTGATGGTATATGCAATTAGATATGCTTTGCACATATAGAAGATAAGGAAGTTTAGCAAACTTAAGACTTAACCAGCTTCCTAAATTGGAATTATCCAATGTTTAAAAAAACTCACACATGAAGGAAAATAGATACCACAGCCTCTTTAGGAGTCCCAGAAACTGAAACTCAGATTTGCTTCTTTAGCCCCATGGCACTTATCGCTTACGTAGATGTTTTGGGGAAAGACTTATAGCCCAATCCATTCAAAAGAACTTCCATCATAGAAAACTTTCCCTAGTTAAATCACAAAGGTGTAAAACTAAAAGTAAATTATAAAGACTATAGCTGTTAAAAGACTAGAGTGGATCCATGAGAAGATAACTGTTGAGAAGTGTGCACTGTGCAGAGTATGTGGCACCTTAACAGTTGGGAAGCTGCTACAATGTCAAATGAGATTACGTGAAATTGCGAGTTGGGAGCAGAGTGCTGATTGGTTCAAATAGCCGTATGGGAAGCTGCCTTTTCAGGAAAGGCGTGTCGAATGTGACGACTTATGTCTCTAGAATGGAAGTAAAGCTTCTGTAATTCATGGCTTTCCCTAAAGCTATAAAAGATTTCTTCCATCTTAGACATCTAAGTTGTTCATGTTCCACATGCTTTTCCAACCAAGTCAGCCTCTCACATTACCACTTGAACCAATGACCAGCCAATTCTGAAGTATTTTTCACTCTTCTTTTCTGAAATTGTGAAACGCAGATTTCATATAAGGCATGCATTAGTTTCACATGCATCTCACATTTTTCACTCTCACATCAGTTTCACATGCATCTCCCGTCAAAACAGAATCCCAAGCTACAACACGAACTCACTCACTGCCAACACACAATTTTACACTCTTCTCTTTGTCAGGAGACAACCTATGATAGTTACACACAAAATTTGAACGTGATGCTTGGGAAGATCACTGAATGCAGAATCCCCATCAAGATTAAAATAGTAGTAGTAGTATGGTCAGTCAAAAATAGTAGGTTTATAGGCTTCAAATGGCCATCCCTTGCTTGCATAGTTCATCCATCACTTGGTAATGACCCCTCTAAATTTTGGCTCAAGCTCCGCCACTAAGTATGGTTAGCAGCTACCAAAACACAAATCACCCATCCACCCAGCTCACATTGCATCACTTCAAAGGCCAAGTTTTTTGATACGAACTAGAAAAGAGTTCACTAATCCCAGCCACCCTGAATGGCAATTGCGACATAGGAGTATCATATCCATCAGCTAAAACTGTAGCATTTCGCAAATCCCAGCCACCTGCCTTCGCTTCCAGACATCCCTACACTGAACACCCTCCAACAAACCCATCAATCTGAGCTATAAAAAAGAAGAAAAGGCATCATCTTTCCACACCCAATAACGATAGACACCCACAAGATCTAATCCCAATAAAGAGGCCCAATTTTTCGCATCTATTCACCCGTCGCCTTAAAAAGGGAAAAATAAAATCTCTCCCAGACATCCCGTATATTTTGCCGAACCAACCGAATCAAAAGACACAGAAATCCAAATTCAAAGCAACAAGGCGCATTTCGCCGACTAATTCCTCGCCAAGTTGCCGCCGCCGCACGCATCCGCCGGAAACGACACAACGAGGCCACAGGCAGATTTCTTTGCAACCACAAAATCGGATCGAGGCGACCGCTCACCTGCGTGGAGACGAGGACGTCGGTGGTGACGCGGATGGCGCGCAGCCGCCGCAGAGCGTCGAGGCAGCGGTCGGCCTCCGGCGAGTCGTCCTCCTCGGTCGCCGCGTCGGCCGCCTTCTTGGCCGCGTTGAACGTCTCCAGAAGCTCCCTCTCCATGGCGGCGGCGCGCGCGACGGCGAGATCAAAACCCTAGCAGCTAGGCTCGCCGCTGCCCCCTCCCTCTTGGCTTGGAGGTCGGAGGAGGAGAGAGAAAGAAAAGGAAGTTGGATTTCGGGGGAGGGGAGACTTGTACGAGCGGCTCACGGCGCGGGCGCCTGACAGCAGCTGCCGCCGTCGATTCGGAGGCGCTTCTGGAACGAGACCGATCGGACGGCTCGGAGGAGCACCACGTGGCGAGCGTCCTGTATGCAGTGGTTGGGAAGAAGTTGTCCCAGATGGTATGGTTTCCTTTACCGTTGTTGTGTCCCTTCACTGTTCTTCCTTTTTTTAAATAACAAAACGTACTCACCATCCAATCATATATCCTGAGATAACACGGAAACACTAGCATACGTTTTAACTATTGAAGATATCTACATACATATGTATTTTAAAAAAACATTGTTATTATAAACAGTACTACAAAAATAAGGTGCCACTCAGTTGGCTAAAATAAATTGGTTTATACTATAATTACACTGTAACTGATGGTGACTTATTTGATGTAACTAAATTTTAAAAAAAATAAAAATAGAAAAAACAGGTTAAACCATCACAAACAAATACGAAAAAAAGAACCAGCAAAAAACTCAAAAAAATCAGAAAACAACAAAATTTAGAAATACTAAAAGTTTAAACCAAAATATGCAAGACCTAAAACAGCCACCGCTCAAGTCTAGGTGGGTGAACTGTGCACTGACAGTCACCCCAACCGAGGTACGCTCGGTCCTCCCTTCACTGCTCTTTCTGGGAGGTAAAACAACTTGTATCAAGAAAAAGGGAACTGCCAGTAAATCAAAGGATGCGTTTACAACATACACATTTTACTATTTTTTTAATTTATACTATATTTTTGTTTGGCCCAAGAAGGGAAGGTGTTCAAGCTGTTATGAATTGATATTGTTTTCGTCATATTTTATGTGTGTATACTGGCCAGTGAAAGGATTGTTTCTGTCTCCCTTTGGATATTGTCTTTCCTTATTTAGCTTATGGTACAATCACCAAAATGATAGGGTACTGAAATGGTACAAAGTTTTGCAAGGACATTGACATCACGTGCTATCGTCATGCTGGGGTACGAAGGGAGGCATTTTCATGGTAGCTCAAGTAATACCAAACAGTACCTGAGTCGACTCACAGGGAAAAAGATTCCTAAAATGGCAATGCTGAGAATAAGAAATGCATGATGGATGTAACACTGGCTTGTGCTTGACATACCGAAACATTTCTTTATGTTCCACGCATTAAACTATCTCCTCCTCCACAAAAAGAAAAGAAAAAAGAAATCTAGTCTGAATTTAGGATGTTAGCACTTCGCACCACTTGAGATCTTTGGCAGCTTCTACATGAATTTGAATCGGTCTTTCAGAGATTGCAAGGGAATGACCTACTTTGTACCTTACAACCAATTTGCATTTTGGGCATTGTTTGAGACCATAGCAGAGGACTCGCCGCCATCAGCAAACTTTGCCAAGGAACGGTATTGCAATTTCACACTCTCTGCATTGTCTAAAGTCTTCACCACATACCTGTTAAACACAGCCAACCGATAAGCATTGCGTTTAGTTTCGATTTTGGAAAGATGATTGTATTAAGAACAAAATGTTGCTAACCATCCATTTAAGCACTGTGCTGTCACAACAGCTACACGTCCCACAAATCGTTCTGGAGTCCTCTTGTTGCCCTGAGGAAATTCATTTTGCTTATTCCAAGGAAAAGAAATAAGAACAAAAAAGAGTGCTTAGTTGACTAAAAAGAAAATACCTTGATTATGACTCGGTCGAAGACAGCAAAAGGAAACTGAACACCTTTACCTCTAGAAAGCTCGGTTGGATTTGGATCATCATTGCCACATTTGTCCTCATTTTAGAGAGAGAACAGATTTAAGAACATCATGTAACACTTAAAGTTGTCAAATTCGAACACTAACTAATAAGCTAGGAAAAAATATATACCTGTTCAATGCGCTCTCTTCTTCTTTTCAATGCTTTTGCTGAATCTTCTTCGCGTTTAAATGCCTGAACTGCAAGGCGAAGAGCTGAAAACATGCAGAAATCTGAGGTTAACAGGACAGAAAGGAAGCTAAAAAAAGGATCAGTATATGTGACATGCATTGATTTCTCTGATATAGCTAAAAAAAAAGACATGGGAGTGCATGCAGACTGACAGGGAGATATAGCTAAAAGAAGACTCGGAAGTGTATGCAGACTGACAGGTAGACATGAATGATAAACAGGGATTTATGTGGTTGCCTACTTGCCTACATCATTCCTGAAAACTGTGTTCATAGTTCAGACAGCGCATGGACAGGGAAAAAACTTAAAAGCATGCATAATAACTAACAAGGGCAGATTATAAGAAGATGTTGAACGGTACATGTGAAGTCTTGCATGTGCTGGTAGTAGAAGGAAGTGATATGAGGGCAGCCAGGCATCAGTTTGAATTCAGTATAAACCGTTTGATCCCAAATCTTGCAAAATAAATTATTCAACCCATGGGTACCAATTTATAGAAGTTACATAATATCCCTAAACCTAGATCTCCAAGCATTAAAAGTGTTGGTGCCACTCATAGCTAAGGATAGGAAAGACTCATATGTACACAACCTAGCATTGAAATTCGCCAAGTAAATCAGCATAGAAAGAAGTTTAGTCGCATAACAGAACAAATCCTTACAAATCTCAGTGATTAATAGTCGAGCAATTTAAGTCCATACCCAAGTTTGGACGAATGGAGTCCTCAGTAATCGGCTGACCACATTTGCCACAAGCTTTCTGCATGCCAGGGACAGAAACTGTTCCATATCACTTTCACATGCACTTGCAATTTCAAACAACCCTTCTTTAAGTAGCATATGCTACTATCATTTCCAGGATTGTTTCAGTAATGTTTTACCTTGAAATTAAATTTTTGACTGATGTGTTACTCATGCTGACAACAAATTGATTACTAAAAAAATACCTCTAGTTCTTATGACCCCAGATATCAGTTCACTTCTAAAAGAGCAACATAATCCATGATTGGAAAAGAACATTAGTGGAGCCTTCATTTCATATAAGTTCTAGAAATGCATTTTTAATACTCTTAGAAAAGCAAGAACATGTCATGCTTCGTACTGGAACATGTCATGCTTCATACTGGTTTTAAGCCAAACCTGAGGCTGCATAAGCAATGTAACAATGAAAAACACTATTCTTCGAATCCACACCAAGTAACTAAGATGAACATAGCAAACTTGGGGAAAGCAAGTCTTAAACATTACCAATGAACAGATGTAGAAACAAGCAGGATACAGATGATGTAAATTGTAAGCTACATTTTAATAAACTAGAGCCAAAAGTTTGAGAAACTATTAGGCGGTAAGGATCCCTGGACAAACCATTCTGTAGATATGCTGCATCCCACTACTTCCATAAGAATGTCCACAGGATAGAATCATTGCATCATCCATGAGAACACCTCTACAAATTCAGACATGGGAAGATAAATGAATAAGGTGTTCGAAATTCAAATGCTTTTTCCCTAAGTATTATGTCTATTACCGCAACCAAGCATGATATTTGGGTATGATGAACTCAAGTGCTATAAATGACCAACACTCATCTAAGGCCCGAGGCAAAAAGTAGCATAGCATGACCAAATAGGCATTAGCATGTTCGTAAGGCCAAAACTACTATAAATTGTCATGATTTGGTGGGGAAATACAACTAGCCTACAAAGTGATAATTGAAACTTGACAGCATGTGGTAGTCACAAGATTATACTCTGAAACACACTACAAACTACAAATGAATCAAGATGGCAAACTAGCTAACTATTGCTTACTAAACAAAAACTTTCAATGAGAACAACAGAGTTATTTGCAGATACCCACGTCAACGGATCAGAGAGGTGTGCTCTGAGTAGGTCCCAATAGCTAGACGCAGGACCTCCCTCTCTTCTCCCAATAACCCCATATCCATTCTCCACCCTCATCTCTCTGGGGATGGTACCAGGTTCATCCCCTCTAGACGAAGCGCGCCCGTATTGCTCATTTCCACAGTTGTATATATGGCTATGCTGCCATTGCTCCTCCTCTTGGATTTGTCTCACTCCATTCTCCCCATTCATCACCGCACGACCGATCCCTGGTGCGTGAATCAGCAAGCAACAGTAATCACCTTCATCCAGATACTCGAAATTTTTTTAATCCTAACTAGAGAGGGAGAGCAAGATCTTTGTTACTCAGATAACGACATGAACCTAGAATGATCTTGGATTTGCACAGGACAAACCTAATCATTCTATTTCTAAAAGCAGAATTGATAAGAGCTGAAGCCACCGCGCAAACCCTTCACCTGGGGAGGAGGCGCATCGCTGCTGGTAGCTGCAGGCTGCTCCGTCCACCAGCTCGGCCTCGTCGTCGCCGTCGTCCATTCCGTCTTCGTCCTCGTCGACCTCCTCCACGGCGGCGTCGCCGTCGGAGTCGCCGGGAAGGTGGTGCTGCCGGAGGAACAGGCCGGCGGCGCGGGAGGGGAAGTGGGTCGTGACCGGGAAGGGCGCGGGCGAGGGCGTCCCCCTGGAGGAGGCCGCGCGTTGGGCCCCCGGAGGAGACGCCATGGCCGTCGGGCAGAGCTTGGAGAGCACGGTGGGGGAGAAGAGAGGAGTTTTTTGCTGGGCTCGGGACTTGGGTGCTGCCTTGTGCTGGTAACACTCGTGTTGCCTTGCGTCGTATTTAGCAGGATTTTACATGAGCCGGCCAGTTTTGAACGTCCGAATTTTACATGAATTTTATAAGTTCTGAATGAATCATGCTTTATTAACGGAACTTTAGGCCACGTTTGAAAAGCGAAAACTTCATTTGAAACAGTTCGATTTCCATAAGAATCGAAACAAATTCCGTGTTGTTTAGTTAAAGTATATTATGATTTTTTTTCTCAAATCGAGACGTGCCGTGACAGTTATGTCGACCCGTTTTATGATCAAAACCCTTTTTGTGACATAAGTAAACCTGCATAATTCATCGCCAGCACCATTGTGACAAACTCATTGGCAGCTCTAATCGGGCCAGGTTTGGTTTTGCCAAGGGCATGGAAAACAAACAACTCATATGGGCATGTTCTTTACCTCACAAGCCGGCGGCTTTTGATTTTTGCTACAGTACCTAACTTTCAAACGGAGTATTTTCTCAAGACGAAGTCTACAAGTTAAACGATCTACACATTAAAAGCCCAACATCTGTACCAGTCAAAATCGCAAGTGAGTATCTGTCTCTCTGTAATCTATACCGTAAACAGTTAAAATTCAAAAATTTCAACCAAAAACCATAAATCGCAACCGAAAAGAGCAGGCCCGTAACTTTTGGAATGTAAAGCCTACTGCCCTTTCCGCCTCGACCAGGATAAGATCTACAAAGAGTGTTCAGATCACTCTTCCACTTCTACATCTCTACCGAAATTTTGATAGTCAGTGATCAGTAATCAGCCCTGTCGGGTTTGTTTGGATCACAGGATTCCCATGGGTTGTCATTGCAAAAGGCGTCAAGGGCTAAACATCGTAGCGCAAACAAGAGGAAGAACGCTCAAAGACAACATGGACAAGTAATGGTAAAGCAGCTGCCAGCTATACATAGCTTGCATAAGTTGCATCAACGACAACATGGACAAGTAATGGTAAAGCAGCTGCCAGCTATACATAGCTTGCATAAGTTGCATTTCAACTTTCTTTTGTATCATCAATACACCTGCTATTCTACACTGAACAAGATCCCCCTTGTATTACACATAACCTAGGCTACCATCTTTACAGCACCAAGGAAAACGTCTCAGGACATGCATCATGTCCTCCCATTGCCTGCCTTCTTTGAGGCAAAGAGATGGCGGACGACCGAGAGCTTGCTTGTTGCTCGAGAAACGATCGATGAGACAGAGGAGCTCTTACTGCTCAGCGACGACGTTGTTTCTTCTGATTCCACGTCTTCATCTGATTCTGAAGGAGGTGGTGGAGGTATCGTCATGAGGAAAGCATCTAGCATGCGGATGATTTGGCTGAAGCTGGGTCGCATGGCAGGATCCTCGACCCAGCATGATTGCACGATGAACACAAGCTCCTGGGGAGTCTCCTCAGGGAGAGGTGGGCGCACTTGCTGTCATTATAGCCGAGAAAATATAGATCAGATTAGTAGATTGCAATTGAAAACAATGTCAAAAATTGTTGTCAGCAAGAGAGTTCATCCTCAAAGATCCCTCGAAAAAGTGAGAGTTAACTAAAGAAGTTTCCACAGGCATGTATACCAGTTGAATGGTGCTATTAACATATGTTTCTTTTTAAAAAAACTAGTGTCATAAGTTGCTGCGACATGTTTCCTCAATTTGAAACCATGCATATGTGCTGAAGCAGGTACCATGGACTCGTCATGATGACATAGAGGACTGACAAGAAAGTGAAATTTGTATGCAATCTAACACTTCCATGGAAACATAATATCCAAAACAAAGCCTTTATGGCATGAACACATGGTCCATTTCATCTTACACTTTGTTGGCCTTCGCTCTTCAGGTAGCCAAGCGAGTCTTTGACCTAAACTTCAAGACATAAGAAGTACTACTAATCTGTTTAGCGGTAGTAATAGCTTTGTCCACAAAAGGAGACATCACTAATTTGTAGCCAGTATGGGCAATAATAAGTTGCAAAGTTAAACAGGAGAGTTGTAACTCTTCAAGAGCCACAGGATTTCTTAATTGCTAGAAAACTTTCTAGGAGGATCTATAGTTTTCTAGCAAACAACAGTTTCATAACATATGCATGGCTATTGCTTCATACTTACTTTAAAAGCAGCAGCATATGCAGCTTGTAGATTCGACATGCCTTCAAATGGCATTTTATTGGTCAATAATTCCCACAGAACAATGCCAAAGCTGTACACGTCTACTTTATTTGTGTAATGCTTTTTCTCACCACGTTGAAGCGTGACAGTGCTGTATAGCTGCAACATCACATCAAGAAAGGGTCAGGCTTTGTAATCACACAGATCTATCTAGGGCACCAGATTTCTGTTTGCATAGAAGGTTCTGAAATCAGGACACAAAATTACAGCCAGCAAATCATTACAGGGATACAAATCGAAGTATGTTTGAGCCTTTTGTTTTGGCTTCAGTCCATAATTTATTAATTTTAATAATTTATTGCAGAAAATAGTGATTTACGACCTCTGGGGCCATCCATCTGTAAGTCCCAGTTTCAGCTGTCATCATTTCGGTTACAGTTTCTTCTCTTGCAAGTCCGAAATCAGTAAGCTTCAGCTTCTTACGATTTGCAGTAAGCAACAGATTATCTGCACACAACAACTTTTATTAGGAAATTGGAAAAGCATAAAGAGCTTGATTTAACAGCTGTTATAGAAAGCAATAGCTGTTGAGCAACGTAGAAGGTAAAGCAAGCAAAACAAAAGAGTAAGAGACTGAAAAGGAAACATTTGGAACAGTTGGGAGTAGAACTATGAACAGAAAGTAAAGCTGATACCATGGATGTGGAGTCAGGAATATTCAATAGTGCTTACAATTTAAGGGGGAAATGACAAGGAAACAGATGTACAAACATCTAGCCTAAATTTTTTTTAATGATTAGCCTGCAAATATAGTTCTCTTCCAAAACACAAGTTCTTACCTTGGCAAAAAAAAAACATTGTGTGCCAATTTCTTAGTTTTGAAATAAAAAGTTATAACATCTTAAATAGAATCTACAACTGACCATAAAATATCAGGTAAATATGCAATGCAGTTTTGGTTACAAAAAAGAAATGCAACTTACTACATATGTTAAAGGAAAACATATGGAGGCAAAAATCAAACAGTCCAGGCATACATACCAGGTTTCAGGTCTCTGTGTATTATTCCATTGGCATGTAGACATTCCATTGCATGAGCTATATCGAGTGCATAGCCAATTGCAGTATGGATCTCTAGTTGGCTGGGCCGAATGCTGTTCAAATAGTTCTTCAATGACATCCCTGGTAGTAGCTCACTGACAATGACCATCAACGGTTCCTTGCAAGCACCGATGAACTACAGAAGTGTAATTTGTGTGAGAAAATGTGACAAGAAAATTGATGGTTTAGTTAGCAATGGCTATGCTAGCTCTGAACTAAACTAGAGAAAATAATGCAAACTCAGATTAGCCACAGCAGCGTGTCATTCAGGCAAGGATGTACCTTCACAAGATTATCATGTTTCACTCTACACATCATATTTACTTCTCGAATGAAACGAGCTTCAAGTGTTGCTTTTTCTTCGGGAGTAGTGCCATTGTTAAGAACCTTTATTGCTACAATTTGATCACCATATCTATTCGAAAGCACACATAAAAAACTAATTAATTACTGATAAAAACGGTCAAAAGTATCCATGCAGGCAAAACAAGCAAATGAGCTATGATACACAATATAGTTATATAACATCAACTTGAAGAGTTAAATGGCAAAGTTCCCTTATGGGGCAAGAGTGTCAGCTCAATCTGTGATGACACTAACAGCCAGCACCAAAAGAAGATTGTTTGATTTGTTAATCTCCACCAGTGGTGTGCATTGAAAACGTACAAAAATTGAGAAGAACACTCTGCAATTGCAAGTATTAGAACAAGTTGCCAGATTGAACAATCTCCAAAATCCTTTACCACAGCAGGAATTGCAGATATCTACAACAGACTAGCATAGCTAAATCAAGCAAGCATATTTAAGATCCTTGGAGGTATATTGCCAGGTGCTGCTATCGTAATGTTTCCATCAAAGTCTTCTGCCTATTAAACTCATAAATACATCAGAAGCCTAAAGTGGGTCTCAATCACAGATTGTGCGATTTAACTGGCTGAGGTGAGACGCACCATGAGGATCCAGGCACCCTGAGACTGATCAATTCAAAGCATAACTTTTACACCCTATTTGGTTTAGACGTACATAGCTCTACCCTTTGCAAGGGTTAGTGTATAAAACCCATTAGATTGCACAACTGCTAATGCTACAACTAGAGCAGAGACCACAAATTTGGAGCAATTGATGCAAGTAGTGACGACTTTGAGCACAAACATGTGAAACATTAGGCACGGCTATGTCTTAAAAGTTGCTTTACTTACTTCCCCTTGTAGACCTTCCCATGAGCTCCCTCCCCAATCTTGCATCCAATGAACAGCATCGTGGGATCAACAAGCAGCTTCTTGTCAATCCAAGACGCCGGTGTCGCTGCATCTGAGCACCGTGCCGGCTCCACCAAATCATCGGCCGCAACCTTGCTCGGCCGCGGCCGCCTGAACTCCTCGCTGCCATCATCCCTACACCCGTCACTGCCGCAGCTCATCGTGTCTGGCCGCACGCGGCGCGCAGCCGCGGAGGAAACGACGCTGTCGGGATCGGCGAACTTGCAGGACAGCCGAGGCATTAACACAAACACCCCGCGCGCGCGCCCAAATAACCGGAAGCCCAAATCGCGCGCCTCGCGCTCATAGAGTGCGCACGAGTGTCCCAAGAATCAGAGCACCAAGGCCACTTGGCGGCACAGAATTCCACCTTCACTAATTTCTGGAGCCGCGCGCTGAACAAAAAATCGCAAACAAAATTTAGCAAAATCAAAATTGCAGCCCAAGCGCGCTCCAGAGCACTAATCACCTCAGAAAGCTCCGATTTAAATCTGGAAAAATGGGGAGAATTTTCCAAGAAAAAAGAGAGAAAAAAACGCCAGTCAAAAAAGGATCGATTCTTGCCCAAGAAACTGAGCGGAGAGCGGCGATTTTGAGCTCAAAAGGGGGGAGAAAATTTCACGAAAAATCCGCGAGACCGAACCACGGGCGGTCGCGCCGCGTGGCCTCGGTAACCGGAGGCGAAACGCTAACCCTAGAGATGGATGGACTGCGTGCGGGGCGGCTCGAAGTGCGGATGGGGGGTCGTCGTCGTCGTCGTGCGGGGGAAGGAAGATGGGGAGAAGCTATCGGGGTAAGCACAGCCGCAGTGGGCAGCTTTTTATATAGACGCGACTAGAGCGAAGCAGACGGGGAGTGGGGAGTTGGTAAGTGTATTGGCATGCCTCCCCCTTGTTTGTACCACAGAATGCGCCCATGGCCAAAATATCTCTCTCAAAAGGCCCCCATCTCATTCGTTCTCTCTCACTTCATATGACAGATTTCTCTAGTAATGATCATATAATCATCTCAATATAAACTAAATTTTACTGTTGGGTGTGACTATTATGCCAAGCCTATTATGACACTTATGGTTATCTGAACTATGTTAAAGTACATTTCACAATTACATCACAAGAATAACAACGATATGGTAGAAAATGAGGTATATGAAAATAAAATATGTGCTTTCGTGTTGAAAACATATAACGAGGATAAGGATATAAAAAGCTTACACATGTGGTGATCGGTTCGGCTGAAAAGCTCGTGGCTTATGGCTGAAAACACTGTAGCAGGCTGAAAAAGCACTGTAGCTGACAGAGGCTTATTTAGCATAATTAAATTTTAAAAAAATTAAAAATAAAAAATATGTTAGCCCATTACGTATAATACAAACAAATACGGGGAAAAAAGAACCGGCAAAAAAGCTCAACAAAAAGCCAAAAGTTCAGAAAAAAACGAAACTTATGAATAGTGAAAAATAAGCTAGAAGCCGAAGCCGAGTTGATCAGGGCCACAATGATGGCATTCTTTTTTGTTTTATGTGCTTTGGTTACAAACTTTTCTAAAGACTCTAAATTGGGTTATTCTCAAAAGGTTTACAGGTGAATTATTGAATGATCTATATTTGTATATGTGACTCATGTGTTATCCAAATACTAAAGCTAATCTATCTCTCCTAACCGGTGCGTACAAAATGTGCAAGGATGAATCAACTTGGTTTAAAGCATATTCATCGCCTCAAGCAGAATCCTACTTTATGTCTGATCATGCTTAAAATTGAGCAAAAGCTAGACCATGTTCTATTTGAGATAACAAAGGGTTATTTATATATAGTCAGTTGGTTGGAGATCAAAGAGAGCCTAATTTACATAACTATTTGACGAAATCTCTTATTTTGTGCGCACAACCAAATCATGATTTACAAACAGGTATTTTTATTGATTTCTATGCATTACATTGTAGCAACATATAAACACTATACTAGTTTAAGTAACATAGAGTATCATCACCCTAAAGAAAAATAAACATATCATGAAACGTACAGATAAAACCCAAAAAATATCGGGTGTCACCTAAAACAAGGCAGCGCATCTGGGGACGCTAGCATGGTGGACCATTAGCCAAAGCTCTGGGCAGCAATTAAATATAGTTAGTTCTGTTATCTATGGTTGAGTGGGCGTATTTTGACTGGGTGGAGGAAAGGGAGGGACGTGGGGGCGATTTCGATCGCATGCTGGCGTTCTCCCTCCTCCTCCCCCGGCGCGGTGGGGCCCACGCGACGCGACCCCACGTGGTTTTAGGCCGTCTTTTCTTTCCTCTGCCTTCTTTCCGCGGCACTTGCGGCCAGCAAAAAATACCATGCCGTTCACGCGGAATCATCCGTGGCCTTCGCTTCTTTATTCCCGCACCCCGTATTGTCGCTCGCATGTAGGAATAAGGAATTCCTCGCAGATTCAGGGCCGTTTATATAGGCTTGACTTTGATTTTTAAATTTGATTTATGAATAGTAATAGTTTATAGATAAATATTTATACATGATTTTAATTGATATAAAAAAATCATTATAGTATAAATTATAATTGACTAGTTGACACTGTCTTAAAAACACTATATTTAAAAACTAAATATTGTAAAAAATATTTACTAGAAAAAATAGTTTTAGAAATCTCAAACCATTCCTCCTCGTGCTACTCCACTGCGCTCGGTGGCAGTCCTGAGCTCTCACGGCCGTGGGGCAAGAGCAAAGCGTTTCTCAAGCCGGGCTGGGCCCAAGCCGATATGCTTCGGCCTGAAATTAAGTCTACCATGTCGGGATGGGCCGGGCCAGTTGCGCACTATGGGCAATCTACGTTTTTTTTTCTTCGGTCCTCTAGCAATCGTCCACGTGGGTTTGAACATGAGATCTTGGTCATATAGAGTGAGGTTGTTCTTGAGGCATGGCCTATTTCTGATTTCTGGCTCAGCCCCTTGTCACACCACCACGTGACTATGGATGATTAATGGGTAATATATAAGGTGAACTCTTTTAAGCTGATGATTTATGACTTAAATATTTGAATTATAACTGTTCATGAGAGATAGTACATATAGAATAATAGTTGTATGTGATTTTGGATGGTATAGCTGAACTCAGTATACTTTTTACTACAATATTCTTATTGACCCCACCTTAAAAAATACACCGTTTAAACGTTAGTTACTGTAGACAATACAAACATAAGCCAGGGATAAGCCAGTCCGAACCCAGCCATATTCACCTTGATCGGGACAGCTCATGACCATATGTCTCTTGTAAGGCTCTATTTTAAAGTATTGTGCCTTTTGGTTTTAAGCTGAAACAATATTGTAGCGTTTGTTAGTTTTTTGAGATACTAAATTAAAGAAAATAAAAAAATAATGTTATATCTCTACGAAAATTGCAAATGAAAAAGGAAGAAGGAAGAAGAAAAAATATTAAGAAACTAACATATTCCAAAACGACTTTTGTCTTTTAAAAACCAGAAACCATCACTATTTTGAATGGGACCTAAGATTTGTATATATCGTGCAATGGCCACTGAGATATACGGCTGATAAGCAAGCGGCACATCGTCATGTTCGTCGTGGAAATACTATGGCTAGGTTCATTTGTGACTACGGCTTATAGTTTTTGATTTATACTAAAGTAACTAGCTTTTAAACGATGTGTCTTTTCAACATAGGGTCTACAAGTTGATTGTATTAGACACTATATCGAATTCATCTATATTAATCAAAATCACGCGCGAGTAGATCTCTCCGTACTCTCTCTTACGGATAGCTAAATTTAAAAATTTAAGTCATAAATCACAGCCTAAAAGAACTAACCATGCATCCTTCATGCTCCCACTAGCAAAATTCAACGTATTGATGTGAAGCACGTGCCCGCTAGCCGAAGCATAGAAAACAAGCCATATGCACCAAGATTGTTGCCACCTAAAATCATCCGATCTTGCCCGGGTTCGATTCGGCTCACACTTATTAGCTTATGTACAGCGCTATAGTAACGCATTTTTAAACGGTGCCTCTTTTTAAGGCGAGGTCTACAGGTTGATTACACACTATACTAACTTCAGCTGTACCAACTAAAATCATATGTGACTATTTCTCTATTCATAATCTCTCTTACGAATACTCAAAATTTAAAAAATCATAAGTTACAATCTAAAAGAATTCACTCCTTATCGGCTGTTACATACAGCCTCTCGTTCGCCGGTTGGCTCGCGCCGCGCGGCTGCCGCCAGCCCAGGATTTGGTCTCCTCCACGTCGGATCTGGCCAGCCCCCTTTGCTCTCCTCGGTGGTCTCTCCGCACAGCTCTCTCCACTGCTCGTCTCCTCCATGCACTCCGACATGGTGGCCTCCCGGGCATCGAGCGCCAGGCCAACGTCGTCTCCTCCACCCCCGCCTACGGTCGCCTACCGTACGGTGGCCTCCCAGGTGTCGAGCGCTAGACCGACGTCATCTCCTCCTACCTCGCCTACTCATGTCCTCTCTGATCGCCTTCCTCCTCCAGTCACTTTCTCCCTCCATCGGCGTGGCTCCCCAACTCCACCGCTTCTTTGCTTCTTTTGTCGACCATGGCAGATCAGCCACGAAAAGGTCAACCTCGTCGTACGATGGTCTCTTGGGTGTCGAGTGCCAGACTGACATCGTCTCCTATGCCCCACCTACTCCTGTCCTCTCTGGCCACCTTCCTCCTCCGGTTAGCTTCTCCCTCTACAGGCATGGCTCCCCAACTTCGCCACCTCTCTGCTCCTTTCGTCGACCACGACAGATCAACCATGGTAGGTTGCCCATGGCAAATTGACCATAGCCGATCAACCACGATAGATCGATGACCACGACAAGTTGATGACTACGGGCAGTCGACCATGGCCAATCGACTATGGCAGGTCGACCACGGACCTACGACTGGTTCACTGTAGCTACGATCGGATTATTGTAGCTATGACCGATTTACTGTACACTTGCCGTGGTCGATGGTCGTATCAAGATATCTTCTCTCACCTTCGATCCCGTCACCAGCGACCTCTTCACCGACCTCGGTCACAACTTCCTCTGCATCATCTCCACTTCCTCGACCTCTATATCCCCTGCTTTATCTTCTCCCATGGCTAGCTTCTTTTCATGCACTGCCCCTTCTACTAGTTGCCCTCTCTCCGTAACTGTCCTCTACTTAGATAACTTCACCACCGTCTCTTTGTATGGCACTCCTTGTCGGTTTCTACTTCAACTTGAGCATCCTCATTGACTTCTTCTCCCGCTCTGACTATAGGGGAATGTTAGAGTACATATGTGGCAATATTATAAGAAATAGAATAGAATCATTTAGAATTATTTGTATCTGATATGATTTCTTCCATATCTTTAGTAACCTTCTATATCTGTATTAGATTGACTTGATCTTTGAGTCATATTATACTCTATATATACGTTCTCTGAGGCTTAAGTAATACATTCATCAATTATTCTAACTATTATACTTTTCTACGGATCCAAACCGTCCTTTAGATTGCGATGAAAGTGCATGATACGATTGAAAAGTCTAATGAGTACTTAAATGCCTGTTGCTATATAGTTTATATATATCTTAAGAGTCTAACCTACCTTACCTAACACTTGAACAACGACCACCGAATCTAGGCCACTACGCTATTAACAAGCCTAATGGCCTACAAAAGTAGTCCTGCTCTTGGTAAAGTACACCTAAATTAAGGTTGAAATCCAGCCTCTCGGTGGGAAATTTATCGCAACTTGCTTATGGCCTGCTTGAGAGTCCTGGATTTTTTTTCACTTGTAAACGAAAAATACCTGTAGTGAAATAAAAATCCCCCGTGACTAGTACGTTTGGGGAAGAAGATAAACAAGTGCTAACTCTATGTTTTGAGCAACTAGTATTCATTATCGATTCGTCAACATGAGTGGCCATTGCATTGTGCATCGAAGTTTTAGATGAGAATCGAATTGGAGCTAGAAAACTGGAGAAATCGATCCGAAAATTCGGACCAAATCATCAAAAAGCAACTAAAGCAGCGGCATCTCGCTCACCTAAATCATCGTGGCCTCATCCTCCTTGTCGGAGGCGACGAGGAAGCCCCCGAGGGGGGAGGCGCCTCCCGAATCCCGATCCATCGAGCCCCTGCTTGCCCACCTCCGCGGCTCCATCGCGCCGCATCGGCTCCCCGCGGTTTGCCACGTGCGGACGCATGTGGGCCCGCGCTCGCCGCCGCCGATGAGCCCGCTTGCCGCTACGCCAATGAGCTCGCTCGTCGTCACCATGCTCGTCGCCGTCTCCTGGTTGTCGAGCCACGAGGGGTAAACGCGCGAGACGCCGCCTCATCATGGGATAGGTTTTCCCGGTTGTAACCGGCCCAAACCGACCTCAATTTTAATGTGTTACCAGCCCACCCAAATACTCCAATACTTTTTTAAGCCTAGCGTGGAATTTTTTTGGGCCCGTAATTTACACCGGTTTTGGACAAAAAAAAACCGGCCTTCCGAGCGGGGGCATACATGGGCCTGTCCATCTTTACAGTCACCGAAATGAAAGGATAAGATGATGGACATGTTTGATATGACCGTGGTTTATAGTTTTTAACTGAAAATTTTGAATTTTAGTTGTTTGTGACAGGTATTATAGAGAGAGATACTCGTTTGTGATTCTAGTTGATATAGATGTTGGGCTTTTAACATGTACTTAATTAACTTGTAAACCCTGTCTTGATAAAATACTTCGTTTGAAAGTTAAATACTGTAGCAAAAGTCAAAAACTGTTTTTAGAAGCCGTAAAGAACAGGGCCGATACCTTGGCACCGCTAGAACAAAATCTTTAAACCAACTAGTAGTGTGCCCGTGCTAACGCTACTCATACAACAGGATAGATAATGGCGTGATGAACTGAATATCTAAGATATGACTTAAGAACAATATCTAAAAACCCATTCTTCCCTCCCAACAATTCAGTTTGTGTCAGTGCTAGAACCAACAGACAAGAAAAGCCATTTAAAATCAACCAAGACAGAACTTACTGATTGAGTCGACAGCCATGACCAGTTAATCTAGAATATCTGCTCAGATTGAAACTATGAATTTGGTATAACTCCGAAATGCTTAAGTTCATAACCAACTTTGCCTACTAAATAGGTGCTTACTACTTATTAGTTCTGCTAAGGTAACATTATATCTGACCATATAAGAAATTTTGGCCCATATTAAAGAAAAGGAAATTGTCGAAAATGGAAGGGATTGAAGAATTTATACATATTTCATTAAAATTATATAACTAACCTTAGGTTTAGCTTGGCAAACACATTATGCCAACCAATAGAGAAACCGGTTAGAACTTAGAAGTTTTATGTTCAGCACGTCTAACAATCAACCATTCAAGGAAGCGAGGAACCAATTTCTGACTGGTGACAATTATACTTCTTTGGAATAGTATATCCATTTGCAGTCAGCATGACAATTGACAAATAAACTAAATCATGGTGGTGGTTTTGCAATTACAACACGAAAATAAATAGCAACTGCATATGTGATGAAACTCAAAACGCAGCTGACTCTAGAAATATTTTTTGTGCATGTTAGTTTTCTTATTCTAGTTTTTTTAGAACCAGAGTTCTAATTCCAGTTGAGGTTTGGGTCTTCATACTACGTTATAACCTACAAGCGTGATGAAAGTCCATTATACAATTCTTACCTTGATATACTTCGGCTTCTCCATCTCCACATGAGACATATAGCTTTCGACAAGGAACTTGAATCCAATTTCAAGCTCAGCATCAAACGAACCATTGTCATACCGCCTGATAATCCTCGACCGCTGGCACCACGGCACAAAATCCTCATAGAGATCCACCGTGGCGACAACCGCAAACATCTGCTCCGGCGAGTACCTGTATCACCAACCATTTCCATTTCAAAAAACTATCACAGAAAAAAAACAACGGGTCCAATCGGTCATACCTACCTCTAAAATGATTGTAAAACACCACTTTCATATTAGCATGACAATGGGCCTATCGAGAGATCATTTAGAATACAATTGTACAGAACTATGAACACTAACCTGAGACACCACCACCTTTCACAGTACAGGTTAAATCCCAAAGCCCCAAAGTCTTGGTCACAGCAAATGGGCGAAGAATATCAACCCGATGGTCCAGAATTGGGAAGTAAGCATCAAACTGCTTGTCGTTAACAATGAACTTGCCATCACCAGGTTGAATCCAAACACGGGCAATACTGCATTTCCTTTTCCCTGTTCCATAAGCCCTTCCTTTTTCGTCAACTTGTCTTACACGTGCCTTAGCGATTTCCTCTTGCTTTTGGCGTTCTACTTCAGCCCTGCTTGTCATTGCACTCCATTTCTGGATAGCTTTATCTTGTATTTCGCTTAGGGGAGGCAATCCCGGAATGCCCCTGACGTCCTTCAAGAGGATCAAACTATCGATCATATCCTCTGTAATCCCAGAGGCCGCAATGAGATCACCAAATGCACGATTTGTACCTGCAACCGGGAAAAGGAAGTTTTTTTGGCACGTTACTTACATCCGCATGCACTGTCGGCTTAAGAGTTCTCAATAAGATCCTACTCATAACTGGAAATAAAAATTTGTAAATCAGACATCAAAGGCAACTAAGATCATACCATATACTCTAATCAGTCATGAAGTGGGACAACATCACAACACAGACATCATGCTCATTAAAAGTGGTAAATAAACAATCTGGACAATTCCATGCTGCCTCATTGTATTGGACAGTTTACAACATGAATGAATGGCCTCACCTGAAGCAAATACTACTGTAGACCAACATTTACATATCAACATCATCACGAGACAACCTTAAGCTGCATTGAAATGGATGACATCCTAAAACACTCAACAAATGTATCATAGCTCACAAGCTCTCCATCAAGTATACAAATCTAACAGGCTCATCCCTATAATAGTAAACAACATCTAACTGATATTTGCAGTTTCCATTGCAAATGCAGGAATCTAGTATGTTTATGAATGTGATCCTATAGATTAAACTACGGTACTCGATTAGTTACCTAACTAATCCTGCACACATAAACACAACCACCTCATGCTGCCAAATTTCGTTACTACACTACCAAGAAATCAAAATACAGATACACATGGGCACTTCTAGATCACCTGTGAGAGTCTCCATCAGCTCCTGCTCTCTCGCCTTGTTCTCCTGCCGCTGCCGCTCCGCATCTTCGTCTCCCCCCCCGCATCGAGCTCAACGAGCCCACCATCCTCACCTCCGATCCCCTCCTCAAGCACGGCTGCGGCGAAAGGATCATCCTTCTCCTCCTCCACACCCAGCGTCCACAGCTCGTCGTCGCCGGCCGGTGCCGCCTTTCCCGGCGTGGGGGAGGACGCCGCCTCCTCCTTGTAGATCTCCTCGAACACGTCACCCTTCTCGCCATCCTCCGCACGGAAGGCCTTCGCCCACGGGTCCTCGACGGCGGCGCTCGATCCTAGTGGCACCTCACCAGTGGTGGCGGCGGCGTCGGTGTCTTCATTGGCGAAGGGGTCCGGATCGCCCGACTCCGTCGTGAAGGCCCATGGCTTGTTGGTGTCATCGTCGCGACCGGCGGTGGAGAGGAGCCGCGGCGAGAGGAGGCGGGAGGTGAGGGCGGTGGGGAGGCGACGAAATAGAAGGGGGGCGGAGAGAGGAGAGGAGGAGGAGGCGGTGGCGGTGGTTGTCGTATTAGGGTTTGGAGACCGTGGCGGAGGTGGCGGGAGGAGTGGAATAGGAGGCGGAGCAGCATGGTGGTGCGCGGAGGGAGGCGGCGCCCATTCGTGGAGGAGGCGGGCGCGCGAGGGTTTGGGGCGGAGGAGGCGGGCGAGGGGATGGGGAGAGGCGGCGGGCGCGCGAGGGTTTGGGGCGGAGGAGGCGGAGCTTTGCTTGCGGGGGAGAGACGTGGGGAGGTGGGGAGAGACGTGGGGAGGCAGCATCGGGGGCGTGTGCGTGGGCGCGGGGTGGGGTTCTGGGTTCAATGATGTGCATGATTCGGATGATTTTAGCCTTAGGATCTTCATGAGTAAGAGAAGAAGGCTTGAAGAGAGATCCAGACCATTCATTTGTATGAAGTTGGATTACTTTGGTACACAAATCTGGATGGACTTAGATTAGGCATGACTGTGGGGGTGGTTGAGGGGGGTGGATTTAGTAAAGAAAATTTTGGTGTATTATAGAGGGGTAAAGATGCCTCAGTTCATCTCTGATCTTGACGCCATGTTATCGAATTATTTCAATCAAAATCTTGACATGTGCGTGAAGTTGGAGCTGGATCTGTTGCCACTGTAGTAGCGGTGATACTTGCTAATAAACGGTCACGCACATGAATACAACATGATGCTCGTACATGTCATGTTGGAGTTTGTAGATGCCCCTAGCTAGCTAGTAACTTAGTAAGTAAATAAACAAACCTTGACTCCCAAAAGGAAAAAAGAAAAAGGAAAAATCACCTGGCCTAGAACACTTTAATCACTCGTATACGTTATACGTTAGTGTGTGCGTGACCAAGATCCAAAATGTTGAAGCAATGCATGGGACCAAGCATGACCTCGTCACACACCCAACAAAAACCCAATAGCTGTGCTCCAAAAAGTGTGCAACGAAAATGTGGAGTACTAGTATTAGGGGTGTTATTTTGGGTTATGGTTTATAATTTTTGGCTACGATTAACAATTTTTGTTTGGACCTTTTGACACGGCAACGGATGACGAAGATGCCGACATACATGACGTATATGGTTTTAGGCTCAGGAAGCCGTTTAGAGAATCCATTTCAAGAGTTCGTTCCATTTTGATGTTTGGCATTTTAACTTCCGGAGAAGCAAAAATGAAAAGCGAAAGAAAAAAGGGGCCAATAGCTAGCTCCTCTTTCTCTCTAGAAACAACAGGACATAATAACAATTGCTGTAACACCTTAGAGTCCAAACTGTTTCTCTCTAGAAACAACAGGACATAATAACAATTGTTGTAACACCTTAGAGTCCAAACTGGCTTAGGCCTAGCCCTATTTTGGATAAGCCATGCACATGTAGCAACTTGCTTGCACTTTCGTCATCGCTTGGCGCAAAACAGTTAATCGGAAGTTGCTACTATTGGAAGCCCTAGGCTTATATGTTGGTGCTTATCCCTCTAAATAAGCAAGGTGGTACTAAACACTCATTCATACATACTCATAGGCCACACATAGACCTAATTTTACATGAGCCGATGTGTCACACCCCCCCTCAAAGAACCCGACGTTCTCATCGGGCCAACATACCCACACTAAGATAAATGACCAGGACCCCTCTTGGCACACGTCTCTGCGTCCAGTGATGGCACATATATCATGCCATGTGTCCACTCCAGGCCCACACGCGCCATGCGTCACATGCCGCCCCTAACACGTACGCGCCCGTGTAACCGCAAGGGTCGGTTCTGATACCATTTTATAACACCTTAGTGTCCAAACTGGCTTAGGCCTAACCCCATTCTGGATAAGCCATGCACATATAGCAACTTGCTTGCACTTTCGTCCTCGCTTAGCGCAAAACGGTTAAACGAAGGCTGCTACCATTAGAAGCTCTAGGCTTATATGTTGGTGCTTATCCCTCTAAATTAGTAAGGTGGTACTAAACACTCATTCATACATACTCATAGGCCACACATGGACCTAATTTCACATGGGCCGAGGTGGCACATACTGTAGCACCCCACATATTCATATGAGATACTACTATGGAACGTTATCGCCAAAGTGAAGAATAAATAATTAAAGCAATAATAGAAATCATGAAAAAATTCAAACTTTAAAAGTACTTTAATGTGCTGATTCCATGTGTTTTTAGCACTTTTCCAGCTCCCTATAAATTTTCACGTGTGTACATTGTGTAAGCATTTAACAGGTGTGTACTGTCAATAGAACATATTCACTTTGCATAATCTTAAAGAGAAAATAAATAAATAAATAAATAAATAAATAAATAAAGGCCACAAAAAACCAAACCATGGGCCAAATTATTTAGGTGGCCAATCCAACATTTGCGAACTAGGCCGAATGGGCTCCGGAAGGGACAGACCCAGGCCCATAAAATCAGAAACGCATTCCGGCCCAACAAGCCCAGCACAATCACTACAAAAGCCTCGCCCCATCGCCCCACCCCCTCCGTAACCCTTCCCTCGCGCCGCCGCCGCCGCAGCAACCCTAGACCTCCCTCTGCTCGGCGGCTTCGACCTCCCTCCCCACAACCATGGTGAGCTCCCCGAAACCCTAACTCAGATATCCTCTCGTATCCTCTCCTCGCCGTTGTTGTCTCACCATTCTGTGCCGTCGTTGTCGTTGGTTCTGGTGGGTGCAGACGTTCAAGCGGAGGAATGGCGGGCGCAACAAGCACGGCCGCGGCCACGTCAAGTACATCCGCTGCACCAACTGCGCCAAGTGCTGCCCCAAGGTATACTCTCTCTCCCTCCCTCCCCCAGGCGCAAGATTATTTCTAGTGGATAGATCAAGTTGTTTTGGTGGTAGCAGAAGCAGTGTAAGAGAAGAATGATTTGAAGTGAGGTTGTGTGGATTTCTTTTGTCACTGGGGTTATAGTGGTTGTTAACGTGGGTTGAACAGTTCTGGTTACAACGGTGGGTAGAGTAGATTCTGAAGTTTTGTGGATGTTGAATAGCTCTATAAGGCGGTGCCAGGGTTATTTCATTCGGGAAATATGGCGAAATCTGTATCTCCCAGTGGGACATATGGCCCTAGAACGCAGTGTGGCGCTGTTGAAACTGTTGGGGGTCTGATGTGGATTTGTTAGAAGTTCCGTCAAGTTATGTTGCGGTAATACTTTGTACATGTTCTAGATGTGTTTATCTCGACGTAGATGTGGATATCCATCAGTAGCTTCAATTTTTGTAGCTTGGATTGATCTCTAATTCTTGTTTAAGAGATGACAGGACACCGACAATTGTATTACTGAAATAACCCTGATTTTCAGTGACAATGGACGCATGCATATTATTTTGAATTGGACATGCATTGCTGGGCCTGGGACTGATCACTGAAATATTTTGTGTTTCCTGTACATACTATAGATAATACCTAACGTTCAGTTCCTATGTTTTTACAGGATAAGGCTATCAAGCGATTCTTGGTGAGGAACATTGTTGAGCAGGCTGCAGTGAGAGATGTGCAAGAGGCCTGCGTGCATGATGGTACTATAGCTCTTGCTAATTCTTTTTTTCTTGTCGATCCATTTACTGATTGCATGGTGAATACACCTCATTCCTATGTTACTTTGTCCAGGTTACATTCTTCCCAAGCTGTACGCAAAGGTGCATCACTGTGTGTCATGCGCAATCCATGCTCACATTGTCCGTGTTCGTTCCCGGGAGAACAGGAGGAACCGTGAGCCTCCGCAGCGTTTCAGACGCAGGGTATAACATTATGACACCTTTCTTCATATGCAAATTAGGTCTTTTAAGTTTTTCCTGGATGTCATACTGCAACTTCTGGAAGTTTCGAGTTCTATGACAAATTGACAACGATTACACCATGATTAATTCAACCACTTTGTCCTATTGCTGTTGCTTTTATAGGCGTTGCATTCATTGTGTATGTGATGCAATGGATGTGTCAACGAAAGCATAAATGAACATGTGTTGGTGCATTGCAGGCTTATGTGTGATGGCTGATCCCTATATCAGTCATAACGGCCTGATTGCACTCATTTGTGAAAGAAATGCCTGATATATTTTTACAATTGGTACCACATACTAGAACTGATAACTGATATTACATACAAGTGTTGATGATTTATCTTGGTATGACAAATTGACAACGATTACACCATGATTAATTCAACCACTTTGTCCTATTGCTGTTGCTTTTATAGGCGTTGCATTCATTGTGTATGTGATGCAATGGATGTGTCAACGAAAGCATAAATGAACATGTGTTGGTGCATTGCAGGCTTATGTGTGATGGCTGATCCCTATATCAGTCATAACGTCCTGATTGCACTCATTTGTGAAAGAAATGCCTGATATATTTTTACAATTGGTACCACATACTAGAACTGATAACCGATATTACATACAAGTGTTGACGATTTATCTCGGTATTGCAAACCCTCATGCTTATATGGATAGCCTTTTTCCAGTTAAAGCTCCTTTGAGGCATATGTACTGCACGGTTTTTGTTGGATTTGTAGTTTAAATAAGTGATAAACCTACTTTAGATAATGCATTACTTTGGGGGACTGCACGTCTGCCCCATTGGCTAATAAGTAATACCAGATGCCTCTGGGATGAACCGGTCCCTGATATTTTATAACCATCTCCTACACTTTGTCTGCTAAAACTGTTCCATTTTTAGCTTATCATTATGGATGGGATATTTAGAAGGTGAAGGAAAAATATAATTCTGCAAGTTGTATCTGTGATCCTGGAAGTTGCAAACAACTGGATATGCTTAACGCTTGATAGTATTTCATTGCCTGCTTGATGAGTTTGTTTGATGTGTATGCTGTCCAAAGCCCCCCTGTTCATTAATGGTTCTCTTCTTGAACGTGCCTGCAGGATGATGGCCCAAGGCCGGGACAAGGCCCACCACGCCCAGCTGGTGGCGCGCCTCCTGCACCTGCTGCTGCTCGCACCTGAGTTTGGTAGTTGCGCGCCTCCTCCCGTTGCTGCTGCTCGAGTTTGGAGATGCTTTTGCAATACTATTCTGTTTTGTCGTCGGATATTGAACTATTCTGTTTTCGCTGTAATCAGTTGTACTGAAGTTCCTTAAGCACAATTTGTGATCCTGTCTTTGTTTTCACAACAACTGAATTATCCATAATGGAATAGGAAACGGTTGGTTTGGCTTAGTCTCTTGTGGTTATGCAACCGTCAATGATTTTGGGTCAGCTGCTTTTCTCCATAATTTTGCCCGTTTTCTGCGTTGGACGTTCATGCTAGAGGTGTGGCCTGTGGGCTTTGCTGTACTGCGCTTGCTCTCGAGTAAAGCGTTGTTTCCTTTCAATGGTAGACATGAATGGGAGGTAAAGCTTAGCTTGAGTTGCCACCTTATTAGAAGTTACATATTATTCGCTTGCGTTCTTCAGAAACCCTTGAATGCTCACTATCCCAGCTTCCAGCTCTCATGGTTTTCTTCCGTAACAACATTGGCATATCTAGATGAACGTGACTAAATGAGCCATAGCCCGCACGACATATAAAGCTTTGGGTGTCTGACAAGAAAAAAAATATATTTCATTAGATCAATCGTACGCGCTACAGGATGTAAGATGAGGGTGAAGTTCTTGCCTCAAGAGACAATATTCTGAGCTCCATGCATACTGATATATTTGCTGAATGTGTTCTGTGAATGACGTCATCCGCTCGGAAAGGAAAATGGTATAAGTAAACCAAATATTAGCTCATGATACAAGAGAGGCTTCAATCCTAACGTAACTGGAAATTGTCTCGAGCTCAACCCTAGAACCTCGCAAATAATCAGTCTCCAAACCAAGCTGTATTCACCATGCTCTGGTTTGATGAAGCGTGCTAACTTTCCAAGCACACCTCTCAGGTTACGTACCCCTGCTCGGTACCCTCACTAATCGGTACTGATTTGGTAATTTGTGCATCCTCCTCGTTAAAAGTTTGATTTACCAGCTCATTATCCCATCTTCCTGTGATCGGAGAAACAAGATCTGCAACCTTGGACAGAATAGTTTGATGTCCAACGGTGGTTGGCCTCCTCGTTATTCCTCGTGGAATCCATAGATCATCCCACAAATGAATCGATTCCACATCACCCACTCTCCAAATAATACCTTTCTTCAGCAACTCAGCCCCCTTTAAAATACTTCACCACACATAAGACATTCCGGTCATCTTCTTTGCCGAAAGAATGCTACCTTCAGGGAAGTGCTTCGCCTTCCTTCATTACCCTTGCACACAAGGACTCCGGGGATTGTAATATTCTCCAAGCCTGTGTTGACAGCATTGCCAAATTAAAAGCATGAAGATCCCTAAGTCCCAAACCTCCCTCTTTCTTAGGTTTCATCAGGACTTGCCATGACAGCCAATGGACCTTCATTTCATTTTCCATCTGAATCCACCAGTAGCGTCCAATAATTGTACTCAAATCATCACAGAAGCTATTAGTGAGATCGAAACAAGACATCGCATATGTACTCAAATCCCTACTGCTTTCACTAAAATTTCTTTACCGGCCTTTGATAGAAACTTCCCTTTTCACCCTTGAACACTCTTCAGCATCTTGTCTTTCAGATACGCAAAGGTCTTTGATTTGGACCGACCGATATGCACGGGGAGACCAAGGTATTTTTTCATTATGCGCCTCTGATGGAATCTTCAGGAGGTGCTGGACATGCATCTGCGTGTGAATGGTTCAGTAATTCTTAGCCGTCCGATTCAAGAAGGACGATCCAGATAAGTTGCTACAGTAGCTTGGTACAGTACAACCGTGCCTTCGCCGCAGAGTTTTTGCTACAACACCTGCTACGGCAGCTATTCTCACAGTGTTAATATTTGATACTGCTGTTCTTCCTTTTACAAGATTAACCATGGCTGCGAAAATCAAATATACTCTTAAAATTCATGGCACTACTGTTAAACACACAAAAAAATAAATCCAAGAGAGTTGTAATCTGTAACGCCCCCGTTTCCAGGGGCGCGTACGGACACGGCACCTCGCAACTATTCACGCATGAACAGTTATGAAGTGTCGCGCAAGAGTATACCATCGCATGCTTACGATAAAAGTCCAGCATATATTTCACATACGGATTAACATCCAATTTTTCAACAGCGGGGCGTGCAAGCCCAAAGTATACTTACATCACAAAAACACCAGAATCCGCTCGAGCGCGGCCAAGACCTAAAGCCACGGGTCCTTGTCGAAGAAGAGACCTTCTGGGGCTTCCTCAACGGGGAGACCTTCACCTTCGTCTTGATCCTCTAAAGAAGGGCAAAAGCAAGCCGTGAGCCAATCATCCGGCTCAGCAAGTCCCAAAGGGACCCTAACTTATTACATGCACGGAACATCAAAGGAAGGGAGTATATTTGGTTTATTAACTTTGAGTGGATGCAGTTTTATTTGCAAACATTTTTAGAAGACGGACCCAAAACTACTCCTCAAGAACTCAGGGGTTTTCACGAAGAGTTCATTAACCAACTAATCAAGTTAAAGTATGTACAAAACTACTTAAGCTTCGCGGCTGGAATCACCCAAGTGACACAGCTCCAATAACCGGGAGCACGGCGTATCCGAATACCATTTATTTGACTCTGCAGAGTTTGCTCAGCTTTACCCACACGATCCCTTAACTCCCGCGACAGAGTTAAGAAAGCCAGGTCGTTTCACTGCTCAACTCTTTATATAGGCTCTACCCGGTAGAATTCACTCGGGTCTGGCTCGCTCACACACACACACAAGAAAAAGAAAACGGTGCCGCTTCGAGTGAACTCTACCGTTGTTAGGCACCCAATCACGGCCTGCCTAACCTTTGTTACCCAAACACCTTCTCCACAACGCCTGTAGAGTTTCAATCGAGTTGAGCAGCTACTAAACCAGTGTTGACAAGTCAACTCCTGTGGTTGAGCGGTCACCATGTCAATTGCTCAACGTAAGGGTCTAGTCCTTATACTTTTTCCCCCGGAGTCCGCAACCCCGGCCAGGTCCGCAACCTGCAACCCAGGGTAAGAGGCGGGCGAAAACCGTCTCGCGGCGCACCACAGCCCCCCCCTTACCCTATCTTACATGTCGACATACTCCGCCCTAGGGCACGGCATCCCATACTACCCTGCCCTAGAGTCGGGTTTTCCAAATTCTATTGGCCCGCAGCCACAACCTTAACAGTGTAACACTTTGCATGATAATACTAGCCTACAATTCTCTAGAATACCAGATAATTATTTCTAGGGTTTCAAAGGCAGGGCTACAATTTAATCATGGCATTTAACGGTGGTAGGACTAACTATATCACATGTCATTCTAAACATTTTATTTTTATTTTAGAACTAACATTTCAGAACTAGCTCAATGCAAATAATGTATTAACATATTTAAACATTATGGGATACAATATGATCAAAGGATTTGGGACTTGCCGTCTATCCGGATGATTTCTGCGAGCTCGAACGTCGAAGCACCTGGATCTTGAGCCTGCTCTTGAATCTCCGGGATCTCCGATACTAGCGCAAACAATTTAAATAAGTAAATCCGGCTTGCAACTAAACAAGCGAGGAAAAATAATCTAATTAAAAAGAAATAAAATGCATAAACACTCCAAATGGATTTTAGGAATTTTTCTAGGATGAATCTGTGGAAAAGGATTTCACCAGAGGGTCTGGAATAATATTTGGAGCAAAGTGGTGAAATTTGGGAATTTTTGAGATTTTCTGTGATTTTCTGGGATTTATTTGGATTTTCTGGGATTTTGGAAATTCATAAATCGGGGATATTCGGGATGAACAGTAACTGGCCCGGCCGCTTGCTACAGTGCGGCCCGGGAGAGAAAACGGCCCGCTTGGGCGTTCAAACCGCGCGGCCCACGGGAGAGCGCGCGCGCGGCGACGCAGGCCGGGAGGCCACGGCCCAACCCAGCGCGCCCACCCGATTGGGATGGCGGACGCGTGGCCCGCGCGGACGGCGGGGATGCGGGGAGGCGGCGAATCGGTACGGGGCGGATCGGACGGAGGAGAGGCAGTGCTTTTATGAAGATCCGGCGGCTGCGGCGAGATTCCATCCGATGGCTCACGTTAAACGGCAACGGGGCAGACGGGCGGATGAGATGGGGCCACGTCGCGGCGAGGGGAGTCGTCTTCCTCCTCTCGCTGCTACAGTGCTCCCGGGCGGTGGTTACGGTGGCGATGGCGGACCGGGCGTTAGGGAGCTTGCCGGTGGTAACGGAAGGTGCCAATGGGGAGAGCCCACTACGGTGAGCCCATTTTGGGGCGTTGGAGGGTGAGGGAACCCACGGAGAGAGCGGGAGGCAGATGGGGGAGGTTTCGGCTCTCCGGCGGTGGAGGGGTCACCGGAGCCGGTAGGGGTCGAATCGGCGGTGGTTTCACGGTCTCGGAGACTCGAGGCTCACATTAGTGGCGGCGGGGTTAGCTGAGGAGCGTCGAGGAGGGCTGGCCACGGGCGCACGGTAGGGGCGGCGGTGAGCTTCGGCGGCGGCGTTCCACAGGGCTCCACCTGGCCAAACAAGGGTACCAATGAGGTTAGGAAGTAATGGAGAAGCTCTGGGTGGAATCAATCGGGAAATGGAGGGAGGAGGAGGGAGATCCACTCTGCGGTGTCACCGGCGCAGGGGGCGATGGCGGCGGCGATTGAGGCGACGGGGAATCAATCGGTAGCTTGGGGAGGTGCACGGGAGCAGTGGGAAGCGAATGGGAGCGGTGGGGAGCTCTGGAAATCAAAGGAATGGGAGGGAGGCAGAGAGGGGCTTTTAAGCTTGGTGGAGAGAGGGGGAATCCGAGGGGGAGGAGAGGGAGCCTTCGGGGAGAAGGAACGGGCGCGGCGCCGGGAGTCAACAGAGGTGGACGGGGGCTGGTGGAGGGTCTCTTCCGCGCAATGGGGGTGACGCCAGGCCCTGCGGCGGCTTAAAGGCGACGCGATGGGAGCAGGTGGGCGGCGGGCATGGCGGAGGCGCGTCCGCGCGCAGGCGAGGGAGGAGGCGGCCTCTGGCAAGTGGGGTCGGGCGCAGGCGGGCAGCGCCACGTGGCGCGGAAGCTCTGCCGGCCGACGTCGGGGCGCAGAGGGAGGATCCGAGGGAGGCGCAGGCGGTGCGGCCGTGCGGGAGCGACGAGCTCGGGCACGGGTGCTGCGCACGCGCGAGGGAAAGCGGGGAGGAGGCGGGCGCCAGCAGGAGAAGAGAAGGGGGCGGGCGCCAGAGAGGAGGGGGAGGCGGGAAAGGAGAGGGCGCCAGCAAGAAGAGGTGGCAGTTAGCCGAAAAGGGAAAGCGGAAAACAGCAGGACTTTCCCAAAAGGGAAAGTTTCAGATTTTCACTCAAAAATGCAGCAAAAATCACAAATTTTCTGGTTTGAATTTTTGGGGCTTTTCAACCTACCCCCCTTAAAAGAATCTCGACCCCGAGATTAACTTGGTCCAGGGAGTAAGTTGGGAAAAATCTCGCTGCAAGTCTGACTCTCGTTCCCAGGTGGTCTCGTCCGCTGTGTGATTCTTCCACTGTACTCTGCAAAATCTGACATTTTTGTTTCTGAGCTGCCTTTCTGACGTCTGAAGGATTTTTAGTGGTTCTTCAGCACCTGTGCAGTCATCTCGTAATTCAATATCTGACAATGGCACTTCGTCTGTTGGCTATCGTAGACACTTTCGAAGCTGAGATACGTGGAACACGTTGAGGATTCTGGATAAGTTGGGCGGGGCTGCACTTGATAAGCTACTTCCCCAACTCGTCCAATTTTTCAAATGGTCCCACATATCTTGGTGCTAATTTGCCCTTGACTTGAAATCTCTTGACTATTTTGAATGGTGTGACCTTGATATAGACGAAGTTTCCAACTTCGAAGCTCAAGTCTTTCCTGCGGTTATCTGCATAGCTCTTCTGTCGGTCTTGGGCAATCTTGAGTCTATCTCTGATAATTCTGACATGTGTTTCTGCATCTTGAACAATCTGGGGACCAATAAGTTGTCGCTCTCCTGTTTCTGTCCAATTCAGAGGGGTTCTGCATTTTCTGTCATTAAGTGCTTCAAACGGTGCCTTTTGGATGCTGGCTTGATAGCTGTTGTTGTATAAGAACTGAGCAAATGGTAAGCAGGTTTTCTATGCTGCACCATATACGATTGCACAAGCTCTCGACATATCTTCTACAATCTGGCTGGTTTTCTCTGTCTGTACATCTGTCTATGGGTGATATGCTGAGCTGAAGTTCAAATCGGTGCCCATAGCTTTCGCAATTTCCCCCAAAACTTGGAGGTAAATTGTACTCCTCTATCTGACACAATTTTCTTGGGAACTCCATGTAATGTCACTATTCTGGTCAAATACAGTTCGGCAAGTTTATCCTTCCCATAGGTTTGCTTAATCGGGAGGAAATAAGTCACCTTGGTCAATCTATCGACAATGACCCAGATAACATCATATCCCTCACGAGTCTTGAGAAGTCCAGTAATGAAGTCCATGCCGATACTATCCCATTTCCATTCGGGTATTGGCAAAGGTTGCAACAATCCCGATGGCTTCTGGTGATCTATCTTGATCTGTTGGCAAACATCACATTTAGCTACATACTCTGCTACTTCTTCCTTCATCTTGTGCTGCTTTCATCTGATCTGTCAGCAATGGTTGGAGTCCCAACGCTGCCATACTGCCTTGTTCAGTGATCACCCAATTTAGCCGTAGGATATCTCATTGCAACTCTGGTGGGTACTCTGTTGTGCTGACTTTGCTTGGACGAGTCTTTTGTCTAAGGGTATCGGCCACTACATTTGCTTTGCTCGGTCGATATTGGAGATCAATGTCATAGTCTTCATTCAACTCTAGCCATCTCCGCTGTCTCATATTCAACTCTGGCTGTGTGAACAAGTATTTCAAGTTCTTGTGCTCTGAGGACATCTCACAACAATTCCCTAGCAGGTAGTGCCGCCAAATTTTGAATGCATGCACCACAGCTGCCAGTTCTAAATTGTGTGTGTGGGGTAATTCTCTTCATGTGGCTTCAGTTGTCTGGATACATAGGCAACAACTTCCCTGTTTTGCGTCAGCATATATCCCAAACCCTGCTTTGAAGCGTCACAATAGCTTTGAAATTCTTTCTCTGGGTTGGGCAAAATCAACACTGGTGTTGTTGTCAACTTGGTCTTCAACAGCTGAAAACTCGCTTCACAAGCATATGTCCATGTGAATGGCCCGTCTTTCCTCAGTAGTTGAGTGAGTGGACGGAAATCTTGGAGAATCCTTCTATGAATTGGCGATAATAGCCTGCCAATCCAAGAAAGCTCCTCACTTCTGTCACTGTCTTGGACTGTTTCCGTTCCATAACTGCGACTATCTTTTCTGGGTCAACCCTGACTCTATCTTCTGATATAATGTGACCCAAGAAAGCAATTTATTTCAGTCAAAAACTGTATCTGTCGAACTTGGCATACAACTGGTGTTCTCTCAATCTGGTCAAAGCTATGTGCAAGTGCTCCTTGTGCTCTTCTTCATTCTTGGAGTAAATCAGAATATTGTCAATGAAGACAATCACAAATCGATCCAATTTGTCCCTATGCACCAGATTCATAAGGTTCATGAAATACGCTGGCACATTGGTTAAACCCAAGGGAACGACCGTGAACTCATATAATCCATATCTGGTGATGAAAGCTGTCTTCTCTCGATCTTGCTCTCGGATCTTGAGCTGATGGTAACCCGAGCGCAAGTCGATCTTAGAGAATTCTTTGGCACCTTTGAGTTGATTAAACAAATCATCAATTTTTGGGGAGGGGATACTTGTTCTTGATGGTGACAGCATTCCAACCTCTGTAATCCACGCACATTCTCAGTTCGCCATTCTTCTTTTTCACAAACAAGGCTGAGGCTGACCAAGGCGAAACACTTGGTCGAATAAACTCTTTCTCTTGCAGTTCATCTAACTGTCTCTTGAGCTCTTTTAATTCACTGACTGACATTCTGTACTGATACTTTGGCAACTGGTTTTGTGCCTGGGATCAATTCTATAACAACTTCTACTTGTCTGTCAGGGGATCTGCCTGGCAATTACTCTGGAAATACATCAGGGTATTCTTGCACTTGATCTGGTGTGACTGCTAGCATGTTGATCATGCGCTTTCTTGCATCCTTCAATACTTCTCGTTTTTTTTTTCTTACCATTTTCTGACCTTCAAGGGTTACCAATGATACTGTTTTGATCTCACAATCTACCTTGCCTTTATTCTTGGCTAGTCAGTTCATGTCCAAATGGCATCTAGCCCTTGCATATCTGGCTGCAGTAAATCTGCTTTAACCTCTGCTGGATTGACTTTGACTCCTTCTCACTTGTACCGGCATATCATCATTGGGTATATGCTACAGGTTCACACTTAGCTGAATTATGCAGTACCAGGGCCACATATATGTCTGGGTCCGTTAGGATCAACTTCATTGCAACATGAACTTCTCATCCATTACATTTTACACAGATGGTTTTCATACATTTTCATAGTCTTGCCACAAGCCTTAGTTAAAGTAATTTACAGACAAACCATTAAGTTCTTCCAACTGGTTTACAAAAGGATAACCAAAAGTACATCATCTCATTTCCTGTTCTGCCTAGCTCATATTTTCTTGACTGTATGCTGGTTTTGGGCTTGGAGTTTAGCTGCTTCTGATGACAGACTCCTCCTGGGACATTGATGCTTGTAGTGTCCATTCTCTCCACAATGGAAGCATGCGTCTGTCCTTCGTGGACAGCTGCTAGTAAGATGCTTGCCACCGCAGGTGAGGCACTTGATGGCGAGTGGTGAGGGAGTGGCATACTGCTGAGACTGTTCAGACTGGGTCTTCTCAGGGTAGGATTCTTCTTCTTCCATCGGTGGCGGACGTGATGTTGATGTCTGCCTCTTTGCTTGCTTTCTAGCTTCTTCTGTAGGTAAGGACTTCAGTGGGCATTGGCAGCGGTAATGTCCATCCCGTTCACAGTGAAAACAAGCCGTTGGTGAAGGAGGCGAAGGCTGCTTTCGTTTCATAACTTTCACATAACCTGGTCTTTCTTCTAATTGGAGAGCTCGATCAACTAGGCTTAATAGGCTTGAAAACTTCATGGACTGAAGGCGTTGTCTCATACTAGGTCGTAGGCCTTTCATAAAGCACTCCATCCTTCCGGCTTCAGTATCAATCTCTTCTTGAGCATACTGGGATAACTGATGGAACTGCTGTAGATATGCTGTGATGGAGTTCTCTCCTTGTTGAAGATCGAGAAAATCCTGATATTTTCCTGCGATAACTTCAGGAGGAATGCAGGCTTGGCGAAATCTCTTCACAAAGTCTTCCCAGGTAATGTCTTCCTTATTTGGGTGCATCCACTCGATAGCATTCCACCATGTAATTGCGGGCTCGGACAACTGATAGGTGGCAAAGATAACCTTCTCCTTATTTGTACACTGGATAGTATTCATTCTTCTCTCAATATCTTGTAACCAGTCATCTGCATTCAGTGACCCTGTTGTTGAAGGGAATATCGGGGGTTGAGTTTGCAGGAAGGCTATAAACTTCAATGCAGTTGCGCTTGACGCTGTCACTGACTCTTCGGGTGTCACCTTGACAATAAACTGTGATAGTGATTCTCTTGGCTTTTCTGACATCTGGGCTTGATCTGTGGCAGGTGCACCCTGCCTGTTGGTCTGACCACTCTGCTGTGTTGGATCCATCTGCCAATTGGGAATTTGAGATCAGCTTTGCAGCGGCTTTGGAGAACAGGAGTAGATAAGTAAGACATTGAATTTTCAAGGTAAGTATAGGATGAAAAAGGTAAGAACGAGAGCGAAAGGGGACAGGAGAAAGCTTTGAACTGAGAGGGATTACTGATAATTAAGCAAACAATATACAAGGATATTGAACATATATTTACAATATGCAAGTGGCACACAAACCTCTTAGGGTTCATGATTTCACCTGCTTTACATTACAAAAACACCATTACTACTCAGGGTCAGTCTAATCTAGCGAACGACGGCTACTCCTCCAGCTGCCGAGAAACGAAATTTTGAAGCTAGACAAGGAAAACAATAAACATTTTGCCGAAGTAAAACTTAAGCAGGAGTAAACTAAGAGAGATAAGGTAGCAACAAGAGAGGAAAAAGACAGCAGTAATACTTATATTTTTCGTAAACCCTTTTTATGGCTTAAATTAAGTTTTGCGATAAAATCACTTCCTAATTTGCCTTAGGTCTCAACCTACGGTCAAGAGCCTGCTCTGATACCACTTCTTGTAACGCCCCCGTTTCCAGGGGCGCGTACGGACACGGCACCTCGCAACTATTCACGCATGAACAGTTATGAAGTGTCGCGCAAGAGTATACCATCGCATGCTTACGATAAAAGTCCAGCATATATTTCACATACGGATTAACATCCAATTTTTCAACAGCGGGGCGTGCAAGCCCAAAGTATACTTACATCACAAAAACACCAGAATCCGCTCGAGCGCGGCCAAGACCTAAAGCCACGGGTCCTTGTCGAAGAAGAGACCTTCTGGGGCTTCCTCAACGGGGAGACCTTCACCTTCGTCTTGATCCTCTAAAGAAGGGCAAAAGCAAGCCGTGAGCCAATCATCCGGCTCAGCAAGTCCCAAAGGGACCCTAACTTATTACATGCACGGAACATCAAAGGAAGGGAGTATATTTGGTTTATTAACTTTGAGTGGATGCAGTTTTATTTGCAAACATTTTTAGAAGACGAACCCAAAACTACTCCTCAAGAACTCAGGGGTTTTCACGAAGAGTTCATTAACCAACTAATCAAGTTAAAGTATGTACAAAACTACTTAAGCTTCGCGGCTGGAATCACCCAAGTGACACAGCTCCAATAACCGGGAGCACGGCGTATCCGAATACCATTTATTTGACTCTGCAGAGTTTGCTCAGCTTTACCCACACGATCCCTTAACTCCCGCGACAGAGTTAAGAAAGCCAGGTCGTTTCACTGCTCAACTCTTTATATAGGCTCTACCCGGTAGAATTCACTCGGGTCTGGCTCGCTCACACACACACACACAAGAAAAAGAAAACGGTGCCGCTTCGAGTGAACTCTACCGTTGTTAGGCACCCAATCACGGCCTGCCTAACCTTTGTTACCCAAACACCTTCTCCACAACGCCTGTAGAGTTTCAATCGAGTTGAGCAGCTACTAAACCAGTGTTGACAAGTCAACTCCTGTGGTTGAGCGGTCACCATGTCAATTGCTCAGCGTAAGGGTCTAGTCCTTATACTTTTTCCCCCGGAGTCCGCAACCCCGGCCAGGTCCGCAACCTGCAACCCAGGGTAAGAGGCGGGCGAAAACCGTCTCGCGGCGCACCACAGCCCCCCCCTTACCCTATCTTACATGTCGACATACTCCGCCCTAGGGCACGGCATCCCATACTACCCTGCCCTAGAGTCGGGTTTTCCAAATTCTATTGGCCCGCAGCCACAACCTTAACAGTGTAACACTTTGCATGATAATACTAGCCTACAATTCTCTAGAATACCAGATAATTATTTCTAGGGTTTCAAAGGCAGGGCTACAATTTAATCATGGCATTTAACGGTGGTAGGACTAACTATATCACATGTCATTCTAAACATTTTATTTTTATTTTAGAACTAACATTTCAGAACTAGCTCAATGCAAATAATGTATTAACATATTTAAACATTATGGGATACAATATGATCAAAGGATTTGGGACTTGCCGTCTATCCGGATGATTTCTGCGAGCTCGAACGTCGAAGCACCTGGATCTTGAGCCTGCTCTTGAATCTCCGGGATCTCCGATACTAGCGCAAACAATTTAAATAAGTAAATCCGGCTTGCAACTAAACAAGCGAGGAAAAATAATCTAATTAAAAAGAAATAAAATGCATAAACACTCCAAATGGATTTTAGGAATTTTTCTAGGATGAATCTGTGGAAAAGGATTTCACCAGAGGGTCTGGAATAATATTTGGAGCAAAGTGGTGAAATTTGGGAATTTTTGAGATTTTCTGTGATTTTCTGGGATTTATTTGGATTTTCTGGGATTTTGGAAATTCATAAATCGGGGATATTCGGGATGAACAGTAACTGGCCCGGCCGCTTGCTACAGTGCGGCCCGGGAGAGAAAACGGCCCGCTTGGGCGTTCAAACCGCGCGGCCCACGGGAGAGCGCGCGCGCGGCGACGCAGGCCGGGAGGCCACGGCCCAACCCAGCGCGCCCACCCGATTGGGATGGCGGACGCGTGGCCCGCGCGGACGGCGGGGATGCGGGGAGGCGGCGAATCGGTACGGGGCGGATCGGACGGAGGAGAGGCAGTGCTTTTATGAAGATCCGGCGGCTGCGGCGAGATTCCATCCGATGGCTCACGTTAAACGGCAACGGGGCAGACGGGCGGATGAGATGGGGCCACGTCGCGGCGAGGGGAGTCGTCTTCCTCCTCTCGCTGCTACAGTGCTCCCGGGCGGTGGTTACGGTGGCGATGGCGGACCGGGCGTTAGGGAGCTTGCCGGTGGTAACGGAAGGTGCCAATGGGGAGAGCCCACTACGGTGAGCCCATTTTGGGGCGTTGGAGGGTGAGGGAACCCACGGAGAGAGCGGGAGGCAGATGGGGGAGGTTTCGGCTCTCCGGCGGTGGAGGGGTCACCGGAGCCGGTAGGGGTCGAATCGGCGGTGGTTTCACGGTCTCGGAGACTCGAGGCTCACATTAGTGGCGGCGGGGTTAGCTGAGGAGCGTCGAGGAGGGCTGGCCACGGGCGCACGGTAGGGGCGGCGGTGAGCTTCGGCGGCGGCGTTCCACAGGGCTCCACCTGGCCAAACAAGGGTACCAATGAGGTTAGGAAGTAATGGAGAAGCTCTGGGTGGAATCAATCGGGAAATGGAGGGAGGAGGAGGGAGATCCACTCTGCGGTGTCACCGGCGCAGGGGGCGATGGCGGCGGCGATTGAGGCGACGGGGAATCAATCGGTAGCTTGGGGAGGTGCACGGGAGCAGTGGGAAGCGAATGGGAGCGGTGGGGAGCTCTGGAAATCAAAGGAATGGGAGGGAGGCAGAGAGGGGCTTTTAAGCTTGGTGGAGAGAGGGGGAATCCGAGGGGGAGGAGAGGGAGCCTTCGGGGAGAAGGAACGGGCGCGGCGCCGGGAGTCAACAGAGGTGGACGGGGGCTGGTGGAGGGTCTCTTCCGCGCAATGGGGGTGACGCCAGGCCCTGCGGCGGCTTAAAGGCGACGCGATGGGAGCAGGTGGGCGGCGGGCATGGCGGAGGCGCGTCCGCGCGCAGGCGAGGGAGGAGGCGGCCTCTGGCAAGTGGGGTCGGGCGCAGGCGGGCAGCGCCACGTGGCGCGGAAGCTCTGCCGGCCGACGTCGGGGCGCAGAGGGAGGATCCGAGGGAGGCGCAGGCGGTGCGGCCGTGCGGGAGCGACGAGCTCGGGCACGGGTGCTGCGCACGCGCGAGGGAAAGCGGGGAGGAGGCGGGCGCCAGCAGGAGAAGAGAAGGGGGCGGGCGCCAGAGAGGAGGGGGAGGCGGGAAAGGAGAGGGCGCCAGCAAGAAGAGGTGGCAGTTAGCCGAAAAGGGAAAGCGGAAAACAGCAGGACTTTCCCAAAAGGGAAAGTTTCAGATTTTCACTCAAAAATGCAGCAAAAATCACAAATTTTCTGGTTTGAATTTTTGGGGCTTTTCATAATCGAAGCGATTTCAGGAAAAATAGAGAGAAAACGATGGTTACTTGTATGCAAAGGGAGATTTATAATCTGGTCGAGAACCACTGGCAGTTCGTAATGAAATATTCTTTCGCTTGGCACGGTACATTCGTACGTCGAATTGAAGCTTTCGGTTTTTTTTTCTGCTGCGACTAATAGCTTATGGCTGTATAATTCGAAATGGTGATGAACAACGGAGATGGGGACGTAGATAGCGTATATGTTTTTAAGCTTAAGGAACCATTTAGAGAAGTCGCTTGAAAAAGAACTTGTTATTTTTGGCTTCGTTTTAAGGTTTTCACCTGCAGCTTTTGGTCTATTCGTAAGAGAAAATACGAATTAACAGAAACGGAGTATACATGTACAATGCATATACGGAGTATACGAATTAACAGAAACGGAAATACTGCACAACGCATCGGTCCCTCACATTGTATACGTGTCTCCCGAGACGGCGACAGCAAACACTCCCATCAATTGAGATTTTTTTGTGCTTTGTCTTTTTTTATAATTTTTAAATTCAAACTCTTATATACATAAAGAAAAATAATAGTATATAATTTTAGCTGATATAAATAAAATCGATATAGTGTCTATATAATACAATCTACCTGTAGATCTTAACTTAAAAAGATGTACAGTTTAAAAACTAATTACTGAAAACTGATAAGCCAAAACTGAATAAAAAATGGCCTAGCCAAAATTGCCACGGTTTAGCGATCACTCGATTATCACCGCTGTCGTCACCGTTCGTTGCGAAGGCGCATCAAGTACTCGATCAACTGAGCCGGTAGCAGGAGGCATGACCCTTAATTTCTGAAATTTGCAGTGTTGGATTAGTTAGCATGATGAGCATGTATGTTCTTGAATCCTGATTCAGTCAGAGTACTTAGTATGTCGTTAATTATGTAGTCCAACTACACTTTTCCAAGGCAAGAATATTTTTTTAAGTGAGTTGTTGCTGATATATAATTGTTTTTGTTCGCTACTCTGCTAGCTCCTGGTAGTTTGTCCTGTCTTTTCTGGCTATGAGAGCTAAGCTTGAACTTCGCTTCTCTGACTTGTATCCCTACACACTGTTGTAGACAACACGGTTTTAGCAAATGTTTAAATAAAATTTCAAAATTGTAAATAAAAAATAAAGCATGTTTCCAATCTATATTAAAGCAAAAATAAAATAATTGCAAGATCATAAATCTATACCATGTTTTGAATATAAAATCATGCCCAATGAGACTACGAATATAAATCAACAATTATCATACTACTTAAATCATGATCTTCTAATGATTGCTCTCAGATATCGGTTGCACTTGTTTAACACAAAGACCTTCTCAACACGGTGGTCTATATTTAACCAATGATTACAATTATAACCTCTAGATATTATGCTAGCTTGAGCTCTACTATTTACCACATTAATCAATTGCACTTCGATAATAATAATTATAACATGACATCGCCAAGTCTGGCTCAAAAAGAGATGAAGACAGTACTGATCGAAGGCAAAATAACAAGATTAAAGCTACAACAAGATTAGGCGGGATATTCCTAAATTATCATCGCAATCTTAAATAGACCGTGAATCATCAACAATCAATCACTAATCTCACAGATTATCATGCACTTGTCTCCCAGAACTAGTGATAATATTATCAAATACTAAAGTACATTAGAGCAGCTCACAATCACACAATAACAAGAACCAAAGGCAACTCATGGGGTGGCAGCACTCGAAGCCATCCAAAAGGCAGCAAAGATTAGGCACGCCGAAGTCGACGCTGTCCCAAAAAATTTATCACCGCCGTTTGCACTGCGGCGTGGTTCTCGAAGATACAGAGCCATTCACACGAACCGGCAAGCACCACAGTCGTGAGGTCGAGGGTCGAAGAATACCACACAAGACCAAAAACATAGCATCGTCCAAGTGCTAGGTAAGCAAGAACACCACACAATACATGAGTGAAACCTTCTTTATCAAGGCCGAGACACAAAGCCACCATCACAGAACCGACACCTAGACCGGCGTCGCCTTTGCTCACCCGCGCCACTACCTAGACGCGTGACCCAGCCCAAAGTCGGAGTCATTGTCGCCTCAATCCGGCTCCCATGCTCCGCCCTCTCCGAAGCACGGCTTACCGATGGCTAAGCCGAGTGCGAGGCTTCGGGTTGCTAGAGATAGAGTGCCGAATGTTAGAATGATCTCAGCCGATTAGCCCAACGGTTAATCGGGCCTTGATCCGCGCCCTGATCGGGGGCGCTCAGCCCAACTACTGGCTGATGGGCCCCCGTCGCGCTGCGCAATAAATACAGGGGTGGGGGCCGGCGGCTCGAGCTACGAGGTTCGCCTGAGCCGTACATCCTCACCCGAAAAACCCTAGACCGATCGCAGAGGGTGCGCAGTAGGCGACGGGAAGCACCATCGCCGTCCACGTCGCCGGATCTTCTCTGCCGCCGCCGCCATCGTTCTCTTCCCCGACTGCTTCACCGACGAACAGCCATGGCCGGCTCCTCCTCCACGCAATCCGATGGTCAGTACCCTCTCCCTCTCTTCCTTCCCTCTCAGATCTAGACCCCAAGTGCAAAATAGATCCCAACAATGGTATCAGAGCCACAAAAGTCCCAAGATCCCGAACCAAAATTCCCCAAATTTGAAACCCTAGACCGGCGGCAATCCAATAAAAAAATGAGGAGGGTTTGGGGGTCTCACGGGTGCGCTCGCCGCCGTTGAGCCGCCTCGGGGCCGCCGCCGTGCGCCGCTGCTCCGCCCGCCGTCGCCTTGCGCGCGAGGCCGCCGCCGTTTGCGTGCGCGTCGGCGCGTCGTCCGCCGCCGCCCCAGCGCCTCGGGCCGCCGCAGCCGTGCTCCGCTGGGGGCCATGGGGCCGCCGCCGCTGCCGCCTCGCGGGCGCTGCGAGCGCCGCCGCCTTGCCGCTCCTCCTGCGCGCGGGCTGCCGCCGCCTTGCCGCTCCTCCCGCACGCGGGCTGCCGCCACCGCTGCTCTGCGCGAAAAGTGCGCCGTCGCCCTCCACGTTTTTCGGGTGGAGGCAGCGGATAGGGTTAGGGTTTTGGGTCGTGGGGGCGTTGTTTTGTTCCCGCGAAAATCACTCCGAGCCGTTGATTCAGATGGGCGGCCGAGATCGCTCGAGGCCAGTTGGGCCACGGGGTGGGCTGAGCGCGCGCCGGTTGGGCTGAGTGGGCCGTGGCCGCGCTGATGGGCCAAAATTGGTAATTTGCACAGTAAATTCCGAAAATGAATGTTATTGATTTATAGAAGCAAATTTTGATGAATTTGAATGAAATTTGATTCAAATCTCTGTAATTTTTTGCACCCACGTGTTAATTTTTTCAGAGATTAAAAGTGTACAGTATAATGCTTCTAAATAATGAATTATTTTTAGAATAATTACAGTTTCCGCTGCAAAAGTTAATGTTGATTGTTTTTCATTATTAAATTCGAACCAACGGGAGAATTTAATTTTGAAAAAATAGATATAAATCCCAGATAATTATGATATTGTTATTTTCTGACCAACGTTGATAATAACAGTATTATAAATTTTTTTAATTGATGATTTTATGCATTATTTCTATTTCTGCCCAACGGTGATGTAGATTTAATGTATAGATAAAATTGATTTAAATTGTATGTCGTATTTTTGACCAACGTTGAAAATAAGGCATATAATTTTCCTGTTATGTTCTCACTTTATTTGAAATATTTTTCAGGAGGATACAACTTGATGAGTTGTATCAGAGAGATCCCCACTCTCAAAGGAGATAATTATGGAGAGTGGAAGAAAAAGATAGACTTAGCGTTTATATTGGCTGAGGTGGACTGGGTCCTCACTACAGCACGTCCCACTGAGCCTATGGCACCAGTGAGGGATCAAAATGAGGATGATACTGCTTGGCAGAAAAGACAGAGGGATCATGCTCCCTTACAGATGTCTTATGACCTTGAGCATAAGAAATGGACCACAGCCAACAGGAAATGTATGGCTGTGATAAAGAACACGATTGAGCCTGCTATTGTGGGCTCAATCGCAGAGTGTGACACTGTCACAGAGTACCTTGAGAGAATAAAGAGTCAGTTTACTGGCTCTTCAAAGACTTATGCTACACAGCTGATTAAACAGCTTGTGACAGAGAGGTACTCTGGTGGTGGCAGTGGCATAAGAGAGCACATACTAAGGATGAGCAACTTGGCATCCAAGCTTAAACCAATGGATTTGGCTCTCAAGGATGAGTTCCTTATTCATTTGGTTTTTGCTTCCTTGCCTAAAGAGTTTGACACATTCGTTGTCAACTACAATATGCAGCCCGAGAAATGAGACTTGGAAAAGTGCATAGCTATGTGTGTGCAAGAGGAGGAAAGAATTAAATCCTCACATGGTGGTTCTATCAACTATGTGAAGGATAACAAGAAAAAGAATTTTAACAGTAACTCCTTCTCAAAGAACAAGGGAAAAGCCTCTGTCCATCAGCCTCAACAGAATAAATTTGCTGTAGACAAAGATCAGTGTCTTCACTGCAAGAAGACGGGACACTACAAGAAGAATTGTCCTGATTACTTAAAGATGATAATGGCAAAGAAAGGTGAGAACATTATTACCTTTATAAATGAATGCATGTATGTGCAATATTCAAAATCCACTTGGTGGATTGACTCAGGAGCAACTGTTCATGTTGCTAATTCCTTACAGGGATTCGTTCGACGAGGACTACGCAAAGAAACAAAAGATGCATTAAAGTTGCAAATGGAGTCCAAGCTGAAGTTGAAGCCGTTGGCGATCTTTCATTAGAGTTAGCTAATGGCTCCAATCTTTTACTTAGAGATGTCCTTTTTGTTCCCTCTTTACAGAGGAATTTGATTAGTGTTTCAAATTTGGACAAAGATGGTTATGATTGTAATTTTGGAAATGGCAAGTGTGAAATAATGTTTAATAAAGAATGTGTTGGTCTTGCCATCTTACAGAATGAGCTTTATTTGTTATCATTATGTGATGATGTGAATGTCGTATGCGATAATGGGAACGTCGCGTGCGAGAAAGTGATTGAATCCTCGTCTACGAATGTAAACAGAAAACGAAAGAGAACTCTAGATGAGTCGTCGAAATTATGGCACTGTCGTTTAGGCCATATTTCGACGGGGAGAATAGAAAGACTAGTTAAGAATGATATTCTTCCTCCATTAGAGTTCTCAGACTTAGAACAATGCAGAGAATGCATCAAAGGAAAATATGTAAAGAAAATTAAAAAAGACGCTAAAAGAAGCACAGGAGTTCTACAAATTATTCACATAGATATTTGTGGTCCTTTTCCTGTGAAAAGTGTGGATGGATATGACTCGTTCATAACATTCACGGATGATTACTCCCGTTATGGATATATTTATCCAATCAAAGAAAGAAATGAAGCCTTGGATAAATTCAAGATATTTAAGGCTGAAATTGAAAACCAACACGATTTAAAGATTAAGATAGTCCGATCTGATCGTGGGGGGGGGAGTACTACGGTCGACATACCCCATATGGACAAGTTCCTGGACCTTTTGCAAGGTTTTTATAGGAAAATGGAATAGTGGCCCAGTATTCTACACCGGGCGAACCTCAGCAAAATGGAGTAGCTGAAAGACGCAACCGTACCCTGATGGATATGGTGCGAAGCATGATGAGCTACTCCACACTGCCATTGAGTTTATGGATGGAGGCGTTGAAAACCGCCATTCATATTCTCAACAGAGTGCCTAGTAAGTCGGTGCCCAAAACACCGTACGAGATGTGGACAGGAAGAGTTCCCTCACTAAACCACTTACGTGTGTGGGGGAGTCCTGCTGAGGCTAAAGTATTTAACCCAAACCTTGGGAAGCTTGATCCCAAAATAGTAAGTTGTCATTTCATTGGCTACCCTGAAAAGTCAAAAGGTTTTCGTTTCTACTGTCCAGACAGATATACAAAGTTTGTAGAAACGAGACACGCTGTCTTCTTAGAGGATGAGATGATCAGGGGGAGCATGGTAGCTCGAGAGATTGACCTTGAAGAGAAGCGGGTGTATGCGCCCATTCCGATGATTCAAGAGCCATTCTTCACACTACCTGCTGTCGCTGCACCGACGGTGCAAGACACTGTGGTGCCAGCAACTGTTATTGTTCCTCCTGTGGCAACAATGAATGATAATGAGGAACCTGTTGCCACAGATGAGGGGGAGCAACAGCAGCCTCAAACAGAAGATATACCAAATGAGGAGGCCCCGAGGAGGTCTCAAAGAGTAAGAAGATCAGCTAATTCTGATGATTATCAGATTCATCATACAGAGGAATTTCAAATGGAGGAGGATCCAACCTCATTTGAAGAAGTCATGAGAAGCGAAAATTCCTCAAAATGGCTTGAGGCCATGGAAGAGGAGATGAGGTCCATGAAGACTAATAAAGTCTGGGACTTGAAAATTATTCCTAAAGGAGCCAAAACAGTAGGCTGTAAATGGGTCTACAAGACAAAGCTTGACTCCCAAGGGAATATAGAAAGATACAAAGCGCGACTTGTGGCAAAAGGCTTTACGCAAAGAGAAGGGATTGATTACAATGAGACCTTTTCTCCAGTCTCATGTAAAGATTCATTCAGAATCATAATGGTATTAGTAGCACATTATGATTTAGAGTTACATCAGATGGATGTAAAGACGGCATTTCTTAATGGGGATTTGGAGGAAAATATTTACATGGCACAACCGAAAGGTTTTGTCGTGGAAGGAAATGAAAGAATGGGATGCCGCCTAAAGAAATCGATTTATGGGTTAAAGCAAGTTTCAAGATAGTGGTACTTGAAGTTTGACAGTACAATAAGAAAATTTGGGTTTAAAGAGAATGTAGAGGACAACTGTATTTATGCAAAGTTTAAAGATGGGAAGTTTATCTTCCTAATCCTGTATGTGGATGATATTCTACTAGCTAGTTGTGATGTTAGTCTGCTACTAGAGACAAAGAAGTTTTTATCCTCAAACTTTGATATGAAAGATCTTGGTGAAGCTTCGTTCGTTCTAGGGATTGAAATTCACCGGGATAGAAACAAGGGGACATTGGGACTGTCACAAAAGACATACATAGAGAAAGTCTTAAAGAAATTTGGTATGCATAAATGTAGTCCTTCACCTGCACCTATAGTCAAGGGCGACATATATGGGGATTTTCAATGCCTAGGAACCAGTATGAGATCGATCAAATGAAAGCGGTTCCATATGCTTCAGCTGTCGGAAGCTTACAGTATGCTCAAGTGTGCACACACCCCGACTTAGCATTTGTTACCAGGTTACTTGGCAGATTCCAGAGCAATCCTGGAATAGAACATTGGAAATTGATAAAGAAAGTCTTGCGTTATTTGCAAGGAACGAAAGGCCTCATGATGACATACAGAAGATCAGATTCACTCCATATAATGGGGTATACAGATTCTGATTTTGCGGGAGATGATAGAAAGTCTACATCCGGATATGTATTCACCCTCGCTGGAGGAGTTATATCGTGGAAAAGCTCAAAACAAACCGTCACTACATCGTCCACAATGTATGCCGAGTTTGTAGCATGTTATGAGGCTACGGGGCAGGTGAACTGGCTAAAGAAGTTCATACCCGGTTTGAAAGTGGTTGACGACATCAATAGACCACTTAAGTTGTACTGCGATAATGAACCCGCAGTAACGTATGCCCACAACAATAAGTCAAGTGGTGCTGCCAAACACATTGACATAAAGTACTATGTTGTGAAAGACAAAGTTCGGGATCAAATTATAAGTCTTGAGCATATAAGTACCGCAAAGATGTTAGCGGATCCGCTCACTAAAGGCTTACCATCCAACGTGTTCAGAGAACATGTAGCCGGCATGGGTTTAAGGGAAAGCCTATGATTCCTGGACTAAAAGACGGCCCAAAAGATTAAAGTAACTATTTCAGAACAGAGAGGTGTATTGTAGCTGTTGAATCTATCGGCAATTGACCGTGACGATGAGACATGTTCTATACACTAATCTGTGATGGAATGTGTAAAGGCAAAAGTAATTAAAGATAAAGCATAGATTGAGATCAAGGGGGAGAATGTTAGAATGATCTCAGCCGATTAGCCCAACGGTTAATCGGGCCTTGATCCGCGCCCTGATCGGGGGCGATCAGCCCAACTACTGCCTGATGGGCCCCCGTCGCGCTGCGCAATAAATACAGGGGTGGGGGCCGGCGGCTCGAGCTACGAGGTTCGCCTGAGCAGTACATCCTCACCCGAAAAACCCTAGACCGATCGCAGAGGGTGCGCAGTAGGCGACGGGAAGCACCATCGCCGTCCACGTCGCCGGATCTTCTCCGCCGCCGCCGCCATCGTTCTCTTCCCCGACTGCTTCACCGACGAACAGCCATGGCCGGCTCCTCCTCCACGCAATCCGATGGTCAGTACCCTCTCCCTCTCTTCCTTCCCTCTCAGATCTAGACCCCAAGTGCAAAATAGATCCCAACACCGAATCATGCCGCTACCACCGGAGCTCAAAGATTTAGGGCTTTTACTCAGTGGAGGTGGAAGAGGAAGAAAAGAGATGGGAAAGCTCGATTGGATCTTGATGTTCTTCTAGGAGAAGAGACTAAACTGGTATAAGAAGGAGAGAGGAGGACCGCACCACCAACGGCCAGTCGAGGTCGCTGGAGTCGGGGAGATCGATCCCCAACTCCCTCTCCATCTAGGAACAGGAGGCTCTTTATCCTCTTCTCTCTTTCAATGACAAGTAGGTCTCTCTCTTTCTCTTTTTTAATCCGAAGATTCAAATAAGAAATTCTCAAAATGCCCTCTCCGGCAACATATACAGCTACCATTTGGACAGTGCAGGTAAGACATGACATCGGCCTCTGCAAGTTTGCTGGCTTTTCTGCGTTCAGGCTTTGGAGGTGTCCTGTTAATTAGAACTTGCAGAAATTATGTATACAACAAGTACTGAGGTTTGTTAACCTAACGGCCGGCAGCATGGACTAACCACGGGAGCCAATCCATTAAAAAAGGCATCTTTCTTGTCCTACGTATACAGTCAAACGATCTTAAGTCACGGCTTGGTGAGACGTTTTTGGGTGGGTTCGCTGGTCATGAAAACCGATACAGAAGTAGGTTGGGTGCGTACACTGATGCAGCAGTTTGATTTGGACAATTCAATGGCATCATTGCCGATGGCATCGCAAGTATGGCAAAAATCAGCGTAGGACAAAAGCTTCAGTCAGCAAACGGACGAACCGCAAATTCCTGCTCTTTGTTGATTGACTGACCACGTTGTTTGATCAACGAGTACTGCAACTGCTGATACCATTATATGTAAGATTGGTTTCAGTTAGTTGGGCAATTCATCTGTCTGTTTTCAGCCATCGTTTAAGGATCATTTCAGGCAAGTAATCCTTCTTTGTGCTACGCAAAAAAAGTAAGCTTTACTAATGCTAGTCTAGTCGTATGGGTAGAAATAGCGTCATGAATTCACAACCATTTTGCTTTCATCTAGGTGAGACGACAGTGTCAGGGAGGAAAGCGCCAGGAAACAAATTGAACCGACCACAGCGTCGATCGCCGTCTAAACGCGTTGCCCTCTAGCTCACAAATTAAATCAAGTTTCTCAACCACTGCCCAAATAAAGAACCCCGAAAGAGAGAGACTAAAACCAATCGAGTTCTGAAAAATGGCTTAACTAACTCATCATCATGTGCTATCTGTACCGTGGGCAAGGTTTTCCAGTTAGTGGGCGAGACACCACCCTCCATTTCTATTCCATTTCCCCTTGAAGCCGATATAATACTGCATCATTAACTGGTCATTATCCATGGATGCAGGCTTGTAACCAATTATCAAATCAAAGCTTCCAACTCACTCTCTCATAATCTCATGCTCCCTCACAAATTATATAAGAACTTGCAGGGCAAGGTCAGCACCTTAACTCTGAATCCAGCCTAGCTAAAAGTCGAAGCACCACTGCTTATAAAGCCCCAAGCCTGCTTCTGGGCAGTAGAGCTAGGTTTGCCATTTGTTAGAGCATTGCAAGTTTGCAACCGAGAACCAACTAGCCCAACCTCAATCATAGGAAATTCATAGGAAATCTAGACTGCGAAATTCCTGCATTCCAAACAAGGCCGTGGAGCTGAAGACTCTTGAGCATTGCAAATTTTGCAGCCAAGAACGAAGAAGCATCATGGAGTCTAAGCAGCTTGCTCTTCGGCCGATATCCACCAAGAGAGACGGCAAGGCGGCGTCGAGGGAGCGGTCGAGCCTGGCGAACGCGTCGTTCAGGGTGTACTACAGCCTGCGGGCCGGCGCCGTGCCGTTCCTGTGGGAGTCCACGCCCGGCACGCCCAAGAGCGGCGCCACGGCTTCCGTCTCGCCGGCGTCGCGTACCAACACGGTGACGCCGGTGAGCACCACTGTCGGCACTGCTGCCGATGCTGCGCTGCCGCCCATCTCGCCGCCGCCGTCGTACCAGTCGTTCCAGCTGAAGGGGAGGAGGTGCCGGCCGAGGTCGTCGTGGCCGGCCGCGGCGGAAGGCATCGTCAGGGCTCTACTCGGGATGCTCGGACTCAGGAAGAGCCACCGCCGGTCGCCGCGCCGGCGTTCCACCTCGTATCTTTGAGCTGCCGCTGCATTGCTACTTTTCTACAGACTTACCAGACAGGAAGATTGATTAACTCTTTACTATGATCCCGCTAAATATTATTATGGGCAGTTAATCATGGATGTTACATGTAAATTAAGGAGAAGATGTGTGATTTTTTTAGCTTTATCTTGGATTTACTTTGTTCGTTGCATTCGTCAGCAGCAGAGTAGTAGTATGGAGAATGAATAATAGCATGAAACGTATTCTCTCTTTGGTTGGGCCTGGGCTTCAACAAAAGGCGTGGTCAGCACAGCCAGAGCCCTTTTTCTAGTTACTGTAGCAGAACATGATAAAACAGAGCAAAAAAGAATCTAGCGCACGATAATACGAAACTATACGAAGAAAAAGGCGTATTTTTTTTATTTTTTTACACACTTTTTTCTCTACTTTTCTTCTCGTCTCTCGGGAGTCGGTTCCCGTATTTGCTGCGACACGTGTAAGAGGTTAGTAACTAGCCGAGTCGCGGATCTTGACCGCCTCCGTGGCTCCGCCTTCGAAGAAATACTGTGCGTCTTAAAGGCGCAACTCCAAGAAGAAGACGTAATCGCGGAGCGCCGATTTAACTGCCGGTTCGGCTTCCGCATCCCTCGGCTCTGTCAATGGCCGGCGGCGACGACGAGAGGAGGCCGGAGGCCTTCCCCACGCTGTGGAAGGCCCGTCTCCCACGCGGATCGGTATGTGCCGCGATGCCCTAACCTTCCTCTTTTGTTAGGAATAACCCCGATTTTTCTTCCTTTCCGATTTTTGCTGCAACTGGCTCTAATAGGGTTTAGTTCCTAGTTGCAAGCTATGCGATCTCGTAATGGTTAGTGTTCGCCGCTACCCGCCATGACTTGCCATGACAACGTAATGCAGTGCCGAGTTTTGAATTGTGCGATGCTGTGGCTTGTGAGTTGCGGTGGTTTGAGTTCGATACTGGGTCAGTCGTGAGTTGCGACTTCTTGGTTTGGTGTGAAGTAGGAATTTATAATCGTCTCTTCGGCAACCTGGGAATATAAATTTGCAAACCTTGCCTTCCGTTGTTCTTCATCGGATCTGAATACCTGTGGTCGAGGACTGAATGTTCTGATGTGTTTGTACATTACGAGTTCTAGTCCTGTAGATGGACTGAAAATGCTCTTGGTTTTTTTTTGTTATTGCACTACAGCAGCTTGGCAATGTAGCCCAAATTTTGTTTCGTATCCAATTATATGTTATCAGTAGTTCAGGAACAGCACCCTATTATTTTGTCATTCGATATGTAGATAACGATGTATTCTACAGAAAAAAAAGTTGTGTGCTGAATTTCAATGGAAGCATGCTAGCACGTGGCATCGCTGCAACTTCCTCTTTGTATCACTTCTTTCTATAATCTGTGTAGGATTGTGATTTGCCCACTAATTTATTTTGCCGCCTTGTTTCAATTACTACTTCTAGACTTCTATCTAGTCTTATATATGAATAAAAAGGCTATGAACATATATACAAGGTGATGTTTAAATTTGACTGCCATGTATGATTATTTCTATACTTGAGTACACGATATGTTTCATATGGCAGGCGCATTTTAGCTGGACTTCCTGATAATTCGTTGTTTTCTTGTTTCATGCACTCACGTTCTAACACTCGTAAATATCAACTATATTTTTAGGTTTACGAAAGGTCCTTGGAACACCAAAAGGAGGGAACCTGTTCGTCCTCTCCTTCAGTTAGTAGTAACAAATCACCGCTCCAAATGGTTACACCGGTTCAAACACCGAAATCTCTTGATTCGTCGTTCCCTATGGTTACACCTGTTCAACTGTCGAATTCTCTAGACTCCAGGAGCAGTTCATGTAGTTCTGGATCTGTGGGATCTGATTCAGGAGCTGCCCCATTTGATATATGCATGCGTGATAACAAATGCTCCATCAAGTTAAATCGTTCTTTACTTGAGCTCAACAGAGAAAAAAGACGAGAGAGGGAGCTTTCCAAGGATGTAGCTCCATTGCAATATTTGAGACCTGGGATGGTTCTGTTGAAAAAATTCTTAAAGCCTAATGATCAGGTATGTCCATATTTACACATGTTGCTCTTGTTAGGAATAGTCCCAGGGAGGACGAGGTGGAGACGGTGCCCGCCGAGGCGATCGCGGGGGCGGTGGCCGGGTTCATGGAGGGCGGAGGGAAGTGGGAGGAGACGAGGGCTAGAGCGAGGGAGCTGGCCGAGAGCGCGCGAGCCGCTGTAGGCGAGAATGGGTCGTCGTGGTGCGACATCCGCCGTCTGATCGACGATCTGACGGAGGCAAGGGCCTCGGCGGTTCCTTGTGATCAGGACCCATAGTGTTTTACCGCCTAGCAGTTGGAAAATTTGTCGTCGTATGTCCATTACATTTTCTTTTGCATCCATTGATTGTTCATTTTCATGTTAGGAATTTTTTTACGTCATTGTAATGTTTATGGATCCTCAAAATACCATTGCAAAATATTTGTTCTTGAAAAAAAAATACCACTTATAAGGTTGTTACTCCGTTGCTCCGTGGGCTTAATTGTGTTCAGCCCATTTAGACCTGGGGCCCAGAATGTAACAATTGGTATCAGAGCCTAAGTGCCTAACATCTCCTTGGACCTCATGGTTGCAGAAGTGTCCAATCCATGTGTGAGGGGGAGATTGTTAGGAATAGTCCCACATGGATTGTAAGAGATGAGCAAGCACAACTTATAAGTGTGAGGGAACCCCCACCCATTGGACTAGTCTTTTGGGGGGAGAAGGCCCAATACTACTTATAAGGTTGTTGCTCTGTTGCTCCGTGGGCTTAATTGTGTTCAGCCCATTTAGACTTGTGGCACCCGATTGGACCTAGGCATGCGGCTAGGGTCCAAAAGTTGTAACAGCTCTGCTTATTATCTCAGGTCAATTACTTCATTTTTATCCCAGCATCAACATTTGTTTTGAAAGAAGTATATAAAAAATGTTTCCACGCCCTTTTCTTTTCTTCTTTTGAAAATGTGCACACATGATTTTGAAGTCTTATGTTGCCAATGTCTTTCCTGCACACTTTGTTGCAACTTGCATGGCATTATCCAGAATTCCTATATGCCATAACATACATTTTCTCAACTGATTCGATTATTGTGCTTCTCTATAGGATGTGTTTGAATACGCCCAATGCATATTTAATGCAGAAAGTATATATCTAATGCTTCTTTTATTGCACATATCAGGTTAATATCATCAAACTGTGCCAGCAACTTGGTGTTGGTGTAGGAGGATTTTATACCCCTGGCTACAGAGATGGGGCTAAGTTAAGTCTGCGGATGATGTGCTTAGGGAAGAACTGGGATCCAGATTCACGCTCATATGGAGATATACGTTCATTTGATGGTGCTCAACCACCAAACATACCAGAAGAATTCAGGAAGTTCGTGAAAAATGCCATTCAAGCATCTCATGAATTCTTGAAACAAAATGGAGCTTCCAATGCTGTGGAAGAACTTCCTCCTATGTCACCAGATATCTGCCTTGTTAACTTCTACACAGCTAGCGGGAGGCTAGGTCTTCATCAGGTACAAAAGAACCACATTCTCCAATGATATGTTTTATAATTCAGTATCATTACTTCGCATCTTGCTGATTCCAATCTATTGAATGAACTGAGCCGTAATAAGCTAATTCGACAAACGTTCTTTTTTTGGAGGGACATTGGTAGACAAGGTCAAAGCAGCTTTAGTTGTGGTGCTTTCCTTACTAGAGTTTCGTGTGTTTGGACATTCCTAATATATTGTCTTTAATTCCTCCACTTTGCAATTGAAATGCTATAGTGCTGCACTTTTGTTTGGTTATTACTAACTGGATTGTATGATTGTGTTATTTGACAGGACAAAGATGAATCAAAATCCAGCCTTGACAAGAAATTGCCTGTTGTTTCTTTTTCATTGGGCGACACTGCAGAATTCTTGTATGGTGATGTAAGAGATAATGATAAGGCTTCAAAGGTTGATCTCAAATCCGGCGATGTTCTAATATTTGGTGGTCCATCAAGGCTCATATTCCATGGGGTTTCCTGCATCAAACCAAAAACTGCACCGAAGTGGCTGACCGATGAGACAAGCCTTCGACCTGGGCGTCTGAACCTCACATTCAGGCAGCATTAGTACGCGCATTCCCATTCCGTGCATCCTTTTAGGCTACAAGTAGAGGGCAATCTCTTCTCTTGTGTTTCAGTACCCTGTTAGCAAAAGTTAGCAAGTAATTCAATCCTGCTATTGTAAAGCCGGAGTTCATCGCTAGAATGTGTGTTGCCATGCCCTATCTTTTTGCCTCGTCATGTTGTGTATGTCAGTACGGAAACTTCTGGAAAGAATGGTCATTTTCAGGCAATTCAACCGAAATTCATGCAGCATCGCTTGAAACAGATAAATCTGAGTATCTGACAACACAAACTAAAATCAAACTCTGGACCATTTATTCGATGGGGTGGATTGAAACGGAAATTAGGGGCAAACATTTCTGAGCTTTACATGTGATGTGCTTGCAGGGAAAAAATTCTGAAAATGGCGGCAATTGTAAGTTCTGAGTTGTAACTAGTGATGCATCTCGTCCAGAATCACAGCGAGTGCCAGGATGAATGCTTGGTCTATGCCTAGGTGTTGGGATATGGGGTAGACTATACTAGTGTAAATTAAAATTTCTATCATGTAAACAAAAAATGCATACGAGTAAGAGACCATAAATAGTTACCACTAGACATATAGTGCAGTGGAAATAAAGTTGAAACACTCTGGTTCAACGTAGCGCGCGTCGTGCAATCGATTGTTCTCATGTCCTTGGAAGCCAATCCTTGAAAGCCGATTGTCTCCTTGTCATCGTCCCGACCAACTCTTCATGATTGTCCCGACTAGCATCGCCACACAGCAGCGTCTCTATCGGAATCTGCACTTCCAGAGAATGAACGTCGTACATCAGTGTGCTAGCACCAACGCGCACGACAAAGCCTTTGGGAGGTTGTGGCTAGAGTTTTAGTGGGTATGTATGTCACACCTCTCAACCCCATGCCTCTCTTAATATAGCTCTTTGCTAGAACCCTACATTAGGGGGCCATCAAAGTGCAAAACCCACTTAGTTCATTAGCAACAAATCCTATCCAAACTAATATAATCTAACCCGTTAAGTGTACAACCATGTAGATTTATATATAATTGGTAACTCGGAAACTCTTTTCCAATCGTTGGTCGATAGTGGTCCCTAGCAGTTGATAGCGGTCCCTAGTAGGACATAACATCTCCTAAGTATACATAAAGATCAAGACCAGACGAACCTTGTGCAATATGATCCGCGACCAGGTCTAGTCACTCACAACCAGTTTGTAATTCTTTACAACCAGTTCGTATCTAGTCATGACCAGTCTGTAACTCCTTACAATTAGTTCATCAACCAGTTTGAGATAATGTCCGATCAGCCCACGACCAGTTTGTATCTAATCGGACTAAACGATCTGTTTGTGTATTCTTATTTTGTCTCACGATACTTGATCGAACTCCATGTGAGATTCTTGTTATTCATGAATTGTTCAATCATTTCTCGATCTAGTAACGGATAATTTCATGTGGTCGACTCTTTGACCACTCATGTATGGCCTTGAACTTTTTTTATCCAACCACATAAAGGGACCTACAGATATCTCTTCTGTTATATTAGGAGGGGCAAATCCTATATCTGACCTTTCACATTCTTCTGCATGTTTCATAACATACCTAATGAGATTCCTGCCGGTTAGCTAGTAAGCATTACCATGTTAGTGATCTCTCTCTACTCTCTAGTTTCTACTTGAGATTTATCTCCTATCCAGATTTATGTATTTGTTGATGTTGCCCACTGTGTTGTGATATGCAAGTTTCCGCATTTGATTATTTGATATGGACTATTGCTCTGTTAGGCATTTGCTTATTTTGGGATTAATGATTAATCTATAAGACATTTGCACACTTGCTGGTTTACTAATATGGAATATTAGTGTAGTTGATACTTGATAATAAGAATCATGCTCATCCTTTATAGGTCCAAACTTGAATGGTCTGTTTGGGAGGCAGTTGCCATTTTAGCTACCTGGTGTAGTGTGGACACAGTTGTGAGGGCTTGACCGCTGAGGGGGTTGTCGGCTGCAGCTCTGCTTTAAGAGATAACAGAGGGTTAGAGGCAACATTCGTAAGGTATAAAATATAAATCTATTTTTCAATTCACGCAATAATGATTGATTTGGTATTTTAGTTTCATCTATTGTCATTTATTGATTTGTAGAGTTGTAAGAAATGGAGAAACGAACATTACATAAATATTTTTCAATCAATACAAGTAGTACTCCTCATACTAATGAGAGTTAAGTAAAAAAAAGGCTCATGGATTTTAGTCCCGATGAAATCATCGTTGATCCGGCGAATCACATACCTATTAATGGGTAGCTCAATTTGTGTGTAGTTCGTTTATCTTTTGTTAATCATGTCTCACTAGCCCCTCGTCTAAAAGCTGGTTCTGGGTCCACCACTGAAGGATGGAGAAGGCAAGCGTGTAGACAACGACTAGGTCCCCAGCCGGTTTGACAACTCTGACGCTGACCATCACATCTGTGTCGACGACTGCCATGGCAATCCGGCCATCTTTGAGAATGTGTCTATAATATTTTAAGGGATTTGCTAGCGCCCATACTGTCGAGTGCAACATTTCTTTGCTATATGTGCAATATTTCTCAGCCATGTGTGCTACAAAAATGTTTGTTAAAAAAACTTGTTGTTGCACTAGTTGTTACTGATTGTTGCACACATGAAATCAAAATATTGCAATAAAACAATCACCTACCTCCATGGCAGGCGGCAGCGAGGCCTTGGTGTGGCGGTGGCAGGCGGTGGGAAGGTGGCATGCGCAGCATGGATTCGGCGTCGGGAGGAGAAGGCGGCGGAGCTTGTGCAGCGTGGATTCCAGGTAGTAGTCACGGCCGTGAAGCCGGCGCCCCTCGCGGGGGATTCGGGGCTGGCGGCGGGGTAGGGCGTGCGGGGGCGGGAGCAGGAGCTCCAATCGGGGTGCCAAGGTGGGCAACACAAAGGAGTATGCAGAGTCGAGAAGGCGGGAGCCGCATTTGTGGATCCACATGGTGGACCACTTGGGCAGCACACATCTACGAGGGTGAGGAGGTGGGAGGCAAGAGGTAGAAGAGGAGAAAGCGCGTGCCGGGGGGGGGGGGGTAAGTGGCCAGAAGGGGGAAGAATGAAGGAGAGAGGATGTGATCGTGGGTTTTAGTGTGTGAGACGTTCGATCGAAACGTCTAACGTGTATCAATTCCCATATGGGAGTGCCAAGGTGGGCAACGCAAAGGAGTATGCAGAGTCGAGAAGGCGGGAGCCGCATTTGTGGATCCACATGGTGGACCACTTGGGCAGCACACATCTACGAGGGTGAGGAGGTGGGAGGCAAGAGGTAGAAGAGGAGAAAGCGCGTGCGGGGTGGGGGGGGGGGGTTAAGAGGCCAGAAGGGGGAAGAATGAAGGAGAGAGGATGTGATCGTGGGTTTTAGTGTGTGAGACGTTCGATCGAAACGTCTAACGTGTATCAATTCCCATATGGGAGTGCCAAGGTGGGCAACGCAAAGGAGTATGCAGAGTCGAGAAGGCGGGAGCCGCATTTGTGGATCCACATGGTGGACCACTTGGGCAGCACACATCTACGAGGGTGAGGAGGTGGGAGGCAAGAGGTAGAAGAGGAGAAAGCGCGTGCGGGGTGGGGGGGGGGTAAGAGGCCAGAAGGGGGAAGAATGAAGGAGAGAGGATGTGATCGTGGGTTTTAGTGTGTGAGACGTTCGATCGAAACGTCTAACGTGTATCAATTCCCATATGGAAATTTTAATGGCGAAACAAGATCGCACAAATGCCGAGTCCATGGAATGGATCGACCTACATCGGTGACTCATGTCGATCTTATCTCATGATCCACCTGATCTTTGTGCTTGTCGTTGTAGTGTCTCGGTTTGCACATTTTGTGAATTGTGATTATTTACAAACTTTATCGCTCTTCCAAAAAAGAACTACGAACTTAATTTTTTGTCGACAAGTTCTTTGTCTTCTACGTTAACGCCCCCGAAGGGGAGCATTCGTTTCGGTGGTGTGTGCGCTCGACTGAGGGGTGTTCGGCAACGGCGGCTAGCCGGCTGTGCTGGGGACGGCGCTCGCACGCACTTGGATGCCGCTGTGCTGGTGTCAACGCCGGTGACAAGCAAGACGGCACCTGGGCACGAATTTCTAAGCAAATCACAAAGTCAAAAATCTGAAAGATATATAAAAGGAATAATGTATAGCAATTATGAAAATGGCAGGTTTTGCAAGTGCCTTCATACAGAGTGCTTGATCATGCTGAATTGGATCAAAATCTCTGTTTTACAGCGTCATTTGACAAGGATGCTTCTGATCGAGTTCTGATAGCACATGACCTCAAAAAGTGTTTGGACCATTTGTGATTGGCATACACTGACAGCAAGCCATCAACACAACACAACAAGAGCTAGCATGAATGGGTATAACACTGTCTATCGAAGCCAGGAGCTGGCAAAACTGATGAAGGGGGCCGGCTCGTTTATATATCGGTGGCATGCAGGAAGGGAGATTTTAGTTGTCATCGTTGGTAGTGCATGTCGTCCAGGATGACAACAAGCGCGACGATGAAGGCGTAATCGATGCCGGGGTTGACGGTGACGCTGTACGTATTCTTCCCCAGCAGTGCGCTCACCACGTTGAATCGCCGGTCGATCTGAGGCAGCATAGTAATGAGGTGATCAATCGAACCAATTCAATCCGAGAGCATATGAGGCCAGTTGAGACAGTATGGTTGGTTTGCTTGCCTTTGCGATGACGGTGTCGGAGTCGCCGAGGGAGACGGCGCAGCAGCCGTCGTGGTAGCTGCCGGTGATCCTGAAGTCGCAGGCCTGCTCGGAGTCGTTGCTGGCCAGGAACACGCTCACCTTAGTTGACCACCGCAGCTGGATCACCGACGGCTTGACGACGGTGAACAGCAGGTCCCGCCGGCTCGTGCTGTCACCCCGGAACACCTTCCACCTCGTGTTCATCAACAACGCCTGCAGCCACATTTCAAGAACTCCAAAGTTCAGATCTAGCGTTGATACAGGGGAAAGCTCAGAAAGGGAGGGAAGTGATCTCGATCTAGACGCACCGATTCTTGCACGGTGAGGACCGGGCGGCGGTCGGCATCGACGAGGAGGCAGCGGCGGCGGAGGCTGAACAGCACGCCGTCGACGCGCAGCACGACGGCGCCGGTGGCGGCGTCAGCGACTGTGAAGTCGTTCCCGGACATGCTGAGCGTCTTAGTCACCGCCAGCGCCACCGCGTCCCCCGCGCAGAACCGCGCGTCCACCACTGCCAGCGCCGGCACGGCCTCCATCTTTCTCTCTCTCCTCCGCCGCGCACACGTAGTGCCACGCCGACACGCGCGCACGTCGCTGGGTTGCTGCTGCGAAGGCAAGCGGCAGGCTGGAATGGGATGGATGGTGGATCAGGCTGCAAAGGCAAAGCGTCTTTGCTTCTCGCGTTGGAGTAGTATCAGATGGTGCACATTTTGGCTGGCTGTTCATTTGGGTTTTTAGTGGTTTATGATTTATTTTATACTGTTACTGATTTATTTTGTATTATAACTACTAATGGTTTTTTAGTGTAATTAAATTTAAAAATAGAAAAACAGTTTAGCCCATCACGAATAATGCAAACGAATACAGGAAAAAAAGAAAAGACAAAAGGTTCAAAAAAAACCAAAATGTCAGAAAAGGACGAAATTAAGGAATAGTGAATTAGAAGTCAAAAGCCAGAATTTATGGCTTTTTTGTATGTAGTGGTTTTTCACTGTAGCAGTTGTTACCTTTTTCCGCATAATTAAATCTTAAAAATTACAAAAGACAATACAAGTGAATAAAAGAAAAAACAAAAAAAAATCAGAAAAGACGAAATTAAAAGAAGGAAGCTAAAGCTCTAATGAGCCGTACCTAAAAGGTTCAAGAGTTTGACACTTGGTTAGGAAGGTATAAGTACTAATACTAGCATTAACCATGGCAACTCGATTTCCGTGATTGATAGAAGTGGTTTGACAGAAGTGACTGATGAATAATAATATATTATATATGAAAGATGGTGTAATGAAATGTACTATAATATTCAGATCGTCATACGACTTATAGAATTGTGATATAATAAAATACAAGTACATTACAGCATGTGAAAGCGTATATTGTATTAGCTGATGATAATAGTGATGGATAGAAAGGATTTATATATACTGTAGGGTTTACATTGGCTTTAATTTTTAGAAGTAAGCGCGGCTTATAGAATTAAATATGAACGTGCCGTGGATTCTTCCAGCTCAGGTCTGAATGCAAGTTTTTAATAAACAAACAAAAAAATCTACTTTGAGAAAGAAGAAACTGCCCTACCTTTCACTAATTCTTAGGACGTATACGTGGAAGCATGAGAGTTGATATGCTTTTCAATCTTCGTCCTTCGACACTTTTTTAATTCCGTGTGATCACAGCCGGAACCGCTGAATGATTAAAAAAAGAGAGCAAATCAAATCAAATGGAAACGAAACGAATCGAGTACAGTTCCTTTCGCCGTCTCATGGCTTGGCAACAATCCAACAGCTAGCACACCGACCACTGAGAAAGCGTGAAAAGATTAGCTAAGCTTAGCTTAGCTAGGCGCTCTTTTTCCGGTGTCGGCTAGCATCCTGCGTTTGCCCAGGAACGAGAAAGGGCCACTGGATTCCGGTGGGCCCACACGCGAGGCAATTAGTAAATAGGCAATCTGTCCTTTCATGGAGATTTAGAGGTGGCCATTAGAGCAAGTTTAATAAGAGCAAGTACAATAGTATAGCCAACCAGTGGCTATAACACTTGTCCATTTCATCTATAGCCTTCAAAAAAATAGTTCATACAATAAGGTAGCTATTACAATAACTATTTGGCCCCACGTGTAAGAGAGTGAAATGCATATTTTTACGTGCTATAGCTAGCTGTAATTTAGTAGCCAGCTTCCTTCTCTCTCTTCCTTTCTCTCTCTGCCACATAAGATTTGGTTGATATTATATTTGCTATAGCCTGCTGACTAAGTCTTATTGTACCTGCTCTAAGGTTGACTGTGCTAGCTATAAAGGAATCCATGTCAGCATAGTCCTATGTGGAGGGGAGAGAAAAGGAGAGAGAGGGCCAAGCCGACTCCCATAAAAGAGTCAGGCTATAGCACAGGAAAAGAGGCATTATCCATGCATGTACCCATAGAACTAATTGCTATACCCATGCATGTATTAAATTATCAATACCCATGTATGTATTAAATGATTGAGAGCTCTTGTGGAGACAACTTATAGCCAGCTTATTGTATGAGTTGACTGCATCATTATCTTTTGATGACATGGAAATGTATTGGAGGTAGCAGCTATCTGTACTATTAAACTTGCTCTTAGACCTTTAAGCCGGTTCGAGTTGGGTTCAGTGTCTACCTTTTGACATCTAATTTCCTATTTCTTAATTTTATTTTTCCTGACCTTTTATTTTTTTAGATTTTTTTATCTTTTCTTTTTTTTGTATTCCTTTGTATTATCCGTGATAGACTAACTTATTTTTTTCTATTTTTTATTTTTTGTAAATTTACTTACGCCAAAAAGCTATCGATAGGTATAGTGTAAAATAAGTCAGATATAGTGAAAAAAGTCATAAACCACAAAAAAGCCAAATTGAGCAGTGCAGCTTCTAGCTTCAGACTTCTAGCTTCTTAATTTTATCTCTTTTTTCTGATTTTAGGCTTTTTTTACTTTTCTTTTTTCTTTATTCTTTGTATTGTCATGATAATATAACCTTTTATATTTTAAAATTTTAATTACGTTAAAAAATTAATAGCAACTACAGTAAAAAAACCACAACAATGCAAATCACCCCATGCTGTCTTAATTCTTAAAAGACGAAAACCCATTCGTTCCCTTTGTTTGGTAAACGTACTTTCTTAAGGGTGTGTTTGGTTACCTGTACATGGACGGCCGGATGCAGCTCCACCGTATTTTGCAAAAAAATCGGGTGTTTGGTTGGATGGATCTACTGTAGAATCCGGGATCCGCTCGTCCCCAGCATACGGTCTCATCCGGGACCGGGAGTGAACACCAAATCCACCGTAGCTGCTCATCCAGGACCGACGGAGTCGAGCACAAGCGCTGGCTAGGGTTACCTCCGCGCTCTCCTGCGCGTCCTCCACGTCGGCAGCAGGTGATCTCCCTCTCCTCCCTCCTCCGGATCCGGCGAAGTCATTCGGGAGGCGGCGGCGCATGCGGCGGACGCGGGCGAGGTCCTTCGGGAGGCGGCAGCCGCGGCTTGTGGAGGCGCCACGCGGGGTTCCCCCTCGGCCGGATCCGGCCGTGGTTCACCGTGCGGAGCGGAGCAGCAAGGCGGGGGGCGGCCGGCAGCCTGGCGCGGCGAAGATGGCCCAGGCGGCGCGGCGCATCGCCGCTGGAACCGGTGGGGCGTGGGGAAGTTGGGTCGGGGAGATGAAGCGCTGGGAGTGGGAGGCGCTGGGAGTCGGCGCGTTGGAGAGCCGGCCGGTGGGAGGCGCTGAGAAAAGGGAGACGGCAGGAGAGCGCTGAGAAAAAGGGGGACAGTGGGAAGTGGCTTCGGCCAAAGGCAGCAAGAGAGGAGCAGCAGGGCGGAGGGATCGATCGGGCCGAGGGGAATTTTTCTGAAGCGGGCCACGCCGACGCCCTCTCTCCCCGGCTAGCTTTAATTGCAATTTTTGTCAATTGCATTTCAATTACATTTTTTCCTTATATACAAAATGATGTAGCTTGAACATATTTCTCGCATTGCAGGGATTTGATCTGCTGCCTGCAAGAACCACAGTAGACCTCGATCTTTGCTTCGGAAACGGTAAATCCTGCCCATCCTCCATTGCTTTGCCAAGTATATGTGTGCATTTTTAGATGGATGATTTTTCTGTCAAGCGCCGTAAAATCATTAGTAATGCAGCTGGAGTAGTTGCTACCATGTGTGCGTACACCTTATTTGTGTATAGGCGTGCTGGTCGTACACCACCCATCACATATGGTCCCTTAGCTGAAAGAGACAAAATCAGGATGGCAAACCTTAGGTTTATTTTTCATAATGATGATAGGCACTGTGTAGAACAACTTCGAATGAGAAGAGCCCCCTTTTTCCACTTGTGCACATTGCTTAGAACAAGAAGGTTGCTTAAAGACACAATTAATTGTTCAATTGAGGAACAAGTTGCCATGTTCCTACAAGTGGTTGGGCACAATTGTAGGTTTAGGTTGATAGAGCTTAATTTTAGAAGGGGTTTAGAAACTATTAGTCGTTATTTCCAAGAAGTGTTGTATGCTATTGGAGAGTTGCGTGGGGAGATGATTCGGCCACCGTCCCATGACATCCACCCAAAAATTGCAACCAACCGCAGATTCAACCCATACTTCAAGGTACTAGTTTGACCTTGCAATGAAAAATTTTTTGGCCATTGCAGCCCTTAACTAATTGGTTTTTCATATTTATTAGGATTGCATTGGCACTATAGATGGCACTCATGTGCTAGCTAGAGTCCCCGCATCTATGGCAGCCGCCTTTCGAGGTAGGAAGGGTGTAACCACACAAAATGTCATGGCTGCTGTTGGTTCTATGAACACAAGGCACAAAGCATTGGTTTTGTGCAGATGAGTGACGAACATCGTCGTATGCGGATGAATCATTGGATTGAGAAGCACTACTTCAATGAGTAGGCTGTTTCTCACTGACCACTAACCTTTTGCCTAATTAGTTGGTGGTTGATGGATAATCCTCCCCCCTACAGGCCCTAACTATTTATGTAAGATGAAACTATGGACATCTGTTGTGTGATGTGTGCATGGTGCATACCTTTTGTAATTATGTAGGGCTTAATTACTGCATGTGGACTGATGTGCTGATGGTGTCTTCAAGGCACACCTTTTGTAATTATGTAGGGGCTACTTGCTTGAAGTGTAAGCTAAGATATATGACTATGCTTATGCTTCTTTATTATGAGAAATATAGATCTTTATGTACTCTGTCTTTGGAGTGTTCATTTTATTAATGTCTTTTGATTTAGAGTAAAGTTGCAAATATTTAGTCAAAACATGTGTTCATACCAAATAATTGCATGTCGCATTTTTCCCCTGATATACATCATCATATTGTCAAATACGTCCTTTTCAGAAGTTAAAAAAATTAATATGTCATACTGTAAATAAATTACTATTAGGAATAACTTAGTTTGTGCAAAAAACTGAAAAAAAATATGTGAAGGGGGTAACCATACCACCTCTCACATTCGAAGGTCACTATACCCCACTATACAGCCAACCAAACACCTTCTCAGCCTACTGTATCCGCTCATACAGCCTCATATACAACCTACCAATCACAGACTCATTCAGCCTGTATCCACAGATACATCGAACCAAACACTCTTCTTTTTCAAAATACGACTTTCCTCATCCAGCTTCCCCTCATCCAGGATATACGATCCCACTACCCAAAAGCAACCAAACACACCCTAAAAGAATGGAGCCAATGTTGCGGCCAAACCGCACGCTTTCCCTCTGTCTGCTCAGTGCAGTAATGTATGTGCCGTCGGGGAAGGTGTCTGTTCTACACGCACGTACCAACGACAACTAGCCCAGCTAAAGCCCGGGTTAGGGCCGGGCCACCTCGCAATTGGCCCAGCTCAAGCTAACCGAGTTCGGTTCGTTAAGGGGGTCGTATAACCTGGAGTCCAATTTGAAACATGGGAATCTCAACATCTTCCATGGATTTTACGGCTAGGATAGGTGTGTGCCTGGTAGTAAAGCAGCCATCGGGCAACCTCTGTATGTTCTTTTTAATTTTAACTTAGGACTTATAATTATGATTTATAGTTTTTTTGCTATTTATGAAGGAGAGTATAAAGACACAACTCCTGTGCGGTTTTGATCGATATAAATAATGTCGCTAAAGTGTATACTACAATTAATTTATAGACGCCACCCTAAAAAGATAATATATTTGAAAGCTAGTTATTGTAGAAAAGCCAAAAAGCGATTTTTAAAAACTGAAAAGAAGAGGGGCCTGAACAACACTTGCTTCTACAGACTAGAGAGTATAACAATGCCAAGGTTCGCTATGGGTGTGTTTGGTTGCCTGAATCTCCTTCGTCCTGGATGGGTGGATCCGTATAATCTGAGAAAGAGCCTGTTTGGTTGCCTGTATGAGCGGATGCAAAAATACGCCCTCATCCTGGATGGGTGGATACGCTCAAAATGAGCTTCACTAGCCATCCTGGATGAGTGGATGCAGTGTATCTTATGCGGTCCTACGTGTCAGCCTCTCAGGTTTGGTAGACTGCATCCGCTCATACAGGCAACCAAACAGCATCTCAGTTTTTTTGTATCCGCTCATACAGCCTCACCAAACATCTTCTTTTTCTGAAATACGATTCCACTCAGCCTGCATCCACTCATCCAGGATATACGATGCAACCTCCATCCACGAACCAAACACACCCTATGTGGTTGGTTTCAGAGTTTCTTTAGGGTCTTAGGGCTTCACTGATAACTATACAGCTGTGTTCTTTTGGGTTTTTTGCTTTGGTTCCTTCGAAAACCAAAACAAATGAGATGACTTCTGAAAGTCATTTTTTAAAAGGCTTCCCAAGTCTGCTGACGTGCGTCGTCCATGTCAACATCTCCGTCGTCCATCATCATCTAAAAAAGTACAATCAAAACACATCAATCACAACTAAAATAACAAAGCCACGGTTCGTTGGTTTGACTTCACGGTGCCATTGTGGTCGCAGCACAATAGCACATGTGCTAGTGGTGCAACGCAGCTGCAAGTGGGACCCACACGCCAGTGGGTAAGCCTGGCCAGTATGCATGCATGTGATGGGAGCTAGCCGTTGGTTTAATTTTAAGGTCTGTTCATATTGGCATTTGGTTTTGACTTATGAATAGTAATATCTTGTTGAAAGAGACACTCGTTTGTGATTTTGGACAATATAAATGAAGTTATTATAATGTGTACTGCAATCAACTAGTAGATCCTATATTGAAAAGATAATCTGTTTAAAAACTAGTTATTATAAAAAAACTATTTACTATAGAAAGTATATAATAGTATGACTAAATTGATTGTTTCATTGAATATCGATGAGGATTATTACACAGGACTTTAGACTTATATAAAGATTGCATTTTTATCGAAATTTTTCTAGCTCTCATGCTGGTAGCAACCAACAGCCTTCCCTGCTTGCCCACACCTGGACCTGCATTTCGGATTCATCTCAGCCTCTGTAGCTTGTACGTATACATACCCAATGGACGAAACTGTCGTTTGGGAGGGTGAATAGCACTGTACACATGTACGTTGCTCTTCTTCAGGTACATTATGTCATATGCATATGTATTTTCTTGTCTATGGCATGTGGGTCTTTCTAGTTTGGATCGAGTTGGGATGAACACGTAAAAGGCAAATAGACATGTTCGAGCAGAAGACAACCGTATTTCCCCAGGGAGAGGGGAAAAAAACAAAGCGATATATATATATATATATATATATATATATATATATATATATATATATATATATATATATATATATATATATATATATATATATATATATATATATGAAAAATATTTTTTACTCCCGGGTGTAATTACACCCACCTCTAATATACCACCTAAAAAAACTTGAAATACTCCTTTATCACTTTAAGTATATTCATATACTAATTATAAGATACTCCAATATGAACCACACGTAAAAATTGCAAGGAAGTCCATAGTTTTTAGCGTATTTTGTAAATACCCTTGTATACACATATAAAAAGGAGTATGTCAAAAAAAATGTACATACCACATCTGAAAAATTATTCATACCACCCAAATGGCCTTAAATACTCGTATACTACATGTGCATACCCTCTGTTACGCAAGATACTCCCTATGTTGTGAGATATGATATAGGGTGTAATTACACCCGGGAGTAGAAAAGAGGCTTAATGCATGATGGACTACTGTATGCATATGACCGACACGCCAATACCAAGCAACAATATTGTTGTTTAATCAGGGAATCAAGGTCGACAATTAAGCTCGAGGTCCTGTACGGCGGTAGTTGCCATTTTCGATTGGATGTGCTGATTATTCCAGCCAAAACTTGGATGGTTTTTTTAGGCTAATGGTGTATGGTTTAAATATTTGAATTCTGACTATTCACGAGAGATGGTACGTACAGGAAAATAGTCATATACGAATTTGATCGGTCAGCTGAACTTAATATACTTTTTACTACAATCTTTCTATTGACACCGCCATAAAAAATGTATAGTGCCATAAAAAAGGTATAGTTTAAAAGCTAGTTACAATACAGACATAAGCCAACTACAAGCAGATCGAATCCATCCCTCAATTGAAAAGGTACAGCCCACATCAGTTATGTACTTATACTTTAAAAGTATGAGTTGAGCAACTAAACTAAACTAGCCCTTTTTGCCAAATGCGATATATTTAGGCCCTGTTCAAAAGAGTATTTTTGAGTGGCTTATGGCTAAAAAGCACTGTAGCTGGCTAAAAAACACTGTAGCTGACGGAGGCTTATTTAACATAGTTAAATTTTAAAAAATTAAAAAAATAGAAAAACATGTTAGCCCATCACGTATAATGCAAACAAATACGAGAAAAAAGAACCAACAAAAAAGCTCAACAAAAGTCAAAAGTATAAAAAAGATGAAATTTATGAATAGTGCAAAATAAGCCAGAAGCTTAAACCGAAACGAGCGGTGCCATATAGGAAGGTAGAGGGATGGATTAAGGGCCTGTTTGGGAGAGCTCCATCACTGAAAACGTGGATATGGAGCAGCAGCTCCACCGTGGATCTGGGATCCCACCATGGAGTGTTTGGCTTGTACAGCAGCTCCAGACCCACGAAATTGAGGTTTTGGTGGGAATGACCACTTTTGGTGGGATGGGGTGTGTAACCAGTGGCATTGGTGGGTAATTACCACCCAACTCCACGGTGGAGCACCCCTTGAGGAGCTCCATGAAATTCATGGATCTGGCCCTCAGATCCAGGATTTTGGTGAATCCAGATTTCGCGGAGCTAAGGGTCTGTTTGGCAGAGCTTCACCAGCTCCACATCCACCCAGATCCACCAGATTCACCTGAATCCACCGTGGAGAAGCTCCACCGTGGATCTGGGATTCGTCAAAGTGTTTGGTACAACTCCACCTCCCTCTCTATCTCACTTCCACCTGGGCCCCACGCGTCAGGGGGCAAAATGAAAAAAAGGATCCACGAGCTTCCTTCTTCTTCCTCCGGCTCGGGCGCGAGGAAAAAAAAGAATCCACGAGCGTGCAGGGCGCGGCCCCGGCCGGCGGGCGCGGCAGCGGCCGGCGGGCGCGGCCCCGGCTGGTGCAGGCGCGGCAGGACGCGGCGGGACGAAGTGAGCGCGGTGGCGGGTTGTCGGGGCTGGCTCCCGCGAGGCGGCGCCGTCGGGCGAGGCGCACGGCGGCAGCCATGGCCACGACCGGGCGTGAGCGCGGCCACGGCCGGACCGGGCGCGGGCGCGGCCATGGCAGGGGCCCATCTCGCGGCAGCGGCATGCGGCGAGGGCTAGTCGGCCATGGCACGGGCGGCGGCGGAGAAGCGGCGCAAAGGCTCTGGTCGGCGACGGGAAGAAGAAAGAAAAAAATTAGAACGAACCGGTATCTTGTGTAACCGGTGGCAGTGGTGGGTAATTTTCCCCAACTCCACCAACTTGAGTTTGGTGGAGCACCCCTTGAGGTGCTCCACCAATTTGGTGGATCTGGAGCCAGATCCATGGTTTTGGTAGAGCAGATCCACGGTGGAGCTGCTGGAGCTAGAACTGTTTGGCTAGCAAAATTGAATCCAGATCTGTTTTTCGTGAATCTGGAGCTGGTGGAGCTCTCCCAAACATGCCTAAGCGTTTTGGTAAAATTTCGTGGAGTGGAGCTGTTTTTCGTGAATCTGAAGCTGATGAAGCTCCCCCAAACAGACCCTAAGAAGCATTGACTGTATGTGCGTAGATTAGTGAACACTAGTTGCAAATAGTAGTGTAATGTAAGGAACAAGAATTGGCAGCGAGAGAGAGCACTAGCCCATGCATGAGGGACACGCACCATGACAAAAAGATAAACCAAACTTTTAAGTCAAAGAAACACTTGGAAGCAATATATAATTGACCTTAATTACATAAACATATTATGCATGTAACCGCGTAATAATCTGTTTAGCCTACTTCCACTTTAAGGGCATATGTATCTTTAGGTGCTGAAACAATATCATAGAAGAAAAAAATTTCTTAGCACAGACGTCAAACGAATGAGAGAGTGGGTGCTATGCTAAGCCCGTATTACATGATAGCAAAGCAAACATTGACAGCTGATGTTATATCACAAAAAATCGAATGTTTAGCACCTCATAGATGGCGCTAAGTATTGCAATAAAAGTAGTTAATAATGATATTGTAGAGAGAGGTGATATGTACATATTTAGCACCTATTTTAGATGCTAAGAGATGTACATACTCTAACCGACAAGTTTGCCCCAGAAAACCTCTAACTAACAAACAATGTTCTTGCAAAAACAAGAACAACAAATTGGTGCATTCTTATATCTGTCTTACTCAAGCCTGTTTGGAATACGATATGAGGGAATTGAACCATGTTTCATATGAAATTTCAGTCCAATTTATATTGACTTCTAAAACTACTTTTCTATCGTAAATATCTTTTCTACGGTACTTAGCTTTAAACGAAGTGTATTTTTAAGATGAAGTCTACTAGTTGATTGTAGTACACACTGCAATGACTTTATTTATATTGATCAAAACCGCACGCAAATATCTCTCCGTAAACTTTTCTACAAGTTATTAGTATTCACGAGAGAAAGTCATACATAAACATGCCCATTCGATACGATTTACAAAGTGTCAAGGCCGCCATTAGGAACATGCATCCAAATTCAAGTTGACAACAACAAAATCACACAATTAAGTGACAAAAGTATATCGATTAGGTATTTAGGTAGTGAGTACCAGTCGTACTACTCTGTCTATGCCGATGACCGTACACATGTAACAGAGCGTGGTGTAATAGAGTTCTGATTCGCCTTTACTTGATTCATAGATGTTGGACCTCACCGAACGCACTTGCTAGTTGCTGGCTTATCAGATGAGGGGAACAAAGCGTCTACGTCTAGTCGTCTTAACGGGCTGTACCGGACCGAATAAATAAGTAGCTAGCCACACCTCCTGCCAGCTCAGCACGATTCAACCCTGGGCCCCCACCGTCAAAGCCTAAACTACCCCATTAACCCCCATAATAATTGTTAGGAAATCTAAATCTGGACTAGAAGACTTTCTATGATGAACATTTCACCACTAGACTATAAATAGAGAGTAATATTGACTATTTTGTACATGAAATCAAAAAAAGCAATAAAAAAAGATCATGAGTTTTATCTACCTCTCTGTGTTTTCAATCTACTATTTTTTGTTTCTATGATTGATCTGATTTTGTATTAGCAGATGAATCGATTGGACTGATCGTGAGCGGCGATTTCTTAACAATAATTTCCGCATTAAAGCGCTTAGTCCCAACGCCCGCCACCTCGTGCCTCACTGACCGTATGGCCCCACGTGGTGCACCGGCACGAGGCCCCACCTTGCAGGGAGCGGACCCGTCAGATCTCGGTCGGGTGGGAGTAATTAAATAATATCTCGCGGGCCCCGAGAGCGCGGGACCCACAGGTCAGTGAGGCTCGTGATGCGCCAGAAATAAGAATGTGTTCTCTGACGCGTAGCCGTATAAATCTCGTTACTCTCGCTCCTCGTCTTCTTACGCTCTCCGCTGCGAGCGAATGAATATTCATCCACGCGCTAAAGCCACCCGGAAATCTACCCGCGAAGGCGAGCGCCCTCTGAGCTGGTGCTCCCCAGGCTAGTGGAGGCGCCACGCTCCAATGGCGGAATCCTGAAGGCTCGGGGAGGGTGCGGCGGCGGGCCGGCGGTGAGCGGAGATGATACGGTACCAGATACGGAACGAGTACGGGCTGTCGGTCCCGAAGCTGTACGCGCCGGGGGAGAAGGATGACCCGGGGGCGCTCCTCGAGGGTGTCGCCATGGCCGGCCTTGTCGGCGTGCTCCGCCAGCTCGGGGATCTCGCGGAGTGAGTACTGCTGGCTCCCCTTTTGTGAGAGGATAATTAGGGTTTGAGTTGAGTGGGTGGTCTCGCCGCGGCGTACGCAGCGCGTGTGATTTTGGAATTTTTGGATGTGTTCTGTGGCGGCCGATTGCGATGTGATGTGATGATACTTGACGCCTCTTTGTTTTTGCTGTTTTTGGGATGTTTGCGTGTAGATAAATTGATGGTTTTAGTTACCTTTTTAAGTTGAAGTTTCTGAGTGTTCTGCGTGAATAGTTGGGCTCATTTGCCCAATTTTACGGCATCCATTGGTTGGAAAATTCGCTTCATCTGCAACATCTTGTTGCAAATTATGGGGCGTTGAATGATGTATTGTAGAATTTTCCGTCCAATTTGGTCACATGTGTGGTCCTTGAACTTTTTTATGATAATTTTAAGGGAGTGGCATTTTAATTTCCTCCTAGATTGGAGGATGCGAGTTAAATTTGCATCTCCTCCCTTCCGGGGTAGTTAGACGGGCCAATGTGGAAATTGCTTTTTTTTGGCCTTTTATTGCACGCTTTGCGGCTTCCAGGAGAATGCCTGCTCTTGCATGCTGCACTTGGTAGCTGATTTTAATATAGGAATGGATTTTAGACATTAGAGGGTTCATTGAGTTTGTATTTTTGGAAGTCAAAATTTGGTAGGCAATGCACATGAGTTGATGTAGAAACTAGGAAGACACAACCTTTCGTTTTCTGCAGCTAGCTATTGTGGTTTGAGAAGAGGATTTGACCTTGTTCGTTCTATTTCTGAAGAATTTGCATCAAAATTGGGGATTTTGTCTAGAGAAGTGCTAAAAGGAATTGCGATTGTGAAATTCTTGTAAGATGAGAGCGCCTTCAATATTTGTGGAAGGAATGGATTATCATAGGAGCTCTGAATTTGATAGTATCAGCCTTTTTGGTCTTCTCATTGCTCATGGTTCCCATGTCACAGTGTTTTCAACTTAATTTCCCGATGGTTTAGTGTTTTCAACTTAATTTCTAGATGTTACATTGTTTTCAATTTAATTTTGGTCAAGTAATGAATGCCAGTATTCTGTAACACTAGTCGTTTATTGGAATATTTCTATTCTATCATTTTCTCAGTTGGAACTAATGAACGTGAATTGCCATTCGGACACTTCTGCTGGCCTTTAGCAGGTTTCCTTGTTATGTTTGCCTCTTTAAGTTTTGTAGGATGAAGTTTTGTTTGAATTTTTTGCAATGTAGATGTGTATCTTGTTGATTACCAATGCTTTCTATCCATTTCTTAATATTCGTATTAAAGCAGTATTGTAGAAGTGAATATGTCACTGTTTCCCTTTGTACTAAAGAAAGTTTGTGTTTCCCTCTGCGCAAAAGGTTTGCAGCAGAAATTTTTCATGACCTGCATGAAGATGTGATGGCCACTGCTTCTAGAGGGCATGGTTTAATGCTTCGATTGCAGCAGCTGGAGGCAGAATTTCCTGCAGTTGAGAAGGCAATTATATCTCAGACTGACCATTCGAATTACCCACATGACGATGGTTAGTTGAAAAGGGACTGCATGATCTGATTGTTATTTTCTTCCGGCATGGTTCTTACTTCAAAAGTTCTTCTTGTAGGCATTGAGTGGCATGCAAATCTTCAGCTTAATCAGAATATGATCACGCAAGGAGATATGCCCCGTTTCATTTTGGATTCATATGAAGAATGCCATGGTCCACCACATTTATTCAAGTTGGATAAGTATGAAGATGTTCTATTTTTCTATGTTTATGAGGATTAACTATGAATGCGCTGTTGGCAATTACACACCAGGATTGTTCTTCAGGTTTGATGTTGCTGGTGCTGGGGCATCCTTAAAACGATACTCAGACCCCTCTTTCTTCAAGACAGAACATGCCTCCAACATGATAGAAACAGATGGTGTAATAGGAAAGAAGCCCCGTAAAATTAAGGCAAGTAATAAATTCTCAATTCTTGCCATGGTTCCTCTAAAAAAACTTGCCAGGATTATTCTCCACTTTGCGCTAGATACTTTGCCCAAGTGCCTTCGAGAAGTTCCTAATAATTCTGTGTGCAGGCAAAACATGCGATGCTAGTTGCTATTTTCTGTATGGACAGTTAAAATAGTTATATTTTGTTTTGTAATGCTGGCATAAAAAAAGTACACCAGCATAAGAATTGGGTCAGTTAAATTTTACAAGAGAAAACACAGCTGACGCAAAAAAAAAGGTTGCCGCACTGTAGTGTTTAGATTTTAGAAGGTCTGTCTATTGTTTATCTGCCTATTGTGGATAATATGTTATCATCTCAACTTGCCATGCACTTTTATAATTATAACCTGTTATTTCCCCTGGGTACAGCCCTTGATCTTCATATCATTTGTCCTCTTTAAATATATCTAGATCTTTGTGGTCCCCTAATATTTGTCAACCGGAACAATTTCCTTGAAGTCAGGAACTTACTTATGTCTTTTCTTTCAGAAAAAGGCTATGCGTTGGAGGAAAGGGGAAACACTTGAATCATTGCTTGTTGCGAACTCTGAGTAAGTTCAGTGCCATTGGATTGGTCATATGCATGAGATTGACCAAAAGCAACCAACAGACTTTGGGAATTTTAGTTAGAAAAGATTTTAGGCTGGATTTGCCATGTGGTGATATAATACTGTTTTGTGCAAAACCTGCAGGTCTCACGGTACTACCTCAAAGGATCGAGCTTCTAGAAAAGTTCCACCAAGGACAACAAAGTTGAAATCCAGGCATCCACAGGATTCTGATCATAAAACTATTAGCAGAATCTGCAGGGAGCAACTGCAAGAAGTAATTTCATCACAGCAAAAAATCTTGTCCAACTATTCTGCGAGGCACTACCATGCAAAATTTAGGTCAACTGACTCAAGTGAAACAGCATCTTCATTTGGAGAGTTAGACAATTTCAGTGCTCCTGCTCAATCTTCTGCTAATCTTGAACTGACTAAGGTTGTTCCAATAAATGAATACGATACTGTGGAGACTGCATCTACACCCATTAGTGGATCAGTTTCCCTGGAGGCAGATGATGGACAATTTCTGACAGCACAACATGGACCTGCTGAAGTGGAAGAGGTCTTTAAGAGATCTCTTGTGGAGCAAAATGGCATTTGCTCGACCTCAGAAAAGTTACAGGAAGGTCCAGATTTCAAGAGTGAGGAAAGTAGCTGTGCATTGCAGTCAGTGCGGGAAGAGAAACTCCTATCAGTTGCAGTTCCTGTTAATCAAGATCTTGGTCGTTGCAGGCCTGATGACATTTGTAGTGATCAAGAGAGCTTTGTTGATGCCCTTAACAATATGGAATCAGAAGGCGAAGCGGATCATGAAATGAAAACTAAAAGGGACCTCAGTGCCAAAATGGAAGCGGATAAATTGAACTGTCACAGCAAGGAAGGTGAAAATGCATTGCATGTACCGTTTTCAAAAGAAGGTCCTGCAATAGACTTATCATCAGGGTTGGCCGATTCATGCCATGGTGGAGAAACAACCTGTATGGACTTATACTTGATACATGATTCTTCTCCTTCTGCAGTGCCAGCCACAAAAGATCCAAACTCTGATTCACTTTCTTGCAGACAGCTGAATGATGTTGATTGGACCAACGACGAAGAGCCTTTTAATAATGTTGACCTAATGGATGTCAGCTCGTCATCCAGTGTACTCTCTAATGACAACGGTAACTCTGAAACCAATGATAATCTCAATGGTTGTGAACAAAACCCAGAGGCGGGCTATCTCTCTTCTAATGATTATCATGCTGCTGTTGCCCATAGTTCTGATAAACAATCACCCCAGAGATATAGTGGCTTCAATGGTAATTCTTATCTCTTATCAAATCTTTTGTCAAACCTTCTTATACGTTAGGATGAATCCAACTTTGCTCAGATATAGTTTCCTCTTTTTTTTTCCTTGACCTACATAATTATTGTGGTGACATGTCAGGTTTGGCTATCAGTAGCAATGATTACACTGAAAAAGCATATCACTCACTGGAGCATGGCCAAAACTTTGTGCTAGATCGCCCTTCTATGATATTTGGCAAACCTAATGATGTTTCACAAGATGATGAAGAAATCGAGGCTGGGAATCCTGATGATCTGTTGCTCCACCCTACCATACCCAATCAAGAAGAAATACAGTTCAAGAAACAGTTTGAAGAAGGCACATCTCTAGATGCAATCACTTCACCTGGCAAACTTGCATCACTGTCAGACATGGGCCCTGTTATGCACATGAATGACTTGGAGTTGGACAATGTTGCAGTTCCTGAAGAAATTGTTGCGAATACAACACCAACTGGTTTGGATGCTGATGATATTCACTGGCATCTTGATGGTAAGTCAATCGTTTATTTTTTCTTTCTTCAACACCTTGATATATTTAAATGTTTGATGTAATGGAACATTATTCTTGTAGAGCTTGATTCAGGAGTTGCGCCAATCCATTCAAGCATGCTCAATAATCCATTGTATGAATCACATGATGATGGAATCCTTCAAGATTTGCACTCTTTACCAGATGGCGATCTATATCAGCATGTTGCAGAGGATCAAGAAATAGTCGCACTAGGAAAAGGACCTTGTTCAACTAAGCTCAACACACATAAAGAGGAACCTGTGAAAGCGTCTATTGTGCCCAGGGACTTCTCTAATGTTCTAGAGCTTCCAGGACTCACTGAATCTGTGTCATCTCCTCAAGATAACACAGAAGCTCATGCAGGCGAGACATTGGTACCCTCTCCCTGTGTGTTGGATGATGATACAAAACCATTGTTGATTGGTCGTCCACTAGCTTCTGGTACTGCCTCTCTACTTAACACAAGTAGTTCCTGCGTGGAACACTGTGAATCGACTGATATCGGAAAATCCGTGTCATGTGGTGAAGTTCTGGTTGATGCTGAGGTTGCAGAAGAATCAACTACTAACAGCTTTGAAGATGACTTGATACCTTGTGAAGAGGTGTGTACTGATGGTGCCAAATATACTGAGAAAGCAGAGGTTCTAGCTACAAATTCCAGGGAGGAAAACTCTAGGCATGATGTACAATTACAAGCCAGTTCTCCTTGCAGGGAAGACTTGGAAACAGTTGAAGCTACTAGTGAAAATCTTGGATCACTAGATGAATCAAGAGAACATATCTTTAAGGAAAGTATGTTGCAGACAGATAATCTTCCCCAGCTATTTGAATCAGAAACTACATGTGAAACATTTAGTGCCAGTGATGATATTCAATATCTTTCACCATTGCATTTTCCAGAAGAATCTGTTTGTCAAGAGGAATTACCAGAAGAGACCAGTCTTAGTGCTGAAGTTCCGTGTCGGTGTGATTTGGACAAGGATGGTGCAGTAGTAAGCCTGAAAAGTAACACAGCGTTGGAACAACCATTGGATGCTGATCAAGATTTGATGAGGGAGGCATCTGCTCAAGATTTTTTTGGTACAAACCCATTCATGGATCCTGGGTACATAGTGAGCCACACTCCAACTGATCCCTCTCCCAGTATGAGCTATCTACCATGTTTTTCTGAAGAAGAACAGGATTTTCTTTCAGAACTTTTAATCCAACATGATAATACAGGAGAAAAAGAGAACCTGTATCCACTTGCTGATTCCCTTTGGGAACCTGCAACTCCACCTGATGAAGCACCATTACCATCAGAAGTTATGACTGAAGAGGATTTCAGATCCTTCTGCCATGAGCACCATGAGATGGATTTTACAGCTGTCACTGAAGGTTCTGATAATAAACCATCCTCAGATTCTAACGATCTTTCAAATGATTATGTGGTCAGTGAATTGGAGCTCCCTTGTTCTGTCTCTGCACTGCCAGTGGGATTAGACCAGGAAGCCTGTGTTTGTTCTAAGCCGGATTCTCAGCTTGCTGAATGTTCATCTGCCACAGGTATACCAGGCAAGATGCCCTTTTCTGCCAAAGAGGATTCTGATGATGAGACACCAGGAGTGGATTCGGACTTGAAATCTCATGAATCTTTCAGTGATGAGAAAATTCCTGAACTAGATGTCACTTCTGTTCCATTGGGACTAGAGCAGGAACCACATGCCTTGCCTGGGGCTGGTTCTCATAGTTCTTGTTTGTTGGATGATGGCAGGATTGGTGAAATATATGGCTCTCCTTCAGGCATTGTTCCAGTGAAAGAAGAGCAGGAAACTTTTGCCAACGTTGTTCCACCTGCTTTTATTAATGAAAAGCTAGATGAACTGGATGTTCCTTCAAGTAACTCTGTACCAGTGGAAGTGGCAGTAGAAGCCAGTGGCTTAAATGAATACGATTATCAAGATATTCCATGTTCTTCAAGTAATGAGGAGATAAATGAACTGGATGCCCTTCCTGTGAGCAAACCTTTTCTAGCCCAGGAATCAGGAGTTCGTGTCTTAGGTGAACTTGATTCTCAAATCATTCCATCTTCCTCGATTAATGAGACGATAGACGATCGAGATGCCCCTCCTTTGAGGACTGCTCTTGAAGTGGAGCAGGAGTCAGAAGATCGCATGTCAGGAGAACATGTTTCTCAAATTGCTACATCTTTGGTTAATGAGAAGATGGAAGAACTGGATGCCCCTCCTCCGAGCAATGCTGTACTAGTGGAAAAGGAACCAGAAGTTTGTGTCCCAGGTGAACTTGATTCTCAAATTGCTCCATGTTCCTTGACTAATGAGAAAATATATGAACTAGATGGCCCTCCTTCGAGTGGTTCTGTGTTAGTGAAACTCAAGTCACAAGATAATGTCTCAGGTGGTCATGATTCCGAAATTACTTCATGTTCTTGGGTTAATGATAAGACTGAACCAGATGCCACTTCATCAATAAATATTCTTCAGGTAGAGCTAGAGCAGGAAGCTCATTCATCCCCTGGTTTGGATTCTGAAATTGCTCCGTGTTCCTTGAATGATAACAAGCTTAGTGAACTAGGTGGGCCTCCATCATGCAATCTCCGAGTGGAATCAGAGGATGGATCTTATTGTTCACCTGAATTTGATTCCCAAATTGCACCGTATTCTTCAAATTCAGGTGTGCTAGCTGAGACATCAACAATAACTTCTACTTCTGTCATGCCTAGTACTGAGGAAAAATACCTGTATTCTCCTGTTTTACCACCCACCAAACCATTTACAAATGTTTCCTACGAAGATCCTCAAAAACTACTCCCTCTCCCTCCTCTTCAGTGGAGGCTTGGAGGGCCTCGCCTAGGACTTCTGAGTACAAAAGGCCATATGCCTGAGCCTGTCAGAACAAATTCCGTTTTGCCTGCGTCATGCCCAGAGATAGATAATAGGCTAGGCTCACTTAACGGAATGGCAGAATTAATAGCACGAGTTTTCTCTCAGGAGATCAAAGAGAGGTATCAGAACTCTATGGTAGACAATAATGATCAAAGGGTAGAATTTGGAAAATTATCTACAGTTCCAACAGCAACTAATGTTGTAAGGACTGAACATGACCGATCATTTTCAGAGGCGTGTGAGAACATTAAGCATCAGGGGCATGCGCCTTCATCAGAAACGGAGGCTGAGGAACATCTGAGTGACACTGGGATCACAGATGGAACAGCTTTGCACCAATCAAACCCTTTGCTTCCATTTCCTACGTATGAACATGGAATTAGCCAGCAGGGCCCTCAGCGGTACATCTTGTCTTCAGATACTTCAAACAATAGTGAGCATCCAAGTCATACATATCGAGCTGCATCAGAGGATGACAAAACGGTGGATAATCACAATGCCACAGGTGGCATGCACTTGTACACACTGAGCTCTTCACCAACAGGGCGTGTTTCTGAAAATGGTTGTTATCAGCAACCTCAGCATGGTGAATCGTTCTCAGAGACTTCAGACAATAAAGAACGTAGTTCTAATGCATCATATGAGCAGAAGAATCTGAAAGATCAGTCTATCACAAGTGGAGCACCTTCAGACACACCAAATCATACTGCACCAGGCTCAATGTTGGAAGAAGGGAATAGCCTGGAGAGTCAAAATTTACAGGAACAAAATGTGGAGAACTCCAAGGAGGATCGGTCTGAAGGCCCATCGCCGAGTGCAGAATCAATAGTATCTCAAGATTATCCACCTGGTGATCATAATTTGGAGAGAGAAGATATACATCAGCCAAGCCGGGCAGTGTCGTGGCCTGGTGATAAAAGTAATTATGTTAGCGGCATTGATGAAGGTAGCTATGTGCATGGTGAGCAGCCACCGGTGATGGGATGGACTGTTGGACCTCAGATGCTTCATCCTAATTATGGCATATCAGTGGAAGAGAGCCGATTTGAACCAGAGGTCACAGATCATCGGTTAATCAGGAAGCCGATTTCAATAAAAAACATCCCAAGGAATCCACTGGTTGAAGCTGTTGCTGCTCATGATAGAAGCACGGTAGCTGACCGCCTTCTCTTGTGTGCTGTACTTATGTTTCCTGTGTTTACCCTAACGTCATTTGTATTTTTTGCAGATGCGGAAGGTTTCAGAACTTGCGGCCCCAACTGATAAGACAAAGACCAATGAGAGAAACTTGTTACTAGAGCAGATCAGGAACAAGGTTGGCAAATAAAACTCTCTCTCTCTCTCTCTCTCTCTCTCTCTCTCTAACTTGTTTGTTGTTTGCTCTCAATCAGACCTTCAACCTGAAACCAGTGGGTTCTGCTAAGCCGACAGCCATGAGACCCCCTGCTAGAGCCTCTACTAGAAACTTGAAAGTTGCTGCAATAATAGAGAGAGCAAATGCCATACGACAGGTTGTCCCTGTACAGTTAACTTCCAACTTGATGTTAATATGAACCTATTACTTATCTGTTATACGTGTTTATCTTATGAAGCAGGCAGTGGGTAGCGATGATGAAGATGGGGATAATTGGAGCGACACATAAACACCCACTTTTCGCTCTCTTGGTGTTTTTCATGGCAGAAAGGTGCCAAATTATCAAGAAAATCCTGGACAGGCTGCACGACCATCTTATCTTTTGGATAGCATTGTTAGTCCTGTGTATAGTATATGCCCATATATTTCTGTCCGTTTGCATTCTTCTCTGCATTGTTTTGTATGTATACTTGCCTCTCCCAGCAGCAAAGGCTGTTGATGGTAGTCATGATCCGAGGAGACCATGTTCTTCAGGTCTATGTAAATTATTAAACTGTTGTTTGAATTAAAGTAGATTCATCTACAGAGGCAGGCATCTTTGCAATGCAAAATGGGTTAGTCTGCTGTGATTATCCCCTCACTATGATACCATGTGCCATGTAAATGGTGTCTTGCATTAATATGAGAGTTCCTTCGATGAATCCAATACTCGAACTTTTCCTAAGTAAGCAATGAACAGGAAATAATGGAGAGTCTGCACAATGTTGTAATGTCACATAGGGAAGAATCTTGTTTGCTATATAAGACTAGCTTCTAAGGAAAGGTTGTACCCGGAGATGAGAGCAGAGAGGCCGATGGCCAAGAAGGCGAAGAAGGCCATGCTAATGGCCGCCGCCGCCGAGTCGGTGAACAGGTTATCGGCGGCTTGACGCATGTAGTCCGTCACCGGCGCCGCCGCGGACAAGGCCGATATCAGGAAGTAAGCGACGACCTACAACAACGTCTGCAGAATGAGAAATATGCCGGTGGTTGGATCGAAGTTGGCCATGCGACGTGGTCAAGTTGGAGATTGGAGCGTTGCGAATTCCACGCGATTGCGTATGAACATGGCCACATGCACGGATTCACCTACCTGGTCTCCGGCGAAGTCAACGATGGCCGCTGCGTTCCTTGCCGCGATGAGGTCCCGCCCGTAGCTGAGCCTGTGGACGTCGCGCAGAACCTGCGCCATGGTGTACAGCCACGCGATGATCGATATGCCCAGGCAGTAGCTGCACGGACAAGAAAGGATCGTAAGCTGAAACGATGGCGACTGGCAAATTGTGATAGACTGATCGGAGTTGGTTGGGTTGAGAACTTGTATTCCGGGTAGTGGCTGAAGTCTTGGGCGCCGCCGTGCGCGTCGGACGCCATGACGACGAGGGCGAGGAGGGAGAAGAGCCATGCGAGCGCCCGCAGCAGCAGCCGCGCCCGCGCCGGCGCGCCGTCCATCTTCCACCGCTCCACGATCGACCTCGCTATCGGCACGCCGCGGCCGTCCGGCTCGTCGGAGGCCGGCGCCGACGCGTCTTGCCGGACGCTGCCATGTGTGGTGGACGTCATTGGGGATAGGATGATATCTGCTGTGTTCCTCGGAAGGACACGAATGACGACGAGGTCAAGTGAGGTGACTTGTTAAACGAGCAAGGCGGCGAAACCGACGTGGTATATAAGTAGGCTTTGATGGAATCGCACGGGTGACGCCGACGCCGACGTGCACCAAGATCTCCGTTTTGTTTTTTGGCTTTTTGCCGGCCGAGGCTGCGCAGGCCGCAGTGAAACGCGCGCGACGCTCGGAAATCCTACCCGCGGTTACTGTTGGCAAACCTGGGGCTGGCCTGTAACATAGTGGATATCTCACCCATTGATCTATAAATAAGAGTTTCAATCTTTATAATTTATATTTTTTTGAGGAAAGTAATAAAGAAATAAGGAGTTTCCTTTTCTCTTCAATCTATTTTGTACTTGCATTATTCTATATTTGATATATCTTCTGTTTAGAAAGAATCGCTCGGACTGGACTTGTTATCAACGGTCTCTCAACACGTTATCAGCACAAATCGCTTTGATGGATTGAAGGTAATCAACATAGCACTTGTAGATTGAATTGTCTATTTAGATCATTTAAAATTCCACAAAATTTCACTTTCTAGATTATTCTTCTACGTGCAAATCCACTCTAATCTACTACGAGCTGATTTGAAGTCGTTGGCCAAGCCGATCGGTATATTTGTACAAAAGAGTAGTGCTGATTTCACTGTACATTGAAAAAAAGAAAAAAATGCAAGCATCATCCGCATACGGCTGTGCGCCTAAACCACATGCGCCGGCCCATAGCCACGCTGGCTGCCGCATGCACTGCTCGAACAGCTGGCTGCCTGCACACGTTGCCCGAGGCACCGGCTACCTACACACGTTGCCCGAGGCACGGGCCGCCGTCACCTCGATCTCTAACTCCCGCACGGCGCCCCCGCATGAGCGCCACCGTCGCTGCCTGGCCCTCGAGTGAAGACGACGTCGCTGCCCCCCCCCCCCCCGCATGAGCGCCATCGCCGCCGCCTGGCCCCCGGGTAAAGCCAACGCCACTACCTCCCGCACGAGCGCCACCATCACCGCCTGGCCTTCGGGCGAAATAGCCGCCGTCGCTGCCTACCCCATCACCTCCTTTTGGGCCGGATCGGACCGTAGGGAAAAAAAGGGGGAAGGGGCTGGTTTTGCAAATAGACTCCCTCGGTCTCTGGAAATTACGGGAAGGTCCTTCAAACTTCATGGATAGGCCCCGATTTTCCCAGAAAATTGCGCGAAAACTTCTTAGAACTGAAAATTAGCAGATAAGCCCTTGAAAATTACAGAATTCACTAAAAATTTATATTTCAGCATAAATGGGCTTCGGGAATTCAAATTGTGAATTGTTTTTAACATTCGAAGCATGTTTAGCACTGTTATTATTACTTTCTATATTTTCTATATTTACTTACTGTCTTGATTAATCGTAATTATTTAAATTGCCTTTAATAACTGAAATTAGTAGTAAAATTATAGGAAATACATAGAAAATTCTGGAACATTACTCGAACCTTTTGTATCATTGTCCAATTTTTTCATGCATGTTTACCCGCAGTAAATTTATGTATTACTTTATGCACATGTAGATGACAGGCATCACAAACTGGGAGTTCATGGAGCTAGCCCAGTATGGCCAAGATTACTTGACTTGGTCTTCCAACGTTGAGATTGTACTTGGAGCCAAGAAGCTCCGTCCTGCCATTGGGATTAATGCATCGAAAGATCCCAAACCTACTCCTGAGAAAAATGATCAGGTACTTCACTTCCTCAGGCACCACCTCTGTCTCACTATCAATAATGAGTACATGACAGAGAAGAGTGCACTAGCTTTATCGACTGCACTTAACAAGCAGTTTGAGAAGCTAAAGCACACCATTTTTTTCTCAGGCAGAGCAAGAATGGATCCAACTAAGATTTGCTGACTTTAAGATAGTTGGGGAGTACAACTCTGCTCTACACAGAATTTTTACCAATCTTCAACTCTGTGGCAAGTAGGTCACAGATGAGCAGAAGATTGAGAAGACTCTCTCCACCTTCTACTCTAGTGCAGCGCAACTATCATCAAGACAACTACAAGAAGTATGCTAATTTGATTGATATTATGTAGGTTGCAGAGACTCAGGATGAAGTTCTCTACAAGAACTTTGTCGCACAGTCACTTGGGAGCTCCGCTGGCCGTGAGGCCAACGTTGGGAGTTACAAGGTGTGAAAACCTATAATGAAGAAAAGATGAAGGAAGAGTAAAACCGTAGCCCAAAAAGATAAGTCAAATACTCCACAAGAAAATAAGGTCAGCAAACTAAAGCGGGACAACAAGCCCTATGGTCAATAAGACCAAACCTGCTACAAGTGTGACAAGTGGGAATGCTGGTCGCGAATCTGTAAAGAGCCGCAGCACGTCATCAATGCCTTCCAGGATAAAAAGAAGAAAGGTGGTAAATGGCAGCATGAAACCTATTTTGCCTTCGTTGAGGGGGAGAATTCTGAGTAGCTATCTGCACTAGGTGGAGGTTGACTCCACTCCTGCAGCCGCACCCCCTCTTGACATTGCAGCCGCCACCGTCATGATTTCCCAGGAAGAGCATCTCACCCCTGAGAAGATAGCAGCTGAAGTCTCTAACTTCTTAGCAGATTTAGTCTAATGCACAGAATACATTTAGACTTTAATTGGCATTCATTTCATGTGTGGAAGGAATAAGTTGGATTTTGTTCAAACAATTTATTTTCTCATGATGGTTGGATGATATTAATTCATTCATTTATTCAGTTAATAATGGTATGATATGTTCTAATATTTGAAGTTTTTCATTTATGTGTTGATTATCTCCTACTATATATTAATAAAGCACTTTATATTAGAACACGTGTAGCGTCCTATAGAGAAAATGTGCTTAGCTGACAGTGGCACAATGAATACCATCTCGAGAGAGACAAAATTCTTTCAATCGATTAGTAAGAATGCTGGTAGTTTTACGATAATCGTTGGTAGCGATACTTGCATAATAGGCTCAGGAAAAGTCACAATTATACCCTTAACGATCATAACTTTGGTCATTAAAGAAGCCTTGTTGTATCCAGAATCGATTATAACTTTTTTAAGTTTCAAGGATATTCGCGTTAATAGTTTTCACGTTGAAACTAAAGAAGAGTATGGTAAAAAAAATATCTGCTCATTATAAAGCATGAATCAAGTAGAAAAAAGAATTAGAAAGACTTCCTTCAATTGAGACTGGGTTATAGTATACTAATATTAAGGCACCCGCAGCCTATACTGCCCTGAAAACCATATTTAGAAGCTATGAACTTTTCTGTCTCTGGCATGATAGATTAGGACACCTAGGTCTTAGGATGATGAGAAATATAATTAACAATTCACATGGACATAATATCGATGTAAAAAATTTCTCGAATTAAGAAGATTTCGTGTGCCCGTATGTGCCATCGGGAAACTAATTACTAGATCTTCTGCTCTGAAAGTCAAGGATGAAGTTCTTGCATTTTCGGAACGCATTCTAGAAGGCATTTGTGGTCCTATACAGCCACTATCAAGGCCATATAAATATTTTATGATGTCATCATCTTCCTCCTCCTCGCCGCTGCTGCAACGGCCGCCGCTGGTGCTCCCACTCACGCTCTTCTACCCAACGCCAGCCGACTCGCCTTGGCCCGGTGCGGGATCGGTGACAGGGCCCGCCCTAACGCCTGCATGCGCCTCCATGATGATCTCCTCACCAACGTGTCGGTACAGCTCAACCCCCCGTCTCTTTGTTTTGTTGCTCTATTGGATCTCAGGTGGTACTTGTTGTCGTGTTGGTTAGGTATTACATGATGAGGCTGTACATCGAGACGCCGCTGCAGGAGTTCGCGCTAATCATGGACTCTAGGAACACCTTCACCTACGTGCCCTACGACCCCTATGACCAGCGCAGCAACCAGGTGGGGCTTGATTCCTGTGCTTCTTTGTTTAGGGACCAATTTGAAACCCTGCATGATTATTAGATTAATTAGGATGGTCACAAGCATAACCAGTGGTCGTAGCCTGTGGTCGAAGACGGTGGTCGTAGCCCGTGGTCGTAGCTAGTGATCATAGCCAGTGGTCGTAACTCGTGGTCGTAGCCTTTGGTGGTAGCCCATGGTCATAGCCAGTGATCAAACACTGTGGTCGTAGACCGTGGTCAAGATCAGTGGCCATAGCCTGTGGTTGTAGCATATGGTTGTAGCCCGTAGTCAAAGACGGTTGTCGTAGCTAGTGGTCAAAGACTGTAGTCGTAGCCAGTGGTCAAACATTGCGGTCGTAGCTTGTGGTCGTAGCAAGTGGTCAAACACTGCGGTCGTAGCCAGTGGTCAAACACTACGGTCGTAACTCATGGTCGTAGCATGTGGTTGTAGCCCGTGGTCGTAGCTCATGGTCGTAGTTTGTGGTCGAAGACGGCGGTCGTAGCTAGTGGTCGTAGCCTGTAGTCGTAGCCAGTAGTCGAACACTATGGTCGCAGCTCATTGTCGTAGCCTGTGGTCGAAGCCAGTGGTTGTAGCCATAGTGGTCGTATCTATAGTGGTCGATGATCAATTGTCGTAGCTACAGTCGACCTCAGTGCTAGAAGACCTATGTGGTCGGAGATGCAGTCGAGGTGCTGTGGCCGTAGCCAGTGGTCGAAGACTGTGGTCATAGATGATAGTCGTGGCCAGTGGTCAAACACTGCGGTCGTAGCATGTGGTCGTAGTCAGTGGTCGTAGCTTGTGGTCGAAGACGGTCATCGTAGCCAATGGTCAAACACTGCAGTTGTAGCCAGTGGTCGAACACTACGGTTGTAGCCAATGGTCGTAGCCCGTGGTCGTAGCCAGTGGTCGTGGCTCATGGTTGTAGCCTGTGATCGTAGCTCGTAGTCGTAGCCCATGGTCGTAACCTGTGGTTATAGCCTGTGGTCGAAGACGGTGGTGGTAGCCCGTGGTCGTAGATGGTCGTCGTAGCCAATGGTCGAACACTGCCGTCATAGCCAGTGGTTGTAGCTCGTGGTCGTAGCCTGTGGTCACAGCCCGTGGTTGAACACCGTGGTTGTAGCTCGAGGTCGTAGCCAGCGGTGGTAGCCTGTGGTCGAAGACGGTGGTTGTAGCCAGTGGTTGAACACTGTGGTCGTAACCTGTGGTCATAGCCCGTGGTGGTAGCCTGTGGTCGAAGCCAGTGGTAGTAGCCTGTGGTTGTAGCCCGTGGTCGTAGCCTATGGTTGTAGCCCGTGGTCGTAGCCTATGGTTGTAGCTCGTGGTCGTAGCCAGTGGTCGAAGATAGTTGTCATAGCCAGTGGTCGAAGACGGTTGTTGTAGCCAGTGGTCGAAGACTGTGGTTGTAGCCCGTGGTCGTAGCCAGTGGTCGAAGACGGTTGTCGTAACGAGTGGTTGAAGACTGGTCGTAGACTGTGGTCATAGCCTATGGTCGTAGCCCGTGGTCGTAAGCCAGTGGTCGAACACTGCAGTCGTACAAGTGGTCGTAGCCCGTAGTCGTAGCTCGTGGTCATAGCCAGTGACCGTATTCAATGGTCGAACGCTGTGGTCATAGCTACAATGGTCATAGCATGTGGTCGTACGCTGTGGTCGTAGCCCGTGGTCATACGTTATGGTCGTAGCTAGGGCTGTAAAAAAAGCTCGAGGCTCGCGAGCTGCTCGAGCTTGGCTCGCTCTAGACTCGATTCGAGCTTGATTCGAATTCCAAACGAGCCGAATTCGAGCTTCTTCTTAAGCTCGCGAGCTTTAACGAGCCGAGCTCGAATAGCTCGCGAGCTTAAGATTTTTTACTTCCCCAGATTCCCCAGTCCCCACCCCTCCCGCCGCGTCCCGCCATCTCCTCTCAAATCCCGCCCACACCCCCTCGCCCCTCGGCCCCTCCCTCCTCTCCGGCTCTCCCCCACTCGCCTGCCACCAGTCCGTCTGCCCCTCCTGGCCCCCCTCCCGCCTAGAGATGGCAACGGGTAAATACCCATCGGGTATTGTCATTTCATACCCGTACCCGCTAGGTGTAAATTTACCCGTCGGGTTACCCGTATCCGCATGCGGGTAGGAAAATTTACCCATACCCGTACCCGCGCGGGTATTACTACCCGACGGGTAACCCGTACCCGCAAGCATACCCGGTTCAACACATAAGAATATCATCAATTTAGACATTCATTAATCATACATGCCAAGCACAAAAGCGTCTAATGTTCAAAATTAGTACATCACATAAACATACTTGACATGACCATATCAACATATGACAAACAAATAAACAATCAACAACAAGTAGATAATAAAATTAACATTTGAGTGGGGTGTCTAGTTGTCTAATGCGGGTATTCATTACCCGCGGGTAGGCGGGTATGGGTAGTATATACCCACACCCGCACCCGCCTACCCGGCGGGTAGAGGATTTCGCCCAATAACGTACCCATGGGTACATAAAATTTTCCATACCCGTCTCTTTATCGGGTAAAACCCGTCGGGTATTTGGGTATCGGGTACCCATTGCCATCTCTACTCCCGCCCCTCCTCGCCGTTCACCACCACACCTAGTCGCCCCCGCCGTCGGCCGCTCCCCCACCCCCGTCCCCCTCGTCGCCCCCTCGTCTCCCCCGCCGCTGCCCCTCCTTGCCCCCTGTCGCCGACCCCCTCTTCCGCCCCCCCCCCGTCCGGCCGTCCCTTTCCTCTCCCCCGCCGTCGCCTCCCCGTCCCCCTCCTCGCCCCTGAGCCCCTCCCCCCGTCCCCCTCCCTCCTCTCCCTCGCCTCCGCGGCGCCGCCCCTGTCCCCTTCCTCGCCCCCACGCCCGCCGCCCCTCCTCGCCCCCCGCCGCCGCCCCTCCTCCCCCACCGGCGCCCCTCCTCTCCTCCTCACCCCCCCCCCCCCCCCCGCCGGCGCCCCCCGTCCCCTTCCTCTCCCCCGCCGCCGCCCCCCGGTCCCCTTCCTTGCCCCCTGCCGCCGCCCTTCCTCAACCTGGCCCGTCGCCGCCCCTCCTCTCCCCCGCCGCCGCCGCCCCTCCTCCCCCCGGCGCCCCTCCTCTCCCCCGCCGGCACCACCCGTCCGGCCGTCCCTGCAGCTCGGCCACCGCGTGGTGAAGGTGCAGTCCGGCCGTCCTGACTTTCTCCAGCCGTCCCCCGGCGCCACCGCCGCCACCTCCTGCAGGTACTCCCTCACCGAGCCTACACATGCGAAGCTCGAGATCGGCTCGAGTTTTGTCCGAGCCAAGCTCGAGCCTAGCTTAAAGCTCGATGTTAATCTCAGGCTCGCTCGAGCTCGGCTCGAGTTTCTACCGAGCTCGAGCTTGCTAGGTCAAGCTCGCTCGAGCTCGGCTCGTTTACAGCCCTAGTCGTAGCTAGTGGTCGATGGTTGATTGTCGTAGCTACAGTCGACCTTGGTGCTAGAAAACCTGTGTGATCAAAGATGCAGTCAAGGTGCTATGGTCGTAGCCAGTGGTCGAAGATGGTTGTCATAACCAGTGGTCGAAGACTGTGGTCATAGCCAGTGGCTGTAGCGAGTGGTCAAAGATTGTGATCGTAGCCAGTGGTCGAACGCTATAGTCGTAGCCCGTGGTTGTACGTTGTGGTCGTAGCCACCAAGCCCGTTGATGAGGGCGTGCGACCTGGGCAATGGCACAGGGCCCCCAAATTGGTGGGGCCCCCAAAAGATATGCTTATTGATGTTGCAATTGAGTCTGTATAGGGACTGACTTCCTTTTTCAGAAAGTATAGAGAAACCGGCTTTTCAAAAGCATTGGAAGCTGCAAAAGAAATTGCAATGGAGATGGATATTCATCCAGAGTTCCAACCCAAGCGAAAATTCAAAAGAAAAAGACACTTTGATGAGGCCGCAGATGATGCATCCATTGTTTCACAATCTGAAGAGGAGTCATTTCGGGTTAATTATTTTATAGCCGTTATTGATCGAGCTATAGTTTCACTTACCAAGAGATTTGAACAGTATCAAGGGTATGAAATACCTTTTGGTTTCTTGTTTACTTCAGATAGGCTGCGATCCTTGGATGATAAGAATTTGATGGCTGCTTGTGTTAATCTTGAGGATGCACTTAAGAATGGAGAACACAAAGATATTGATGGACAAGAATTATTTGCGGAGTTAACTTTCATCCAAATTTACTTGAGGAATCTATGGGTCCTCTTGATATTCTGAAGTTTTTGAAGAAGCGCCCCTTTTATCCTAACGCTGTTATTGCATATAGAATTTTGTTAACCATTCATGTAACTGTTGCATCTGCGGAAAGGAGCTTTTCTAAACTCAAGTTGTTGAAATCCTACTTGCGTTCTACTATGACACAAGAAAGACTCAATGGGTTAGCGATAATAGCACTGGAAAATGATATCTTGGAGAAGATTAATTATGAAGATATAATTGGAGATTTCATTTCAAGAAATACAAGACGTATGATGCTTTTTAGTAGAACATGAGGTCAGTACTATATTTTTTTGGTCTTAATATTTGATATATTTCCAAATCTTGTATGGAGTAATACATATTGAAGTTACATCTTACATGATTGTGAGATAGTATGCCTTAGTTATATTAGACCAATATTTTTTAAAAATTGAGGGCCTCATTTTGCAATTCGCCCTGGGGCCCCAAAATTCTGGAGACGGCCCTGGTAGCCACACACAGGAACTAGAGGCTGCTGTGATGATTCTATCAACTCTAAGTACTTTTACAAGGACTACCTCTCTCTCTCCATTGGTTTATGTGAGAGGCGATATACTGCTCTCACACATGCATGCATATACACATACACTCAAGTACTTAGAATCTCAGTATTGGCAATGATAGCTTCCTGCTAAGCGAATATTGCTACGTATGATGATGATATAATGTTTATTTGTATCATAATATGCTGAGCACCTCCAGTTCCATTGACTCTTTTGTTGTTGCTGTTGTTGATATCTATATTTATTTTGTTTCCTCTGGAGTATGCTGTGAACTGGCATTTTCAGAGCAGGGCATACATGTTAAAAGAGTTAGGATGAACATACTGAGGTGATAACTTATCTCTACCTTCTTTTAATGAAAAAATTGGGAGGCTACAACAATATTTTTTTTCATTTCTTAATAATCGGTCCATCATCAAATGTTTTCCTTTGTTCATATTTCATGAACTATCAGACATGTGTTTTCCATACATATCCATGTCTGTTGAATGTTTTTGTTCTGTAGTAACGCACGGGCACTCAACTAGTTGATTGATTAAATAGCAATAACGAAATATGCAGTTGCTTCAGGAATTGCTTCCCATGCAAGAGCACTCGAAGAGGTGTTATTAGCTGTGTGTGATTTGGTGTCATACATTAACAAGAGAGGAGGGAACACTCACATCCTGATTATCGTCCTGTTTAATTGGTAACACTAACATGCCTCACCAAACTAAAAAGATGCAACAAATGAGCAACTAGATGTCCACACAACGCTACCTTCTCTTACAGAAAGAAAGGTTGCAAGAGAGCATATTCTGTTAGACAATCGGGCATTATTGTTTAATTAGTTTCCCTCCTTCGAATTTTGTTGGCGATCAATTACCAAAGAATGATACAAAAGGATTGGTCGCAGCCAGGATAGAGTAACCGGAAAAACCTGCAGAAATTGGTAGCAAAAAAACAGGCGGAAATTTTTCAAATATAAATTTACATTTATGACTGCATAATACACTTTTAAATTGATTTAGATCTTTTTTATGCTACATTACCTATTGTATGAACTAAATATGTATCAATTATTGTACTCCCAAGTTTTTTTAATCGGTTTTCCAGTTTTTTATTGGGTTCTCTAGTTTTTAGTGGTCTTTTATTTTTTTTCTGGTAACCGTTGGTTACAGTTTTAAAACAATCCGGATTCAAAATTTGATATTCGTATTTCAACCGGATTTCTTTTTGTAATCGGTCGATTACCATTACCGGGCGGGAACGTCTCCGGTACCAAGATTTCTATCCCTGGTCACAGCGATCATATTGCCCAAATATTTTTCCCACCATGATCCCTAGTTTATGAATTCTAGCACATGCTAGCATTGTTTGATTCTGTGGGTCATAACATATACCCATGCAAAATAGAGAGTGCTGACATGCACCAATACAACCGCATAACATATAGCCATTGCAGGCACTAGACGCGATAAAATTTGGAGAATGAGGACTGAAACACAATCTGTAGACCTCCGAGAAGTTCCAAACTTACATTTAACTAGAACCCCAGACACACTGAGGAGTAACAATTACAAAATAAGGAGGTTGAAACTGTCTAAAAAATAGTTCACCAAAGGGATAGTTATGTATGTAAAATAACTCATCTTTTAACAACACCCAAATGGCCATTCTCATTTAAGGGCATGTTCTTTTGGGCTATAACTTATAAATTTTAGTTGTGGCTTATTAATCTAATAAATAATAATTGTTAAAAGAAACCAAAAGCCATTGAAAAACCAAAAAAAACAGGGCAAACTATTATGACACCTACACAGTATAAACCCTAAAAGCATAAAATGGTGTATGAGTGCTAACAAGACTACAAACAAAAGTTATTTTTTCTACATGAGTACTCTCAAATCTCAATAGCACAACAGACAATGAAGGGCACACCATGCCACCTATTGCTAAAAAAAAGATTGTAATGACCACATTAATTTCGCATTAACATAGTAAAGTTATACGTGCTGAGTTGATTTGAGCAGATAAAGCAAATACGAAACGCTATGCCATGTGCTGCTGCTCGGATAAAGAGAGCACAACACAAAACAGGGTCTTTCAAAACAACAGTAGTGGGTGGACGATCCCAGCATCACGAGATCCCCCTCCGCTCCGTTCCAAAGCTCCGTAGCATCACGGGCCAACTCGCAGTTTTGAGCATGACGGGCCGTGATGCGCCGTGCCAGTGGCCCAACGGAAAGAGCGCGAGTGGGGTTACCGGTGTGCTGGCTGACTGGCTCAGCTTCGAACCCCACTTATGTTAGGCCGCCGACCCAGCAAGACTGCCACGAGCTCCAAGGCTCAGCTCCAAAAAGGCTGACCATTAATTCCAGCAAGCTCAAGCATCATTCTCTCTCACTTCATAGCATTCTGGTATTCGTGGAACAGAATTGCTCGATCCTCTCTTTTATGGCTCTAAATATTCGCACGTAAAGGAAGACTAACACATAGAAAAACTCCTTAAGACTGAGTCGCTCAATCTCAATTTTCCTCAACTTTTTTTCAGCTCTTAGAGCTTGACTCTTACATAATAGGAACTGCTCGGCTTAAATAAGCTTCATACACGCACCTACAAACCTACCCTATTCTCATACCTTCTGGAATCTCTCCACGATCGCACGAGACCGCTTCTCACGGCTACAACCGCTTCATCTTCCGACTGCCCCGTACTTGGATGCTCCGACTACTACAGTATTCTTCCGAGTACTGACTGCTACAGTGTCCGTCCAAGTACCGACTTACGACCAAGATGTTACGAGTACTATAGCTACGACTACTGTAGCTACAACGGTAGCTACCACCACTATAGCTACAACCTTTGCAGCTATGACTTCACACGTACTCGAAGTCTTCGATTACGGCCACTTCAACCACATCCATTTCGACTACAGTCACTACGACCATAGCCACTTCAACCACGGCTACTTCGACCACGGTTACTTCAACTACAGCTCTGACCACGACTTTAACTGCTCTTTCATCCATAGCTACCACATACAAATCATCAATATTAATTCTAATATTCTCCTCTTAATCTTGATATGTTGACTCACTAATACGGATCACCTGTGTCTTTTTGTCACTCACAACGGCCTTGACTTCTAGCTTCACGTAGCAGCCTTCTCTTCGCACGACTAACAGCAGACTCACCACTATTGAATCATGTCTTCATCTTGCAGCAGGAATGGCTTCACACCACCATCTTCGACTTCACTTCGAAATTTCACACAGCAGCTTTGCATCACTGTTGTTATCGATCTCACACCGACTTCCCCTCACAACAGCATCGCACTAACGTTTGGAACATTCACGCTCCTCTCTACTAGCTAGTACAGAACATTCATTGAAGCGTAGTTCATGGGAGAATATAAATACCCCGTGTAGTCATCAGATTTCTCACTATTAGAACAATGATGAAAGCGTAAGGAGATCGATCATGGTACATTGGTACGTGGGACACATGGGCCGTTGAGTTTCTGCCGTAGAAGATCGGACGGACCCCCTATGTATACATGTGCTGCAATGGTAGTCATCAAATGCACAGGGCGAATGAAGGGGGAAAAATAGAGACTTCTACAGGTAGTACTCATCGCACAAGGGCAAGGATGACACTACTAGCTAGATTGCAAGTGTGCAGAACTGAACATGAGTGCACGCAAAGTTAAGCTGCAAAGTAGCAGTCAGTCATGCAAGCGTGTACATATACTTGCGTACATGTTTGTACTCCTATATGCGAAGAAATGTGCGCGCATGCATGAGAGAGAGGTGGAGTACATATATGTTCTAACTCAGTAACCATGCACTGTTTCAATCTATTCCCCAAGGTTAGAAGTAGGGGTATGTTCTAGCTAGCTAGTTCAATTCCTAGTATGAACCCTTCAAGAAAAACCCCTAGCCAGTATGAAATACGGAATAGCTACCTTCAATTTATGGATTGCAGGATCATGGAACATGCTCTTGAATTGGTTAGGTCAGCATTTACTCGTTTTTGTACCGGTAGCATGTTAAGACCATGCCCATAACTCATCAAAGAAATGCATGCATGTTTCTCTTGTACATGGTTTCTCAGGCAAGATCACCTCATCACTTGCACGGATATGGTAAAATAATAATGAAATCAGATATAGATGGGGATGGGGATGTATCGGCCCGTCCATGCATGAGTGAGACACACAAACTACGCAAAACTACTGCTACCTCACCACTATTCCAGTGTAGTAGCAATAAATGAAGGATATGGATGGGGATGTATCGGCCCGTTATTGCCGTTATTTTTAGTCCATGGGCTTATGGCTTTTTGTTGACAAACAAACAGAATATATTTAATTTATTCACAAATACATTTATATTACAATTTTTTTTACAAACAAACAGTTCAGATAAACACTTACATTAAGACAAAACCATCAATCTCAGGTATAAATCATTTGCAGCAGTCGAAAAGAGCACATTCATAGTATTGTTCTCTCTCATCTACGAATAGATGTGTGTGGTAAGAACAAACCGTGGAGCTCAGGATAGATAGCGCTTTGGACAAATAGATAAAACCATTTTCAATGTCTCAGGCGCTATCCCTCCTGAGCTTCAAAGGTTGCTCGTACCTTTCTCAGCTCTTCCTCTCACATGCACTACTACAACTCTCTATTCTGATGTGGAGCGGTGGAAGAAGGGAAGAAGAAGAAGAAGCGAAAGCAAAAGAAGCGACTGCCATGAGCGGCAGGACGCAAGAGAAGCTCTTACAGAGAGGGAAGGAGAGAGACCAGGTGAGCCGCATATGTAGCTCGAGAGAGCACGCATTTTCCGGTGAAGAGGTAGAAGAAGCGAGAGGATGGGTTGGCCCCAAGGGTGGGCTGCTCTATTTATAGTGAGGCTCATCTCTCGCGAGAGGCTCGTCTCCTTCTCCTGTGTGTGAACTGTGAAATGGGACAACTGTCACATATCTTGAGCAGGGCTATACCTGACATTTTGAGGGCCCTGTGCTAAGTTTAGAATTTAGCCATACACTTAATAAAAGCCAACCATCAAAATTAAATGGCATTCTTTTTTATATTATAACTGCAATAATTTTTCCTTACGATGCAAAGGATTACGTTCCACCGTTCTGGCAGTCACACTGACAAATAAGTCTCTAAGCTAGTAGAAGTGAAAAAGCATCGTTCTTCTAGTATTCCTTGAAACAAAGTCTTCAATTATCTTCGTAATTAGTCTTCACCAAATTAAACATAAATTATAGAATGTATGTAGAACTTTAACAACTTTAATATATATAAGCTTTTTATTGCCAATGCAATATTCGCCGGAATAGTCAAAAAAATTATATATACTGAATTGCATTACGAAAATAATCTAGCCATTTCATAAACTTTAAATATCAACAAGGCTCCATATTTTCTTAGGAATGAATTTAGCCAAAGAAAACAAAGAGGCAGGAGGTGGGGAAAATGGATGTGAATAAGTGGCAGTTTTCAGGAAGAAGAGAATAAAAAAGGTGCTCGCTTATCAGTTCTTAGTCTTACTAGTACAAAGATTAGAAAATAGGTCCTGTTCTTTTCAGTTTTTAAAAGCTGTTTTTTGGTTTTTGTACAGTAATTAGCTTTTAAACGGAGCATTTTTCAAGATATGATCTACTAGTTAATTGTAGTACATATTTTACTGACTTCATTTATATCGGCAAAAACCACACGTGAGTTTCTGTTACTTTGTAATCTCTCGTACAAACAGCCTAAAAATCATAAGTCATAACTAAAAGTCACAAGTCGCATCCAAAAAAGAACAGGCCTATAGTCATTCAAAAAGTTGATAGAAAATGAGGGCCCCTAAATATTTGGGATCGCTGTGCAGCAGGTCGTACTGCACATGCTTGTCATACGGGTCAGATCTTGAGGTATGGGGGAGGGAGAAGGAGAAGACGAGGGGAGCTATCGTAGCTAGGCTCTCTTTGATCGATCTGTGTTCTCCTTCGCTTTTAATTGAAGCAAGGTGGACTAGTCACCACTGCCACTGCATGCATGGGTGGCTATGGCCTTCAACTGCTTGGGACCCTAGCTGCCCTAATAAAGTGTGGTGCCATCACTTGGTACCACGTCTCGTTTCACCTTTCTCCATCCATGTACCAATTTCGCATATCAATAACAACATGACAAGTGCTAAAGACAAGGGCATTCGCCACGCATAAATGAAAAAATCCGGTACAGTGCTAGCTAGCATGCATGTAAGATATCTGACAATAAATCATTCCCATATAATCCCTGTGACCGGAGCATCACCAAGATGCGATCGAGTATATATGTATGTTTTACTGATAAAGTGAATGCCTTGCAATTATCGGCAAGGGTACATGCTATATACTACGTACCACCCAAATATGTATCAAACAGTGCTGTGTTCTCCAACTTTTGTTGTCAAGATAGACTCAGTGTTAACTAGGGGTGGAAACGCATCAAATACAAATTGAATATCTATTTAATTTGATCGGATCCGGATATTCTTATAATTTTTATAGTATGAAGATACTAATGATATTTTATCCTCGTACAGTCACACTTAACATTCTAATTTATTTACTTCACATAAAGAAACATAAATTTACATTGAATTAAAAAATTTGTCTAACTAATTAGTCGTATTGCAATAAAATATGTATATTGCTTCACCGAATATGAATAGTTTAGATAAATATAATATTTTAGATTGTAAAAAATTGTAACATATTCGTATCCATATTTTAATGTAAATAAGAATACGAATATGAGAGAAATTGTAATCGGATGGAAAAAAAATATATACCATATTCGTACTCTATAGACTACAGTAATCAAATAATACGGATAATTCATATCCATTCTTCACCCCTAGTGTTAAAATAAAAAGAGGAAGCTTCGGATATGTAGGGAACAATTCAAAAGAAATATAGGTCGGTAAAAAAATACATTTAATTTGTTTGTTTCTTTGCCACCGTGGGATAGATTTTTTAGATATGTGGGTGGGTTTTTTTCCCTATGGTTTATAGTTTTTTGGTCTAAATACGAACGCTTGTGTAAACGAATCGAATGGTGATAAGCTAATAAACGGCTTAAAAAGATTGTTTCGATAAGTCACTTTGAAATAGTTATAGAAAAATTATTTCATTTATTTGTTTAAGGGAAGACATAAGCTGAAAAAAACTTATTCAGCGCTATTTTTTATTTTCCTAATGTGAACGTAGCTAATATAGTGCCAATTAATCTTTTTCCCGAGAATTTGTGTCCCTCTGTCTCAACAACTCTGTGGAAGTGATGGTGAAAATCTTATGATTAGACAGCTGAGATAGCTTTAGTCAGATATCATGGATCTAGCTTTTGGTTTATTTGCCCATGATGTGAGAAGGCCTTGACCAATCCGTGCATAGTCAAATGCCAATAAGACAAGCATGCACATGCATGCTAAAATGATTATTCCATAGTTCACTTCCATTAGATTATGAAAAAATTGATCATATACCCTCCATTTAGATGGAAATTGAGGATTTACCCTCCTGACCCACGTGTCAGTGACTTATGATTACCCCACGTGTCATTGAGATGTGGAGGATAAATCCTCAATTTCCCAACTAAAGAGAGGGTATATGTTCCAATCTCCCTTAGATTATTAGCTCTGTTTGATATAGTGTAGCTTATGGTTTTTAGTTAAAATTTTTAAATCTTAGCTATTTACAACAGATATTACAAAGAGAGATACTCACGTGTAATTTTGGTTGATACAGATGTTAGACTTTTAACGTGTACTACAATTAATTTGTAGATCATGTCTTAAGAAAATACTTCGTTTGAAAGTTAGGTAATACAATAAAAGCCAAAAATCATTTTTAAAAGCCGCTTAAGAACATGCTCTATAGTTAGAGCTATTAAAGCCCTTTCAAAAAATATAGTTAGAGCTATAAAACGATACAAAAGGCGAATCCACGATTCTATACCGTGAGCTCTTTTTTTTCATACCATAAGCTGAAATTTTGATTCCAAAGAACGGCATCCCACTGGCCATTTTCTTCTCTAATAAGCTTGATCACATCTTTGCAAGGAAAAGAAATACCTATCCAAAATCCAAAGGAAAAAAAAATCTTGTTCTTGCCATTTTTTAGTGTGCGCCATCTTGATCGTGCCATCGAAAGATAAGATCCTTATCTTCCATTTTTGCCGCTCCAAGTTTGATCTACATATGGTTTTTGCCACTGCTGTCAAACCTCGTTAATTGACCGACACTATTGGGGTATTTGACTTTCACTTTTATGTCATATTTTATTGGAAGGACCAAAATGTCCCTATCAAGACGTGGGTCCCATCTGTCAGCTTTTTCGTCCTTTACCCTTTCTCACCGTCTCTCTCACTGACCGCCAGCCACTCTTCTCCCACCACACCCTTAAAACAATACTTTCCAATTCTGTTCCATTCAGACCAAAATGTTCCGTCCCAGCAAGTAAAACGGTATAGTAGGTCTTCTATCTCGTACCGGTCTTAATATCAGTCAATACCAGGCGATTATGTTCTATTCATTCTAGCATCGGTCGTGCTTGGATGTTTGATTTTGAAAATTTGTAAAATTTGTTGTTCTATCTATTTTGGTACCAAGCATAATTGAAATGATCTCTCATTTTTGTGCTATGGTTATATATTTAAAATGAGATTTTAAGTGAAATTATGTACGCATATAATTACATATATATATTACTAAATTAAAATTTTAAAAATTCAAAATGATACACCAAAATAGATTGATACCCGTGTATTCTATACCAAAAGACAAACAGGAGATCAATGAATGGAATTAACAACTTTGCGCCAAACCCTCCCGCCTCAAGGACCTCCTCCACTCCCTCCCGGCCTCCCATCCCCGTCGACACCACCTCCGCTGTAAGGACGGGCCACTCTCCTCCACAACCTTGCCCAACGATGAGCTCCCGCACACAGGGGCGGAACTAGACCAAAAATAACCGGGGTTCACCACTTCATCATATATATAACAACATATATAATTTTCAATCAATTTTGTGCCTAATAGTAATATGTCCGGTAATTTTTAGCATCAATACTTCAATACGACCGATACCCGTATATGATAATAAAGAAGTAATGATCAAAATGCTTACCAAAATAAATAAATCCAATAATAATATTGGTTAGTTGCAACAAACTAAAGTAACTAAGTGTGAAATCTTAGACAAAAAAGTTGTTCGGTATTAGTAAAATACATCATCCGATCTCATTGGCCTATAAAAATAAAATTACTTAAAGTTTTTAACTAAAAAATAGAACGATCAAATATAAATAAAAGCATTACTTTTTACTATTTGTGTTATTTCAAATTCATAAAGCAATGAACTACAATATCATTGATAATGTTTTATAATTCTTATTTCTCTACATAACAAATAAGTCTATCATTCATCGAAACATCATCAAAAAAATTGGAAAAGGTCAATTAGATATTTGTATGTTCAGCAATTCAAGAATAATATAATAGAAAATACGTTAAGTGGTTTACTTACTTAACTGTGATCAAATTCTACATTTTCATCTAATTTGCAATGAGCCAGGACAATATTGCACAAATCAAAATTGAAACACTAAGTCTTAAACTTATAATTTGACAAAACAACGCCAGCTCACAAATGTAGCCCCTATTCTTAAAATAAATTGGAATAATTGACAAACATTTAGAGCAAAATACATACTCACTAGGTAGGTATAATTTCCTTCGACCGACGAGAGCACGAGGCAATAGGGACCATGCGGCACTGTAGCCAGATGGCAAACGAGAGCCACTGATGGCATCGATTTCTCTTGTTTTCTTGTGAATATTTGCTGCTTGGCTGGGTGTGGCTGTAGCGGGCGTGATGCGTATCTTCTGCACGACCTTGCGTGATGAACATGCGTAGAGGGCTGTGCGAAGTGACACGCTTCAGGATCGATCAAATAGACAACATGACTTGTTGCGGTCCTCCCTCTTGGGCCGGGTGCTGCAGCGACCTCGTGTGCTGAGGGACAGTGGAGATTCCTCGTGGATTACTGCTAGTTACTGAAAATTTAGGCTGCTAGTATTCCCTTCGTTTGGCTTCAAAGAAGACACCGGGTGCACCGAGTTTAGGTTAGAGGGTTCACACATGGAATAGAGATATTAATACCTGTAGAAAAGATTTTTGGACCCGGTGTCCTGTGACACCGGGCCCCATGTTGTGGCTCCGCCCATGCCCGCACACCAACCTGATCTCGCAATCCGATGAGATTCTCTGGATTCTATTCGCGTCAAAATGTGTTCCGCGTGAAACCATCCTTCCCCCCAAATTAATTGGATTTATTTGTTAGCAAATGCGTGAATTGGCCACTCCTCCGCCTCCGACGAACTTCATCGCCGCGGTGCGTAGACTTCAGTGAGCTTCAGTCCAATTAATTTATGACTGAGCACCTCCTCCTCTTCCTCGTCATTTTGATGCCTCGATTTCGCTTCTCATCCACCATGAAGCCACCATCGTGTATGCATGAACTGCCGCCGCCCCCACTCAACGTTGGCCAGTCCATGGCTTTCTCTCCCAAGACAACGAGGTGGCGATAATGAGGCAGCGGTGTGCGACAGATCCGAGAGATGGCAATGGTTTGGGACAGATCCAGCGATGGCGGCAGTGGCACGCCGGGTGGTCGAGCGCGCGAGGCATGAGACGCGGTGGCGCGCTGGCTGCTGCTCGAGCGCACGAGGCGTGGCGAGCCGGGCCGAGCGTGTCGGCGTCGTTCTCGACTGGGGCATTAGATTGTTGGAGCGGCTTTGGCATGTTCATGGGTGAGTGCGAGGAGTGGAGAGGTCCAAGGAAGAGCAAGGGGTTACGATGGCCTTGTCTATCAGTTTGACCGTGCCTTTGCTGACGGAAATGGCAAAAACGATGCGTAGTGCAAACTTGGAATGGCGAACATAAAAGACACGATCTTTCAACGGCAAAAGCAAGATGGCGCACGTTAAGAGTGACGAGAACAAAATTGTCCCAGATCAAAATGGCTAGAAAGTACATCATGGAATTTATCTTGAAAGAAAAAAAAAATGTTTCCAGACAAAGCATTTAAATCGACGGATAGATGTGCCTAAATCATGTTCATCAAATGTAGCATTCACGAACAATCGTAGTACAATCATAAAAAGATTGGCCCTACGTACAGGAGCTGCTTCAGAAGGGTATCATGTACACTACCACGTATATGTGAGTTTTGTTTGTTTTCCTACTGTCGTGGTATATTTGCGAGCTTACCTGGGATTTAGTTTAGCGGATTAAACCTGTCAACATCGTATTGTTTCAACAAGGAACACATCTCTCATGACACTTCGGTCTTCTTAGCTAAATTCCTAGCAATTAGCAAACTTATGCATTCCAAACACGGCAAGAGATAACCACCGCCTCAATATCTCACAGCACAATATTTTCTCTTATCTGGTCTACAATACAAAGGCTCTCTTTTTGCTTATAGCTTGTAATTTATGATTTCTCTACAATAAATAAATAAGATAGCTTTTTTATCACCTTTTCAAAGTGGCTTATGTTTCGAGGAGGAACACATATATCCACTCATGACACTTAGGTCGTCTTAGCTAAATTCCTGGCAAACTTATGCATTCTAAACACGGCCAGAGATAATCCACACCTCAGTATCTGACAGCACAATATTTTCTCTTATCATCATATATAGATCTAGTCTACAAGTAGGGATAGCAACGGGACAAAGGGTCCTGGGAGACCCTGTGGGCTCGCCCCGACCCCGCTAGCATGGCCCCGCTAAGCTTGCTAGGGAGATGGCTTCCTGTCCCATGTCCCCATAGGGACCTAATCTTCATAGGAACCCGTGAAGATTAAAAATAGGTTAAATATTTTAAAATAATAATATAATTTTATTTATTAATTTATAATTATTTAGACATGTTTTTCTTCAAAATATAGCTTAGAAATATATATTCTAATATATATATATATTCAAGTTTTAATTAAATATATAAAAAAGAATATAATTTTTCATATTAAAAACTATAATTATTTATTAAAATAATATTTTTAAAAAAAATTTACCAGGTCTCTGAAGAGTCCACAGAGGGGACGATCCTTATCTCTGCGTCGCCAGCGTAGCAGCCCCATCCCTATTGCCCGGATCACTCCCCGGTGCGGATATTCCTGACGGGTCTCCATTCTCACGAGAAAAATTGTCACCCTTATTTACAACACGAACGGTGGGTCTGATGAGCTAAAAAATAGGAAAGTAGGGTTAAGACCGGTGGGCTTTTTGGGCCAGTGGACGTGGGAACTTGTGCTTAGCCCTATCTCGATCGCTTCTCGTGGGCTTTCACGCCCACTGACACGCCTCCTCCGCACGTACCGCCGCCTCCGCCGACCTCGAGGGATTCTCTCTGACCCTCCTCGGTTGACTAGCTCAGTCTCTCTTCATCTACAGCCCCTCCCCTATCCCTATTAATCAATCGGCTACGTGCTGCTACTACTTGCTACTACTACTAATCTAATCTAACGCATCTCTTATCTCCAATCTTATTCTTTGAACGGACATTTGGTACATTACCGTATTTTCCCCTGATCAGACACTATGACATGTGTTAGTTTAGTATTGCCGGCTAGTGTTCGAATTAGCTTGTAGCTGAAGTTAGTATAATACTTTATTCTTTTCAGTTTTTTAGTTATCTTTTGATTTCGATATCCTTTAGCAATTACAATTTATTGATTAATAAATCATAATTAAAAGTCAAAAACAGTAGCCCAAAAGAATGCCTTCGATATGCAATCACAAGCTGGTTTTGTTTTATATGTGACCAATAAGATCAGCCAAAGCAATGTCGATGTTGAGAATAACTGATTTGTCAATGATTATGACTTTAACCTTGGGCATGTTATGATTGATGGCTTTTGGATACAATTAATGGTTTTTAGTTAAAAATAAATACTAGGGGCTTTTCGAAGGAGAGAGCGAGTGGTGGGAAGAGTGAGAGAGATATGTGCACGAGAGAGAGGTGAGAGGAGTAGTGTGCATAATACTCCTATGACCTTTGTCTTATCTCTGAATCGAGAGGAGTAGAAAAACTGCTTTGAAAAATTAGATGTTTATATAAGTTTATATTTTTTCATAGCGAAGGCATAATCAGAATCTAATATGAATATAACTGTGTGTGTATAATATATATATGTGTGTGGAAGGAATATATGACTAAAGATGTCGCGTTGCATTGCGCTGCATGCAGCTGGATGGGGGGGGGGGGGGGGGAAACGGTGTAGGAGCGGGGCGCGGGGGAATTCCCTGACTGCTTCGGCAGGCACCAAGCCCTTTCCTGGGCCCTTTGTCCGAGCTTTGGGAGACTCTCCGCCAGAGCGCTAACTAATGCATGTGCTCCCATTGCCATGGCCACCCCTGCTCTCGCTCTCTCTCCCTCATGGACCCATGCTCTCTCACGCCACACGCAGCAGCACCGCATGCAGCGGCAGAGGCGCCTCCTGAGACCTCCTGGTGCTCGAGTTGAAAGCTATGGCGATCCATCCATCCGGCCAGGACAGCACCCTGCACGCAGTGCAGCCTCTGCGCCCCGTACATGCAGCAGCAGCAGCAGCAGCACGCACTGCCAGTACACCCCCCTGGCATGCGGTACCACCACCACCACCACAACCGCGCGCGTAAAGGCGGCCAAGTAGCCCCTACTGCGCCTGCCTGCCTGCGCTCGTCAGTCGCAGAAAGCCAACCTATGCTAGCTGGATGCTACCTCTCCTCATCTCCTACCCCCAGCAGCAGCAGCAGCATGCAGCAGCAAGCTAGCCAGCCAGCCAGCCAGGCGAGGTAGAAAAAGCGAGCCTAGCTAGCTAGGCTTAGGTATAGCTATAGCTAGGCTCCTAATGAGATGGTGATTGCGTCGCTGCTGCGACGTGGAATCTGGGATCTTTTATGTATCTCGATTTTCTTTCTAGCTTCGTCGTGCGGTCGTGCGTGGCCGTCTCTTTTCCTTACCGTACGTGTAGATTTCCGTATCCTGAATAATTGACAGCTAATGTGGGCTTGAGCAATTTCCGTGCTAGCTAGGTGCCTAGGTCAAGATCGGACCTCGCATTGACCGATATGAACAGGTACTTAGCGCTCGTTGGAGCGTAGTAATTTTGTAGAAATTAAATACCACATGTAGTGCGAGTAAATTTTTTCTACCCTCCAAAATTGCTACTCCTGCCGTTCTTTTACACTTTGTATTTTGTTTTTTTTACGGTCTTTGTGATATAACTTTGACTATTGTTTTTATAACTTTATGTTAATACATACTAATAATAGAATTATAGTATTATAAAAATATTTTCAACAACAAATCTAACAATATACACGTTATAGTTTTTGTATAGTCAATCTTTATATTCTTAAACAAATTGATGTCCAAACTTTAAATTCTAGGACGTCCTTACCTGTGAGACCCCTACAATACGTGCGATTCGACGTGTTAATTACTCGTTACGTGAATGATTGCTTGTGTTACACAGAGAGCAATTTGCATTGAAAACCTAGAACCCTTCAGCGTAGTCTTATGAGTCCCTGAAACTTGCTTAATTGCATGCACTAGCTATACTTAATTCCGCATTCGTGCGTCTCTAATCCTTTTTACCAAGGTTTTTTTACGTAAAATTCATGTTTTTTTTATCATCTACTTTTTGCCATAGTTTTATATCAAATTTGCACTGAAACTGGTAACGTGGCGGGGGACCTAATTTTCACAATCAAGCATTATGCAAGTTTCAGGGACCTAAAAGAAAACATCTAAACAATTTAGAAATGGAGGCTAGCGCATGCACGTAGGAGCCTTGCATGGTCTAGCTAGGCCCTCGCTTTGCGCATGCATGGATATATATCCTTGTTACTGGAGCCTTGAGCTCTGCCACGCCAATTTTCGAACTCTTGACTGATGCTTCAGCCTTCATGGAGCAGCCAAACTCGACAGGTTTACTGATTCCTAGGGCGCCGGGGGCATCAACCTTGCATGTTTCCAGCGTGCACATCTCACATAGATTAAAGAGATTTTGTCTTAAAAGGTTTAAAATTAGAGATACTAGCTGTTGTCAAGTGTAAGCAATAGGTGGATTGCTTACATCTAAACTCCTCGGGCCCTAAAACCGATGCCTCCTCGATAACAATTAAACTACCAGTGCTACTAAGGTTCACTGAGATACGTACTCAGATCATGTACAATCCGTACAGTTAATTGAGCAGGACGGCTAGAATTCAAATGAAACACGTAGAACTTGAAATCCGTATTTGAAAGTTTGGCTCGCAAATGTCGAACTGATTCTGAATTTCGAGTGTCAGACTTAACAGAGTTTGGTCCAATTAATAACTTCAATATTTTCCTGTGCTCGGTTGGATGGGATCGAGGGATAATGTGCCTGTGACACACCCTGGCCCATGTGTATACTCTGTGGAAGACCATGCGGCCCATTTTAGACTGAAAATTTCAGTGTTAGTCCCATTTTGTGGACTCTAAGACCATATTATTTTTAGGATCCATGTCACTGTTAGAGAATTAAGAATATACAGTATAAAGACTGTAAATGATTAAAAAATAGTATTCCATTAGTAGTGTAATTGTGTTCAGTGAACGGTTGTGTGTTGCACACTGATGCATTATGTTCCTAGCTTAATGCTCTTGTCCCACAAATCCACCGGTGAGATTCAGTGAATATTTGATATTACTCGATTGCAGAACATACAGTAGGATTTACAATTGCCAAATGACCTTCTCTTTGCCAAACACAAAGCCCAAAAGAAAAGAAACGAAGAGAGAGAGAGAGAGAGAGAGAGAGAGAGAACCACTTCGGTTCACTTCAAATTAAGTTCAAACTAGCTAGGGCAAAAGTGTCTCTCGTACACAGCTACTACACTGTAGTAGGAATGCATTTGTGTAATGACACGACGTGCGCGTAGAGGAGCTGGTTCTGTTAGAATGATCTCAGGGCTTTGGCCCAACGGCCAAAGCCCATCCCTTGACCGCGCCCTGATCGGGGGCGCCCAGCCCGTTTGGCTGGTGGGCCCCTGTCGCCAGCGCCATAAATACAGAGGTGGGGGCCGGGCGGCACGCATCACGAGGTTGACCGCGCCGCCGTCACCCCACCGACAAACCCTAAGACCGATCTGTTGAGGGGGCGCTGAGCTGACGGGAAGCACCACCGCCGCCGTTCACCGCCGCCAAGGGGACGCCGCCGCCCGGGACACGCCGCAGAGGAGCCCAGCACCTCTTCCCCGACCGTCGCTGCCCGTGCGCAGATCTTCACCGCCGAACCCGAGATGGCCTCATCCTCCTCCAACGCGTCGGAAGGTTGGTACCCCCTCTCCCTCTCAGTGTAGCACTCGAATCCCAAGAGAAAAGGATAGCCCCGACTAGATCTACCCTAGAGATCCCTAAAGAACTACTCCTACAATGGTATCAGAGCCCCTAGCGTTTAGATCTAGACGGAGGAAAAAGAAAAGAAAAGATGGGAACGACGAACCCTAACCCTAACCCGAACCCTAACCCTAAAGAAAAGACCGGGACTTACCGGGGACCGCCGTCGTCGTCGCTGGCGTGCGGGAGATCGGCCGAGACTTGGGCTCGCCGGCGCTCCACGCGCAAGCCACCGTCGGCGCGCGGGACAGATCCGAGCGCGCGCGCTCGGAGGGGCACCGACACGGAGCCGCTCGACGGCGGCGCGCTCCCTCTCAGGGGAGCGCGCACGCCGGCGAGAGGGCCCGCGGCGGCGCCGGCTTCTGCTTCTTCTCCGGCGGGTGGACGAGGTCGTCGCCGCCGCCGCCGTTTTCGCTCGGGCGCGAGGCGAGAGAAGGGGAGGAATGAAATGATTAGGGTTTTCGGGGGACGTCCGCCGCGCGCCGTTTTGATCGGGCGAAATCGCCGCGCAGCCGTCGGATCCGATCGGGCGGCTGAGCGGCGACGAGCGCACACGGGCTGGTTTCGGCCCAGGCGGGCGAGGGGATTCCCGGCCCAGGCCCAGGTTGTTGGCCGGGCGCGGGGCGACGCGGCATCAGCGCGCGCGTGGGCGCGTGAGGAGCGCGAGAGATCCGGCCGAGCAGGCCGCCGAGGCGAGCGGGCCGCGCGTGAGGCGTGGGCAAGCGCGTCCGCGAGCGAGGGAGCCGGCCGAGCAGGCCGCAGCGAGCGCGCGCGCGTATGGCGCGGCTAGTTGGGCCGCGCTCGGCCGCACGGGGAGAAAAAGGCCGGCAGGCCGTGGGCCGTGGCCGGGCTGAACAGGCCGAATGGCCGTTATGCACAGTAAAATCCCGAAATTGATGTTTAATTATTTTTTAGAAGCATTTTTTGATGAATTTCAATGAAATTTGAACTAAAATCTCTGTAAATTTTGCACCAACGTGCTAATTTTTCCAGAGATTAAATGTGCACAGTCTAATGCTTCTGAATAATGTATTAATTTTAGAATAATTACAGTTTCCGCTGCAAAAGTTAATATTGATTGTTTTTCATTATTAAATTCGAACCAACGGGAGAATTTAATTTTGAAAAAAAATAGATAAAATTTCCAGAAATTTATGATATTGTTATTTTCTGACCAACGTTGTTAATATCAATATTATAAATTTTTAATGTTGTTTTCATGCATTATTTCTATTTCTGCCCAACGGTGATGTAGATTTAATGTATGATAGAATTGTTTTTTTTAAATTGTATGTCGCTTTTTTGACCAACGTTGGAAATAAGGCATATAATTTTGATGTTACGTTCTCACTGTATTTGAAATATTTTTTCAGGAGGATACAACTTAATGAGTTGTATTAGAGAAATCCCCACTCTCAAAGGTGATAATTATGGAGAGTGGAAGAAAAAGTTAGATTTAGCTTTTATCTTGGCTGAGGTGGACTGGGTCCTCACTACAGCACGTCCCACTGAGCCTTTGGCGCCAGTGAGGGAACAGAATGAGGATGACACTGCATGGCAGAAAAGACAGAGGGATCATGCCCCTTTACAGATGTCTTATGACCTTGATCATAAGAAATGGACCACAGCCAACAAGAAATGTATGGCTGTGATAAAGAACACAATTGAGCCTGCTATTCTGGGCTCAATTGCAGAGTGTGACACTGTCACTGAATACCTTGATAAAATAAAGAGTCAGTTCACTGGCTCTTCAAAGACTTATGCTACACAGCTGATTAAGCAGCTGGTAACAGAGAGGTATTCTGGCGGTGGCAATGGAATAAGAGAGCACATTCTTAGAATGAGCAACTTGGCATCTAAACTGAAACCGATGGATTTGGCTCTCAAGGATGAGTTCCTTATTCATTTGGTTTTTGCTTCTTTGCCAAAAGAGTTTGACACTTTTGTTGTCAACTATAATATGCAGCCCGAAAAATGGGACATGGAAAAGTGCATAGCTATGTGCGTGCAAGAGGAGGAAAGAATCAAATCCTCACATGGTGTGCTATCAACTTTGTGAGGGAAAACAAAAAAAAGAATTACAACAGTAACCCCTTCTCAAAGAACAAGGGTAAAACCTCTGTACATCAGCCTCAACAGAATAAATTTGCTGTAGACAAAGACCAGTGCCTTCACTGCAAGAAGACGGGACACTACAAGAAAGATTGTCCTGACTACTTAAAGATGATAATGGCTAAGAAAGGTGAGAACATTATTACCTTTATTAATGAATGCCTGTATGTGAAATATTCGAAATCCACTTGGTGGATTGACTCAGGAGCAACTGTTCATGTTGCTAATTCATTACAGGGATTCCGTTCGACGAGGACTACGCAAAGAAAAGAAAGATGCATTAAAGTTGCAAATGGAGTCGAAGCTGAAGTTGAAGCCGTTGGCGATCTTTCATTAGAATTAGCTAATGGCTCCACTCTTTTACTTAGAGATGTCCTTTTTGTACCCTCTTTACAGAGGAATTTGATTAGTGTGTCAAATTTGGACAAAGATGGTTATGATTGCAATTTTGGAAATGGCAAGTGCGAAATAATGTTTAATAAAGAATGTGTTGGTATTGCCATATTACAGAATGAGCTTTATTTGTTATCATTGTGTGATGATGTGAATGTCGTATGCGATAATGAGAACGTTGCGTGCGAGAAAGTGATTGAATCCTCGTCTACGAATGTAAACAGAAAACGAAAGAGAACTCTAGATGAGTCGTCGAAATTATGGCACTGTCGTTTAGGCCATATTTCGAGGGGGAGAATAGAAAGACTAGTAAAGAATGATATTCTTCCTCCATTAGAGTTCTCAGACTTAGAACAATGCAGAGAATACATTAAAGGAAAATATGTAAAGAAAATTAAAAAGGACGCTAAAAGAAGCACAGGAGTTCTACAAATTATTCACACAGATATTTGTGGTCCTTTTCCTGTGAAAAGTGTGGATGGATATGACTCGTTCATAACATTCACAGATGATTACTCCCGTTATGGATATATTTATCCAATCAAAGAAAGAAATGAAGCCTTGGATAAATTCAAGATATTTAAGGCTGAAATTGAAAACCAACACGATTTAAAGATTAAGATAGTCCGATCTGATCGTGGGGGGGAGTACTACGGTCGACATACCCCATATGGACAAGTTCCTGGACCTTTTGCGAGGTTTTTACAGGAAAATGGAATAGTGGCCCAGTATTCTATGCCGGGCGAACCTCAGCAAAATGGAGTAGCTGAAAGACACAACCGTACCCTGATGGATATGGTGCGAAGTATGATGAGCTACTCCACACTCCCATTGAGTTTATGGATGGAGGCGTTGAAAACCGCCATTCATATTCTCAATAGAGTGCCTAGTAAGTCGGTGCCCAAAACACCGTACGAGTTGTGGACAGAAAGAGTTCCCTCACTAAAGCACTTACGTGTGTGGGGGAGTCCTGCTGAGGCTAAAGTATTTAACCCAAACCTTGGGAAACTTGATCCCAAAACAGTAAGTTGCCATTTCATTGGCTACCCTGAAAAGTCAAAAGGTTTTCGTTTCTACTGTCCAGACAGATATACAAAGTTTGTAGAAACGAGACACGTTGTCTTCTTAGAGGATGAAATAATGAGGGGGAGCATGGTAGCTCGAGAGATTGACCTTGAAGAGAAGCGGGTGTATGCGCCCACTCCGATGATTCAAGAGCCATTCTTCACACTACCTGCTGTCGCTGCACCGACGGTGCAAGACACTGTGGTGCCAGCACCTGTTATTGTTCCTCCCGTGGCAACAATGAATGAGAATGAAGAACCTGTTCTTCAGGATCATATAGAACCTATTGCCACAGATGAGGGGGAGCAACAGCAGCCTCAAACAGAAAATGTACCAAATGAGGAGGCCCCGAGGAGGTCTCAAAGAGTAAGAAGATCAGCTATTTCTGATGATTATCAGATTTATCATACAGAGGAATTTCAAATGGAGGATGATCCCACCTCATTTGAAGAAGCCATGAGAAGCGAAAATTCCTCAAAATGGCTTGAGGCCATAGAAGAGGAAATGAGGTCCATGAAGACTAATAAAGTCTGGGACTTGGAAATTATTCCTAAAGGAGCCAAAACAGTAGGCTGTAAATGGGTCTACAAGACAAAGCATGACTCCCAAGGGAATGTAGAAAGATACAAAGCGCGACTTGTGGCAAAAGGCTTTACGCAAAGAGAAGGGATTGATTACAATGAGACCTTTTCTCCAGTCTCATGTAAAGATTCCTTCAGAATCATAATGGCATTAGTAGCACATTATGATTTAGAGTTACATCAGATGGATGTAAAGACGGCATTTCTTAATGGGGATTTGGAGGAAAATGTTTACATGGCACAACCGAAAGGTTTTGTCGTGGAAGGAAATGAAAGAATGGGATGCCGCCTAAAGAAATCAATTTATGGGTTAAAGCAAGCTTCAAGACAATGGTACTTGAAGTTTGACAGTACAATAAGAAAATTTGGGTTTAAAGAGAATGTAGAGGACAACTGTGTTTATTCAAAGTTTAAAGATGGGAAGTTTATCTTCCTAATCCTGTATGTGGATGATATCCTACTAGCTAGTAGTGATGTTAGTCTGCTACTGGAGACAAAGAAGTTTTTGTCCTCAAACTTCGATATGAAAGATCTTGGTGAAGCCTCGTTCGTTCTAGGGATCGAAATTCACCGAGATAGAAACAAAGGGGTATTGGGACTGTCACAAAAGGCATACATAGAGAAAGTCTTAAAGAAATTTGGTATGCATAAAAGTAGTCCTTCACCTGCACCTATAGTCAAGGGCGACAGATATGGGGATTTTCAATGCCCCAGGAACCAGTATGAGATCGATCAAATAAAAGCGGTTCTATATGCTTCAGCTGTCGGAAGCTTACAGTATGCTCAAGTGTGCACACGCCCTGACTTAGCATTTGTTACCGGGTTACTTGGCAGATTCCAGAGCAATCCTGGAATAGAACATTGGAAATTGATAAAGAAAGTCTTGCGCTATTTGCAAGGAACAAAAGGCCTCATGATGACATACAGAAGATCAGATTCACTCCACATAGTGGGGTATACAGATTCTGATTTTGCGGGAGATGATAGAAAGTCTACATCCGGATATGTATTCACTCTCGCTGGAGGAGCTATATCGTGGAAAAGCTCAAAGCAAACCGTCACTACATCGTCCACAATGTATGCCGAGTTTGTAGCATGTTATGAGGCTACGGGGCAGGTGAACTGGCTAAAGAAGTTCATACCCGGTTTAAAAGTGGTTGACGACATCAATAGACCAGTTAAGTTGTACTGCGATAATGAACCCGCAGTAACGTATGCCCACAACAATAAGTCAAGTGGTGCTGCCAAACACATTGACATAAAGTACTATGTTGTGAAAGATAAAGTTCGGGATCAAATTATAAGTCTTGAGCATATAAGTACCGCAAAGATGCTAGCGGATCCGCTTACTAAAGGCTTACCACCCAACGTGTTCAGAGAACATGTAGCCGGCATGGGTTTAAGGGAAAGCCTATGATTCCTGGACTAAAAGATGGCCCAAAGATTAAAGTAACTATTTCAGAACAGAGAGGTGTATTGTAACTGTTGAATCTATCGGCGATTGACCGTGACGATGAGACATGTTCTATGCACTAATCTGTGATGGAATGTGTAAAGTCAAAAGTAATTAAAGATTAAGTATAGATTGAGATCAAGGGGGAGAATGTTAGAATGATCTCAGGGCTTTGGCCCAACGGCCAAAGCCCATCCCTTGACCGCGCCCTGATCGGGGGCGCCCAGCCCGTTTGGCTGGTGGGCCCCTGTCGCCAGCGCCATAAATACAGAGGTGGGGGCCGGGCGGCACGCATCACGAGGTTGACCGCGCCGCCGTCACCCCACCGACAAACCCTAAGACCGATCTGTTGAGGGGGCGCTGAGCTGACGGGAAGCACCACCGCCGCCGTTCACCGCCGCCAAGGGGCCGCCGCCGCCCGGGACACGCCGCAGAGGAGCCCAGCACCTCTTCCCCGACCGTCGCTGCCCGTGCGCAGATCTTCACCGCCGAACCCGAGATGGCCTCATCCTCCTCCAACGCGTCGGAAGGTTGGTACCCCCTCTCCCTCTTAGTGTAGCACTCGAATCCCAAGAGAAAAGGATAGCCCCGACTAGATCTACCCTAGAGATCCCTAAAGAACTACTCCTACAGGTTCCAGACGTCGGGCACGCCGGGGGAGGCATGCAGTCGGCGTAGCTGTTGTAAATCTAGTCAATTTTCGGCATATTTTAATCCAGAAATTCAGCATATAAAATATGATATAAACATGCATGAGTGATCTATCAACGATGTATTCATATTCGCTAACGAACAAGCTAACAGAAACATCTATTAACATATTCATAGCGGACAGAAACAAATACACCAGAAAAGTTTTCAATTTGTACCCTCGGGCGGGGCCAATGCCGAAGACACCGGAGGCGCCGTTACCATCAGTCGACATGATGGCCTATTCGATGTAGTCGATCAAGGCGTGATGCAGGACGAAGCTTGATGCAGGAAGATGTTCGCAGTGCAGTCCCGCGAACGGTTCACCACCAGGAAGTAGACGTCGCAGATTGAGTAGTCGCGCCGATGCGCTCCCCAAAAACTTGATCGCCCGCCTACCCGTGCAGGTACACAAACGGACGAAGTTCCGGAGGCCTACTCGCCCAGAAACTTGTGCGCGCAAGGTTCTGGACCGGAGATTGCAGAGAGCAGCCAAAACAGAGACTGAGTACTGTTCTTATGTATCCCCTTTGGTATGGAGAGGAGAGCCCTCCTCTGTAACAGCAAAAACGAAGAGACCAGTAACTGCAGCCATAATCCACTAGTAACTGTGTATTTCGATTTTCGAATAGATAAAGAAAAACGCGGCCGCACCCGACACGCTGGCACGGCACGGCTCGGCGTGGCGTGGCGAGCGAGCGCGCGCGCGTGTGTATTGGCTCTCTCCAATTCCACAAGGGGTTACCACGTTCCACCTTTTAAAGTGGTGTAACTCCCATTCAACTCTCCATATGGGACTAAACAGTTTTTCCATGTGGGACTAGGAATTTCATTTGATTAATTGCTAAATTAATAATGGACTAAGGCCAATTAATCTAACAGTAGCTGCTGGGGTTGCGCTCCTGCTCCTCCGTGAGCGGGTCCCACTGCCGGCGGTGCACCGACTGGTGCGCGGCTTGCGGTGGTCGGAGATGTTCTGCTCGATTGGCAGATTCTTCTTGAGGTTGCTGACTTTAGAGCAACCAAAGAAGATTCAATGATTCAGTCATTAGCTTCTTTTTGGCCCTGCGTTATAACATATGGCTACCGGTTATGCCATATGAGTATTTATGTGAAATAATCGAATGCCGATAAACTATTTTAAAAAAGTTGTTTCGAAACAGTGATAAAAAATTTGTCCTATTTAATTATTTGAGAGAAGCTATAAGCTGAAAATAAATCATCAGGCATGCCCGAAGAAACAAGGGATGATTGTTCTGCATTCGAAGTCACGGTAGAATGTAGAGGTAGCACCGTAGCACAGCACTATAAGGCAAAGTTGGGCCCAGTAAGTAATCAAGGTGGGCAGTTGAATCCAGAGTTGTAAAACAGTTTACGGCGGAGTGGCTTGAGAAAAGCCTAATATAAACTGGCCCAATCACTCCCGCACGGTTAACAAATCAGGAGCAACTTTTCGGTCGGGCGAGACGGCCCGAATAGAAATTTTACGTCGGGCCTCAAAAAGTCCATTTGTTTAGCCCACCCGGCTTACTGGAATTTGGATATAGGGCTCTTCGGAACGTACAAACACAAAAATAGGAAAAATGGTTAGAATCGGATGTCATGCCATGTTAAATTCTATAGGAATTAGAAATACAGGGATTTTGGTGATTTGCATGTTTGTTATAGAATCGAAGAAAAATTTAATTTCCAAGAGACTTGAGTGGATGTTTGTTTTCCTCCAGAATTCCAATGAAAGTACCTTATTCCATTGGAATTCGAAAGGAATATTCATAGCTTTTCCTTTTGAACCAAATGCCTTACATAGGATTTTCCCCCCATGGGAATGGATCCCTCTAAAATTCCTTTATTTTCACTCCAATACAAAGAGGCCCTAAGCGGGAATTAAACTGCGAAATTCCTGATAAATAGCTGCATTCAATTTCCAAACATGAAAAAGACACCTCGAATCCCTGATTGATGATCATAATTATATTGATACTTAAAATTGTACGAAATAAAACATGTAGTGTGTGTTGGGGATTACGAGTGTACTTTTTATGTTACAATTTTTCTTGATGACCATGTAACAGTTTTGCACATTCAAGGTAAAGTTTGTGCATTCATTCAACAAAAGAAGAACCACATTACATTACCAAAAAGATGAACAGATTACAGCCACGGCCACCCCTGCATGTGTTCTTACTCCATGAACAATTAAGCACAAAGCTAGCACATGGCGCACGGATGTACAGCATTTGCATCGTCTTTCCCACCCCACACTTCCCTTCTCCCTTTCGACACCGTACGATGTTAGATCATCGACGGCGGCGGCTATGTATCAGAGGACCTGGTCGTTGGCGGGGAAGAAGAGCTTCCAGTGGAGCAGCTCGTTCCAGGCGTCGGGCACGCCGGGGAGGCACCAGTGGGTGCAGTCGGCGTAGCTCCTGGGGTCGGCGACCTGCTCCGGCGTCGGCTGCGTCCACTGTTTCTTGTATATCTGCGTGTGCGCGTCCTTGCGGTACTCTGACAGCTGCGTGATGTTCACCACCCCGACGGGCACCCGGGACGCGGCGAGCACCTCGCCGGTGACGCGCAGCATGGCCCTGCTCGTGCTCCCCCAGTACGACGCGTCCGTGATCGGCGCCGTCTGGTTGTAGCAGTTGCCCTCCGTCTCCTCGCGCCACTCCTTGCTACTGGTAGTTGACAACAAAATGCAGCGCGTGTAAGTTTCAGATGTTGCAGAGCACCACCATATCACCATGCGAGATGAATCATGGCTCACTTGGTATGGGTCGGCGACGCGGTGACGAAGAACACCCTCGAGCTCTTGGGATCCACGTTGTTCTCCAGCCACCTAACCAACTGATACAGCACCAACCTGTAGGCCTCCTCTGCTTCCATCTCCACGATGTCCTTGCTCATGTCGTCGTCAGAGCCTCTCCTACAGGAATCATACATGCATGCATACAGTTGGTTCAGATCAATCATCAAAGTTATGCAGTGATTAACAAGACTGCATGTGTTGATCACGTCGTGCAACTTCATTTGGAGTTGCTTACAGGATCTGGATCTTCTCGCCGGTCATCCACCAGAGGTAGGAGTTGAACACCAGGATGTCGGCGCCCTTCCAGAACCTCGAGTGCTTGTCCATGGGCGCGCCCCGGATGATACGGTCATTGATGCGGTGCACGACGGCGTCGTCGGAGTTGGACTCCGCGAGGAGGGGAGCCCAGTAGAACTCGATGGTGGCGTCGTAGTCCTAGCACCATACACGTAAACAAGATCAGTAAGCAACGACACTTAACCAGTCAGGCAAGAATCGACGGAGAGCTGTCACAAGTAGCAGTACCTTCGCTCTGAAAATGGAGAGGGACTCGACGGTTTCGAATGATTTGGAGCCCTCGGGGATGGCGCGGTGGAGGAGGCAGAGCAAGGAGACGTACTGCCCGCGGTTCAGAGAGTCGCCGACGAAGAGCATGCGCTTGCCGCGCAGCATCTCCAGCATCAGAGTTGCGTTGAAGCTGCAACAAACAAAATTTTGAGAACGATGCTGTCTGTAGTCTGTACTGCTACCTTGAATTGAGATACACACGTGAACAAATCTGCAAATTACAAAACGCTGTTCTGATCTCTGATGCACCGTTAACTGGTACTGCAGAGAATCAAGAGGAACGATTTCCTGTCTACACCTCTGATTTTCAGGTGCACCTATCTCCTGAGTTTAGGTTCCAGGCAACCAATGCATCATTTTTCAGCATGCATCCAAAATTTGCATTTAGCAGATCGAACTTACAGTGAACTCCAAATGAAACTGCAGAGTGCTAGTTTATAGAAGGCCTGATTGGAATGCGAAAATATCACATAAAATGGTTTAGTTCCCGCTTGAACTGGATTCCTAGAAAAGCCTAAAATTTGTACCGTTTGTTGCGAGATCCTGAGTTCCAAAACCATATCCTGTATGCTAAAATTACCCAAGTAGTTTTCATGTGATTTCAACGAAAGAATGCTTGTCCATTCAGCATGACCTTTTTGTCAGTGCTCTCACATGGCATCTGCACCTTTGGAAGATGCATCTTCAAATCACTGTTTACTAAGAATTTGCCTTTCTACGCCTTGTAATTGAGGTTGAGTTTGGCCCTAAAATTTTGCATGAAAAAGAACATCCCCTCCTCTCTATACGATATTTTTCTTAAAATTTTTTAAAACTTTAAAGACATGATTTTCACTAGGTGGTTTTCACACACAATACCCAAGATGAGTCCACTACATGATGATTTGTACTATCGAATCCAATCAAACCCCCCACATCCAATCAAACCCTGCCACTTAGGTCCACGGGCCATGGTTTGTACTATCATATCGTCCATTTCCTACACCAAAACATCCCATTTTTAAAACCAAAATTTTGGAAGGGTGAATCATCACTGAATCTTCCCCAAAACATTCGACTATTTTTAAGGATAAAATTAGTCAAATTTTGAAACGGATCCCTATACAACCCCTAAAAAATGATCTGGGGCGTTGGATCTCCATCCAACGGATCCACCCATACAAGCCCCCATAAAAAAATGATCTTGAGTGTTAGATCTCTATCCAACGGATCCACTCATATAAGTCCCTCCTTCAAAAAAAATCTGGAGCGTTGAATCATCATCCAACACTTTAAAATCTAATTAATTTAACTTTAAAAAATAGTTAAATGTTATATAGACACTCCGAAAAATAGCTCTGCAACGAGACTTCACGGTTTGCCAGTTCCCATGCTAGTGCTAGCCAGCCAGGCAGATAAACAATTCTATTTCTGCATCACCAGGAAGACTTAGTGGACAAACATGGGTCCATCTGCCTAATCCACCCAATCTCAGTCGTATACCAAGCGTTCCTACATTCTGTGACCACTTGAACACAAAAAAGTATAAAAGGTCTGTTCTTCGTGACTACGATTTATCTTTTTGATTAAAATTTTTAAATTTTAGCTATTTATCGTAGAGATTATAAAAAAAGATACTCACATATAATTTTAACTGATACAGATAATAGGCTTTCAATATATACTATAATTAACTTGTATATATACTCTATTTTGACTGGTGTAGATTCGTCTTAAAAAATATTCTGCTTCAAAGTCACGTACTATAGCAAAAACTAAAAGCCGGATAAAATAGGCCCTTGTCATTCAATACTACTACGTCTTTGAAGTGCTCAGGTAGTGCTCTTTTGGCCTTATAAACCTAAGTTTATGTCTTTTTTGCACTGTAGTGACTAAAAATACGCTGTAGTTACTGTAAATTTTTTATATAATTAAATTTAAAATATTAAAAATAAAAAATTTATATTATTATAAATAATACAAAAAATAAAGATAAAATTAAAAAGGTAGAAGCCATCAACCCGTTAGAACGGGACCTCAAACCTATATTATTGTTATCAACTGTTATTTACCACACTGTGCTACAATATAGTCCGAGTTACTTTTACCCTCCAGAACATGCCTCACCAACTCTCCTCTGTAGTGCTGTCCTTTGATGCATTATTGGCGTCCTAGAAGTCACAACTTAGCACTGCAGTCGAGACGTACGTTCCCTTAAGCTAGCTGGCCACGGGTAACTTCTCGTTACCACTCGACCTCTTTTGTTACCCTTTGTAAAAGCAGGATTCAGCGCTTGTTTGGTTGGTGCCTAAGTTTATTAGGGCATCTGTAGTGTATATAATCCAAAGGGTCTTAAGGTGGGTCCTATCTAAACCTTAAGACCAACTCCATAGTGTATATAACCCAAGGGGCCTTAAGACGGTCCCATATGGCAGATAAAGAAAAATTGTATTTTAATGCTTATGGCCAGGTCTTTAGCTTGAGGACCAGCCTTAAGCTTTTTTTGCTTAGGGTCTGCTTAAGGTCACCCCTGTAATGTATAAGGTTGACCTTAAGGTGGCTTAAGACTTCCTCTTTTCATACACTACAGATGCCCTTATGCCTAAAGTTAGGTAATATGTGACTGCCACAGAAAGTGTGGCTAACAAAATCAAAGCCACACTTGTGGTAAAGTTTGGCAAGAAACTGAGTCTATGATGTGTGGAGCCGGGTGCTAAGAAAGTGTGGCATACCATAGTTACGTCAGTGAACCAAATAGCTACCTAAAAATTATAGCACGCCTAACTTATGGCTAGGCAACTTCTAGTCATGAACCAACTCAGTAACTTCCTATCTGAGCAAGGCCAGCCGTTCCTTTGCGTGAAGGCAGCACATAGGATTCTTTCTACCAACGCGCGCGGCTAGCTAGATGGCTTGCTCGTCGCGTTGTTCTTGTTCGTGGAGCAAGCTTAAGCTAGAGAGAGATGGCCGGCGGCCGGCGGGCGGGCGTACCTGGGGAGCGAGCAGCCGCGCGGCTGCCAGCGCCAGTGCTGGTACGCCTTGTCGGGGCGGCCGTGCGCCTGGCACGTCAGCTGCGGCTGGATGTAGGGGCACTCCTCCTCCTGGTACCACGGCCGCGCCGCCTCGTCGTACACCCACTCCCCCTGCCCGACGTCGCACCCCTCCGGCGCGCTCCCAACCGCGAACGGCAGCAGCTCCGACTCGGAGGCAGCCTCGCCGCCACCCTGCATCACGTTCACAAGCACCCACAGTAATTACACAGCACAACACCAGCAAGATTAGGCCTGTGCATCTTCAGGTTTCTGAACCTTTCGTGTTATACCACTGCGTATACGTCGTACCTGGCCCGCGACGCGGAGGAATGGCGCCGCGGCGGAGACGAGAGCCAAGACGGCGAGGAGCTTCATGGCGAGACCTGGAGTTGGCGGCTCACTAGTTCGGTTTGGTTCAGAAGGATGCGAAGGGGCGCATTGGGATCTGGGTGCGAGCTAGCACTAGCTCCTAGCCATAAACTGACCGAGCTGGACACACTCCAGATATAACGCTATGCAGACACAGACAGGGTTCCAACTCTAGGCAGCTCTCCAACAACCGCACCGTAGGCAGGACGACATTGGAGAGCTTCTGTCGTACGAACGGCAACTTTTCCCTTACAAAAAAAAAGAAGTTTTTTTGGTCGGCCTGATCTTTTTCTGCGGCTTATAGCTTTTGGCTGAAATTTTTGAATTTTGGCTGTTTACGGTACATATTACAGAGAGATCGATACTCACTTGCGATTTTGACTGGTACAGATATTGGGCTTTTAACGTGTACTACATTTAATTTATAGACCCCGTCTTGAGAAAATACTCCGTTTAAAAGTTAGGTATTGTAACGACTGCGAAAAATCGGTCGGCTTGTGGCCAGCCGAACATGCAACAAATTGCTTCGTGGTTTGTTTAATTGGCCATTAATGCAGAATGCGCAAGGCAATACTTGCTCTGGGCACCGGGTTAGGCGGGGAGGCGCTGCTTAATTCGTTGGTTGGAATTTTCGTTTGAGAAAATTCAGGTGGGTTGCATGGTAGCTAGGAGTGCTACTGCGTTAATTATGCCTCCTCTCTTGCTTTCGCGTCATGTTGCAATTCCTTAAGCTTTGGAATTCTAGTTCTGTTCTTCTGCTACAGCGCACGCATATGGAACAAACGTTTGCTTCTTTGGTTCTTCATGAAACGTGTAGAACTCCTAGTAGTGAGCTACGGGCCTGTTCTTTTTTTGCTGTGGCTTTTGGCTGTGACTTGTGACTTTTAGGTTATTTGTACGAGAGATTACAGAATAATAGAAACTCACGTGCGGTTTTTGTCGATATAAATGAAGTCAGTAAAGTATGTACTACAATTAACTAGTATATCCTATCTTAAAAAAATACTCAGTTTAAAAGTTAGTTACTGTAGAAAAATCGAAAATCAGCTTTTAGAAAGTTGAAAAGAATAGGGTCACTACTGACTACTGAGGAGTAGTACTGACCAAATTCTTTGGCTGCAATTAGAGGCAAGACGACATATTTCTTCTGCTAAAAGGAACCGTTTAGGTGAGAGTCGTTTACTGCTTCACATTTCATACTGCGACCGTTTGGTGTACCTAAATTCTATCTGATAATGGTCTTTGCGGATCATGATAAAGCGATGTACCGAACATGCAAAGTGGTGTTTGTGTATTAGAGAATTTTTTGCAAAATGGCGAATGGTGTACCGAAAGCAGCCTCAAAAAGCAATTCCTTGCACCAGCAAATCGAGAGTTTCCTGTGGCTTCTAAGCAAAGGTACGGAGCAGGTGGCTAATGAGCAGGAGTTTCTGCCGTTTGGTGAGGTTTCTGAAACAAGCAAGCAGCTAGCGACCCTACTGTGACCGGCTGAAAAAATAAAGGGAAAACGTGTCCTTGATTTCGTTGCTTTAGTTTGGATTTGGTTGTTAGGATCGACCTGTTATGAAATCGATAAGATAGGACATGCAACAATGAAGAATAATACAGAATATGAGATAGAGATTTAAAATTAAAAACCTGTTCGGCTAAAAAACTACGGACACATAATCTGTGAAAGGAGAAGTTACCGCTCATGTCATATATGTGATTCTGTATCTTTACCAGATAGCTTATAGAGGATATAAAGAGTCTTAGGAATAAGAGTCCCAAACAAGAAAAGGATTAGAGTCCTAATTAGCAACGAAACAGGTATCTATCGAAAATTGGAACAGTAACCTTCTCAAAAATAGAAACATCACTCTGCTCAAAGAGTCTTAGAAAATAATGGTGTAGAGTTGTAGTCAGAAATGACTCGAGTAGCCACGTCTGACTCCAGTTGACGCATGCACCTTAGAACACCATGTTAATACAGATTGGTGTAAATTCCATTACGAACTCAAAAATAATCCCAATCAAAACCTCCAATCAGTTTGCTTTCCTGATTGAACTCTTCAAATGGGCAGAAAAAAACAGACAAACTAGATTCAGATCACAAATTACATCAGTGCATAACCATAGCATTAAAATAATTGAAGGAAAAGAAAAACTCTATCAATTGTTGTGGTAAATGCAACCTAATTTTCCATTCTGAATTCCTGCAATCCATCAGGCAAAAGTGGTTCAAATCAGTGGCAGACCCACCCTTCGGGCGAGGTCGAGCGGACGCCAGAACTCCATCCATCACCAGCGGAACCCCCCACCCCCAGAGCCGGCACCACCATGGGTCCATGGCTGCTAGCATGGAGCGCGTCATGCGGTCGTAGTGTGTGGCGATTCTGGACTGCAACCGCAACTGAGCTTCTACTGGTCTATCTTTCCTCGTGCGAACAAGCCAAAGCTGGAGGTGTTCCTGAAGGAGCTGTAGGATACTAGTTGTTTTGAGAGAGACTCGATCAAAGACCATCCGGTTCCGGCTCTTCCAGATGATCCAAGGCTGGAGAAGGAGAGTGTGCTTATGCCCGGAGTCTAGCCCTTCCCAGGGTGCAGAGAGAGCAAGGCAGAGTGCCTGGAGAGAGAAAGCATCAAGGACCTGCTTCCCTCTCTGTGAGGGAAGAAAGTACAATCAACCGAGTCAATCCGACCTCGCCGGCGAAGGAAGGAGGTTGCCCTGGTATCTGCCCAATAATTAACAACACGGCCGGACTGTCTCGGGCGTGTGAGCGCTGTTCGTTACGGGGTCGCTACCGGTAGGGACGACGACCTAGAAGCCTTTATGCCCCATTTGACAATCGAGTTGATATACAGAGCTCGGGTGGTGCACCTGCCGCGCGCGTACGTGCCCGGCCGGCCCGCCACTTGCCGCTCGTACGTGCGACGGATGGGAACAGCGCCGGCTGCAGCACAACCACCCTGGTCGGTAGGCCGGCCGGGTTCCACGTTATCGATAGAGCCCCCGGCCCCGGCACGGATACAGAATATGAGATAGAGATTTTAGTTGAAAAACTCTTTCAAACACCACAGATGTACAAGGCAAAAATCACTATACGAAACGAAATTACAAGCACAGAAAACTTTGACGTATCTCAACCGTACGACTATAAGGTTATATATAGGCTTACGAACAAAAGTTCCAAACGAGAAAGGAATAAAATCCTAGTCGACAACAAAATGAAGACTTACTCGGAAACTGGAACATTAATCTTCTCAGAGACAGGAACAACACCCCATTCGGAGATGAATCAAAGTTTTAGAAGATAACGGTGAAGAATTGCAGTTGAAAGCACCTCGAGTAGCTACGTCTGACTTCAGTCAGAGCAGAATCCATCATGAATACGAAGATAATCCCAATTATAACTGCAACCAGTTCTCATGCTATGAGCAAATACTGATATGACTCTTCAAGCAGTCAGAAAGAATAGCAGTGTGCGGACCTGACAAGAAGTGCTCGGATCCAACCAGATTTGGATCATAAAACACAACAATATCTACCTTTAGCTAAATTCGTCCTATAGCGAAAAGAATGCAATAAAGTCTTTCATGATGGTCACGCAAGTGATCCAAATTATAGCTTGTCCAAACGTTGAATGAAACACCAATTCAATTATCCCCGCAACTAATATTGTTTTTCTTTAAAGTCTTCTTGATCAAGCTAGCCCAAATTATGTTAAAAACATGCAACTCCATCTTAGACTATATATGTGTGGATCTTGTCACAGTAACCCATGATAAATGATGGATCGTTGAAGAATTGTCAATTATTAATCCCGTATAAATGCCACCAATATAGGCACAACGGCCTAAATTGCAATGAACTCTATCTCCAATGAAAAATGCAGAGATGGCGATACAATCTCTTGATGAAAGATGATGATCAACAAAAATAGAAGATTGCTGAAGGAGAGCTCTGATACCAACTGATGAGGCGATAGGGTCCCGATCTTCCGATAGGATGATAACTATCGATTTCGGTGGAGATGACTCTTGCGATCCGACTACAACCGTACGAGACGTCACTTGCGCCTTAGCAATCGCTGAACCAACCCCAAGATGTTATCAACCGTGCCAAGAACGCGGTTGACCTGACCACGAAGGTCTATTCCTGCATGCAACCGAAGAACACGCAAGAACAAGGATAGTGAGCAACCTGAAACTTGCTAGATATAAAAGTCGCACAAGGATAGTTGAAGTTCTGTAACACAAATCTGTTGGTCTAGCCGACACAAGAGAACGTGGAGTTTGCACAAGGGCTAAACTGATCTAAACAAAACCTAAGTCCTAGAAAGGGAGGCGGCGGCTCCTATATAGTGAAAACAACCAGGGGAGGCGTCCCAAAGGGTACACCCTAGGGTTACAAGGCCCATGGGCCCAAGTGGAGGTGGCGCAGCACCCTTTTGACTCGGACTCAGAAATCTACGTGGATTGTTTTGATGATTCCGGCCGGCTCGGATGGAATTTGAAGATGAGTTTGGATCCATTGGAAAGTATACTTCATAAGCTTTCCATAAAGTACAAGAACGTCCCAAACGGAGTCCGTATGAGAAAGTTACGTTCGTTTCAACTTGCACCATTGCAGCAGTCCAAATCTGATTCCGGTACGTGACCAACACGGACTCTTTTGATGATTGCGGCTGTCTCGGATAGAATTTGAAGATGGGATTGAATCCTTTAGAAAGTAGACTTGATAAGCTTTCCATCAAGTCCAAGAACGTCCCAAACGGAGTCCGTATGAGAAAGTTACGTCCGTTTAAACTTGCACCATTGCAGCAGTTCGAGTCTGATTCCAAAACGTGTCCAACTCGAATTCGTGCTTGACTTGGTCCCAAAGTGACGTGGTGACCTCCATTATTCCTTCCATGCATGTCCAGGACTCCATGTCCCTTTCCTTCATCCTTTCCCAAATTCCTAAGCACAATTAAATCACTTGCATTAGGTAGCGGTCTATTCTCAGTAACATATGAAGGCTGAAGAAACGAATTCACCTTTAGTTCAATCTTGATATTGGGCGCGATTGTCGTATGTATTTGTGGCGTGGTCACATCAGAGATAGTGTAGTACGACATTAGGGCATGGCATCGGGTGGCATGGGCAATAGAGCTGGCAAACCTGGCACTAGAACATACAATTGCTGAGATATAGCACGGGTCGATGCTCAATATGGAGTCGAGGTGAGTCCCCGATGCTACGCCTTGATGACGCGTAGGGTCATTTTGTCTATGTGATGGCCGCCTCGGTAGTATCCTCCTCCTGAGACAGTGGCTTTGATCTTAAACTTAAAGCTCTAATACCACTTGTTATGAAACACATAACATATATAGATGATCAAAACAACATGAGACACGGATTTTACATGAAAAACCTATTCAGGAAAAATCACGGATATACGAAAGCGAAAATCACTATATGAGGAGAAAACTACAAGTATGAGGAACTTCAGTGTATCTCAACTGTGCAACTATAGTGATACATATATAAGCTTGGGAATAAGAGTCCCAAACGAGGAAGGAACAAAATCCTAGTCGGTAAAAAAATAGAAACCTACTTACAAACTGTAACAGTAATATTCTCAAAAACGGGAACAATATCCCACTCAAAGATGATCATACGTTGATCATGCCTTGGAACGATTATAGCAAAATGACAAGATGTTGTGTCTTTTTTCTCAGATTTTAGGTGAGACGACGTTGTCGACGGTGAACATGGGTCTTTATCCGAACTCGCGAACATGGCGAACGTGAGCCTATATGGGTTTGAGGACTACCACAACGTCGACATCTGCGTCGTCAGGGCGGTGTGGCTATGGTACATGCCAACCGTCGACAAGATGGCTTCGGAGATCAAGCTACAGCAGGGGGACAATAGGTTGGGGTTCACCATCAGCCGCACCGAGGAGGGGTTCCGACATCAAGGCATGCATGGTGGCCGAGTGGTTGGGGGTACCTAGAGGTAGGCTAGCAGTAGGGGGCTCCAGCCCCAGCTAAACCCCCAATGGGTCCACCCCTAACTTATGGTTTATGACTTCCATCGAACAAACAAATGAGACGGCTTCTCTGTCGTCGTTTCGAAGCAATTTAGTAGGATAGTTTTTTCGAAACGGCTTATCGACTTATCAGATTTCGATTTATTCGTACGAACGCTTATATTAGAAACAAAAGCCATAATCTACATTTCAAAAGAACAGGCCCGCGTCTATGCTTTTGCTGCAATCAATCAGACACTAGAATCTGGGCCTGTTCTTTTTAGCTGCGGCTTTTGGCTGAAATTTTTGAATTTTGGCTGGTTACAGTACAGATTACGGAGAGATCGATATTCACTTACGATTTTGGCTGGTACAGATGTTGGGCTTTTAACGTGTACTACGTTTAACTTGTAGACCCCGTCTTAAGAAAATACTCCGTTTAAAAGTTGGTACTGTAACGGCTGCGAAAAGCCGGCCGGCTTCCTCACCGCCGAGCAGGCCCTCTAGCTAGTTGGTGAGACTAATTGAAGTGTTTTAAAGCAAATAATGGAATGGCAATTCGATAATGATTTGAAGCCTTGTAGCTGTAGGTAGTACTGTACTAGTGAACGCATGGCTGTGAAGGTCCAGGAGAGGCCATGGATCGATCGGCCTGCATGAACTAGGCGCACCAGGGGAACATGCACGGCACGCGGCAGCAGCCAGCAGGCACGGCATGGAGATCTGTTTCCATAGAGCCTGCTGTGCATACGTACCTTAGATAGAAGCCACGCGAACACCGAATACATCGTACGGCAACCTCCGCAGCTCCCTCGTGATGCGCCAAGATCAGCTTCCGGCTCCGTCTTCCGGCTCCTCGCGTACTCGCGTCATCTCGGCTCGTTGCTGGAGTCTATCTGTATGACAGGCTCGATGCCCCCGATTTTCCATAGATCGGCTTCTTTCTTTGGCTCTGGTTGCCCGTGCTCACTGGCTCGTTTCCGCGCGTCCACATCGGCACCGCCTCCTCGCCTCCCATCCGCCGCCGCCGCCATCAGAACTTGTTAAACAGGAAACGAGTCCCTTTAATGGATAATCCTTCCCAAACACATATGATCTGGACATTCCCTGGTGTGCAAAAATTGAAACAACTGTGCTAAAATTGAAACACATATGACGGCGGCGGCATCATCGCCCTCTCCCCCTGCCATAAAGGCCACCGGTGCCTGTGTTCTTGTCCCAGCGCCATCATCGTCCAGACATGCGAGCAGTTGCGGTTCCGGCACCATGATGGTCGACGACGTGCTATGGCTGGAGGTGAGGACTGTTGCACACTAGAAAACTGATTCAGGGAGAATTTCTGCTGCCCGCAATGGCACCGGCGGCCTAGGGTTCAGCCTCTCGTACAGATGCGTATGGAGGAGCGAGGAGACGAAGAACAAATCGGGGGCATCGAGCCTGTCATACAGATAGACTCCAGCAACGAGCCGAGATGACGCGAGTACGCGAGGAGCCGGAAGACGGAGCCGGAAGCTGATCTTGGCGCATCACGAGGGAGCTGCGGAGGTTGCCGTACGATGTATTCGGTGTTCGCGTGGCTTCTATCTAAGGTACGTATGCACAGCAGGCTCTATGGAAACAGCATCCACCGAATTTTTTTCCGGAGATCAGATCGAGCAGGTTGGTGGCGTAAAAGCTGCACGCATACAGGGAACGGTCGGCGAGTGGTTCGAATGATACCGTCGTTTCGAATCAAACGCCACTAGCATGGCTTGACGTGACCACGAGTGCGTGCATGTGCAGAACAGCCAATGGCTCTGTCTTTTTTTGCCCATGATTTTACAAAAAAAACGTGATGTTGTATATAGTTTTGAACTTAAAAACTGTTTGAAGAATCTATTTTAAAAAATTATCTTATTTATTTTGTTTTTTTAAAAAAATTAAAAACAAAAGCCCCCCAAAAAAACCAATATCTTAGTGTCTTAAGGATTTTGTTTATACAAGTTTTTTTTTCAGAAAACGCTGCAGATCCGCGTATCATATTAGTATGTTATGTTGTGTCACCGTGTGCAGTGCAGACTGCAGAGCAACCGTGTTGTTCTGGGTACTGGAGTATAGTTCTTGTTGAAAATCTATCTTGCGGGACAGAAGGTTGGTGCCGGGTCGTGTCCTAAGCTAGAAGGCTACGATAGGACATGTAATTAAGTGAACAGTAAAAAAATCGTGCACAGGTGATCAGGGAGACCGGAGACCCACCGTAGCCAGATATATACTCCCTCCAGTTCCGGTCACGACTAATGTCTTGGGATTCATGCAATTAAGGGGTGATTGGTTGGGCTTCAACTTTTAGCCTTCGGATTATTTTTCACTATTCATAAATTTCATCTTTTTTTAAACTTTTGTCTTTTTGTTTGTATTATATGTAATGTGCTAACATATTTTTTTAAAATTTAATTATGCTAAATAAGCCTCTGTCAGCTACAGTGTTTTTTTCAGCTAGTTACAGTGCTTTTCAGCCATAAGTCACCAAAAATAAGCCCAAATGATCACCACCTAAACCTTTAAAATTTTAAATATTAATATTTTTTTAAATATTTAGATTGAATACATTAAAATTATATGTATGATTTATCTTAAAAAATACTTATATAATACTATAGTTTTATTGGTTTTATAAATATATTATAATATAAATTAGTGATCAAAATTATATTTTGAGATCGTGTCGATCTCTAAATATAATATATATTTGTGAAGATAGTACAATAAAGTCAAAAGTCAGCTAACTCGTTCTACCCTCACTGTCTCCTTTTTGTCTACCACTCTTTATCTATAAAAAGAACTGCCTTTTGCGGTGTGTTACGCATAGGATCGGCACTGGTCGCTGCACCAAATAGCGACCAGCTGCAAGGACACATTCCAGCAACATTTCACTGTTAGCCCGCTGGAAAAAAACTGACTTCTGTATATTGGTATTCCAGCAGACCAATCCGCCGACTCTCAGCCATATATATACTCTAATAGTATAAAAGTGGAGTTTATTCGTCGTCTTTTTTTTCGCTGCCGTGTACTTACACATCTCTCCATAACATATACGATATATGGGCATGTGCAGGGGGGCGGAATTAGACCCTTGGTAAGATAGATTTTGACCGGGTTCTTTTAAGGATTTTGACCGGTTTCTTTTGAACAACTTATGTTTGTACTGTCTATAGTAACTAATTTTTAAAAAGTGTATTTTTAAAGTGAGGTTAATAGAAAAACTGTAGTAAAAAGTATACTGAGTTCAGCTGTACCGGCCAAAATCGCATACGACTATTTCCTTTTACGTACTGCTTCTCACAAATAGCCAAAATTCAAATATTTAAACAATAAGTCCAAAAAAATCTACTCTTTAGCTCGACACGTGAAAAATATCTAATACAGGTAGTCCAGGTGATTTCAGGCTTTCAGTCCACTCCTCCCTCGTCGTAGCCGGCCCACTCAGCCCATTCGGCGGAAAGAAGACCGCAGGTCGCAGGCTCGCAGCTCTCAGCTCGCACGCCGCCCCCTCTCGCACACCGCGCCGCCCCAGCTGCCACCCAGCGCTGCGCCGCCCCCTCCCTCGAGAGATCCGGCAAGCGCCTAAGCGACGATCTCGCGATGCAAGGGAGGCATGGGGTTCTGGGACACGCTCCTCAACTGACTCCGAAGGTTCCCCTCTAGCTTTCTCCCATCTTTACCCGATCTTCTGTTTTTCGATTCAGAGAGCCTGGTAGAAATCCCGCCTTTTTTGTGGTCCAAGAACGCCGGCGTGTTTTGATTTTAGCGGGAGTATGAATTTTGCTGGTATGGGTTCGGATCGGACTTCCCTGTGCGGCGAGATGACGCTGTTGGGTTGTGAATTGGAGTGGGTTGCGTGCTCTGTGCAGTTAGATCTAGGCTAGATCAAGCTAATATAGAGCATACATATTCTAAGGTTGTCTTTCATTTACGAACATTATTAGTTTTTTGATGTAGTTAGTATCTCTCAAGCCTAAAGCGCATTATCTTGAACTCTATGTTGTTATCAAGGAGCGTGCTTTCATCAGCATTTTACAATTGCTTGCAATTTCGAGCTAGTTAGAGTCGAAAATCTTTTACCCTGGCCTTGTGGAGACTGGAGATGTTCAAGCTTCCTATATGAGAAGAAATGTTTGGAAGAAGAATTTTAGGTTTCATTTGTTACAGACTTACAGTAAAAGACTACCCTTTTACTTTTTGAAGGCTTAGTTTGTTGTCCTGCCCCCCTAAAAGAACGATTGTGCTGTAGGTTGTTCTAGAAGAGCATAATTGCGAGTTAGGGTGGTCAAACTCATATTGATGAATTAGCTTTAAACTTCTCACTAAGGCAGCTGGTGCATATGAGATCAAATTTAGCCCGGGGTGCAGCCAATCTTGGTTCGGCCACAGGGCATGTGTCGTCAGCTGGCTCTTTTCCCGAACTGCGCGCGGGCTCACACCCAATCAGCGTAGACTCAACCGTCCGATCAGAATCATGCTGTCTACATGCTTCCGTTACTAAGCGTACCATCAGAGAACGAATATTGTCTGAGAATGTTAACATAGCTAGCTAATTGCATCAAAATCAAACGTCGTGTAATTATTAACTTCGATGCAAAAAATGTACTCAAAATTCAGAAGGCCAGAAAAAAACTTATCCATATGACTACATGCATATGTGAACGTGATCACCTCGAGCAATCTGGCATTCATGTCCAGTAAAAGAATCCTATTTAGACATCATGCCGCGCTGACTCTTTGACAGTAAAGTAGTGGTAGTACAATATGAGCAAGTGGCCTTACAATAAACGAGCTCAGCATTTCCATCTCGTGCACCGCGCGTGTGTAGTGTATCCTTCAGAATGTTTGGACCCGTATGATGTTAGATTAACCCTTCTCCAGCAGATCAGAGCTTTCCCAGATGATATACTATACTCCCAAGTGATATTCGGCAACTTCTGTTCAGTCAAAGGGATGATCAGCGTGTTAGTCCTCCGAATCCAAATTCTTCCTTCGATCAAGGAAAGAAGAGCTTCGAGTAGAGCAGCTCGTTCCAGGTGTCCTGGAGTCCTGGAAGGCACCAGTGCGTGCAATCCGCATAGCTCTTAGGGTTGGCAATCTGCTCTGGGGTTAGCGGATTCCACTGCTTCTTGTATATCTGAGTGTGCGCATCTTTGCGGTACTCGGAAAGCTGGGTGATGTTGACGATCCCAACGGGGACTTTAGATGTGCTGAACACTTCTCCTATGACGCGCATCAAGCCTTTGCTAGTGCCTGGTCCCCAGTAAGACAAATCTATGATCGGAGTGGTTTGGTTGTAGCAATTTCCATCAGAATCATCACCCCAATTTTTGCTCCTAAGAGAAGAATCGGAAACACGACTCAGACTTTGAGATATTGATCAGCTCCGTGCAATTTAGCATAGGATGAGCCGATCAGATATGAATGTGCAATTTAACTGAATTCTGAATATAAAGATGTTTTCTGTTTGTGGATATGACAGCTGACCTGGTATGAGTGGGTGACATAGTGACGAAGAACACCCTTGAATTTCTGGGGTTCATGTTGTTCTCCACCCATTTCACCACGGCATTCAGTACCATCCCATAGGCTTCTTCTGTTTCCATTTCTATAATGTCCTTGCTCTTATCTTCAAAGGAACCTTGCCTGGAAGCAACAAGTGTTCAGAACTTTCTTTTGTCAAACTACAGTTCGAGTAATCTTGTGGTATAAACCTAAGAGGGGTTGCAGATTTTACACTAACACAGACTATAGATGAGACAAATATTGCTTGTTACAATTGTTTATACCATGAACTTCCAGTGCGTGGTATATTCAAGCACCTTTGGATGCAAACAAGTGCATCCGGATGTAATATTCAACAAAATAGGATCATTTCTTGTTAAAATTTTCTCCACACCCTCTCAGTGTTGGTTTATGTACGGCCAGAGTAATTCACAAATGTAAAAGAACAAGAAATATGAGAAATCTATGATCTAAGGCACGCCGTATATAAATGAAATGAATATTAGGGCCTGTTTTTTTTACTGAAGCTTTTGGCTGCGGCTTGTGGCTTTTGGGCCGTTTGTACGAGAGATTACAGAGTAACAGGAACTCACGTGCGGTTTTTGCCGATATAAATGAAGTCGGTACAGTATGTACTACAATTAATTAGTAAATCCTATCTTGAAAAGATACTCCATTTAAAAATTAGTTACTGCATAAAAGCCGAAAAACAGCTTAAACCAAAAAGAACATGCCCTTAATATGCCCTTCCAAATTTTAAGTTAGCTTTAAGTAGTAATTTTTAATAATGGAAGATACTTACAGAATTTTCATCTTTTGTCCGGTCATCCACCAAAGGTAGGTGTTGAATACCAAAACGTCAGCTCCCTTCCAAAACTTGGCGTGCTTTTCAATGGCCGTCCCCCTTACTATTCTATCCGCGATACGGTGCACAACGGCATCGTCAGAATTTGATTCAGCTAGAAAGGGAGCCCAGTAGAACTCAATGGTGGCATTGTAGTTCTGGAAAATGCAACATAGCGTATTCAGTATGGATGGATGAGACTAGAAAAGAAACACCGTTTTAAGATAAAAATATTAACATGTAAACATTTCTAAACTTGAGATTTTATTACTTTCTTTGTTGACAGCTTTAGCTATCTTTGTTAACAAATCACAATAGGTTCAGTCTAAGAAAAGGTTCACTGCACTGCTAATTGAGTTATGTGTTGCGGTTTTTGCAAGCTTTCATTCACCATATCAAAACATCAGAACAAGGAATACCTTCGCTCTGAAAACTGTGAGTGACTCGAAAGTTTCCATGGACTTCGAGCTATCAGGGATGATCCGATGGAGGAGGCAGACCAATGATACGTATTGCCCACGGTTCAGAGAATCCCCAACAAACAGCATGCGCTTGCCCCGCAGCATCTCCAGCATTAGAGTTGCATTAAAGCTGCAATGCATGGTGTTATCCGGTGTGAAAATGGGATAGGTAGCATAAAGATAAATGAACGCTATAACAACTTCACAACCTGATTAGCAAATTAACATAAAGATTGTGGCTGACTTGCATCACTCATATATAAGACTGTCATGCAATACTACCAAGTTCAGATTTAAAAATATCTGAAATCCTTCCAAAAATATTTACTGGTCCAATATTACTGAGCACTGATTAGCAAGTTCAATACCACATTGCTTAGTCTGTGAGCAACGTGACCTATCTCTTAAAAGAGTCTTAAAATGTCACTGTCAGCAAACAAAATCGTTGCAAAAAGTTTGGTGAACTCAAGACGGACGGTTCCTTAAATGCCATACCAGTCCCACTCGTCCACTCCCACGTTCCACGCCAATATTGTAAGAATTTTCAACACACATTTAAATCCAACCATATCAGAGTCAGGCTGAGAATGAGGTTCGATAGCAACAGGGCAGCAACCCCCTCACTAGGACTATCGCTGAATGAATCCACATCAGATCCACATAAAGAGAAGTATAATAAAGGAACCCAACCCAGGCAGTGCAAATGGAGGATCCATGGCAACACACACACACACAAAATGCTGTACGGCCGTGTTCCCATCCCGGCGGTCATGGCCGGCCGGCCCTGGCTGGCCCGTCTCCCCTTTTCCTTCCTCAAACCCCGTGCTCCCACGTGACCACCTGCACCTTTGTTTCCTCCGGAAGCACAACAACCAAACGGGGAGCCCTCATGCGAGATGATGCCGTGGCCCTCCCCACGTCAGATCACATCTTTCGTTCATTAGCGGAGGATTTGCCATGGGAGACTGCTCCATGTGTGGACCGCCTCCACGACCACAACACCGCTCGATCGCTCCGAGGATCACGATCCCTTTCTCACTTGCTACAGTCCATCTGGCCTTCAGCTTATTTTTGCACTATTCATAAATTTCGTCTTTTTCTGAACTTTTGACCTTTTTTTGAGTTTTTTTACCGGTTCTTTTTTCCTCGTATTTGTTTACATTATACGTGATGGGCTAATATGTTTTTTCTATTTTTAAATTTTTAAAATTTAATTATGGTAAATAAGCCTCTGTCAGCTACAGTGCTTTTTTCAACCAGCTACAGTGTTTTCAGCCATGAGGCTTTCAGCCGAACCGATCACCACCTATGTAAGTTGTTAGATTCGGACCGGGTTTATTTCCTAGTCCCTAAGTCTTAAATAGACTGCGCACTTCGTGCATCTAAACACATAGGCTGGCCGCAAGTAAGTCCCTCAAACAACAATTTTATAAGTGGTATTGAGACTTTTCCCATCACAAGATTAGTTCAATAAATAAAGACTCCCTTATATTTATAAATTATGTCCCTTTCTTTCTCACAAATAATATGAAATTATTCCCAACATAAGTTTCTTCACAGTTTCTGCGACTCTGAAGTCTGAACAGCCGCGGCCACAGCACACCGACCTGCAACTACGTTGCACACTGCTCGGTCGGTCGACCGCCCGTTCTGTTCAACGAGGCTGCTCCGTTGTACTATTACTAGTAGTACTATCTACGGAGCACAGTGCTAGTGTGGTAGTAGTCGTATCTCAACGGAGCGATCTCGCTCACCCACCTAGGATCAGAAGCCAGTCACCCCGCCTTCTGTTCCTAGGTAGCTCCCTCCGGCCAACTGCCCACATCAATACTACTAGGGACACCTGGTTGCCGTCCAGGCTCGGCACGTAACTCCGCCCACCCATGCGCGACGGACATGGTGGTCCGGTCCTCCTACGGCGCAATTCATCACCGCTCACCTACGGTTTGGACTCTCAGGCAGGCCGGCTACCCCCCACTGGCCATTCACGTCCGCCGCTCGGACCAAAGCGCGTCCAGACAATTTCACATGATACCCTCGAAATCTCGCCGTTACCCGATTCTAACCGCATGGCCCATACCGCCGGAGTGACACGGCTCGGGTGCCAGGGAAAATCATTTTACATGAATGCAGAATTAGTACTGGACTACTGGAGGGAGAAGTGTGGTCGATTACTCGATCTGTTTCATCTATTCGCTATCATAACTTAAATCAATATATTGGCTTTTTTTCTTTCTCAGACTAAGTTCATTTGGTTTTTTTTCTCAGCAAACGCAAAGATCCAAATCAGTATCGCCATTGTTCACTCAGAGAGAGAGAGGGAGAGGGAGAGATGCAAGCGGGTGTGTTTACCTGGGGAGCGAGCAGCCGCGCGGCTGCCACCGCCAGTGCTGGTACGCCTTGTCGGGGCGGCCGTGCGCCTGGCACGTCAGCTGCGGCTGGATGTACGGGCACTCCTCTTCCTCGTAGAACGGCCGCGCCGCCTCGTCGTACACCCACTCGCCTCGCCCGACGTCGCACCCCGCCGGCGCGCGCCCCACCGCGAACGGCGGCAGCCCACCGGACACCGCCGCGCGGTCCTCGACCTTCTCTAATCCAAAAACCAAGTTATCAGCACGCATTCACATATAATCCTATTTATACTGATCTGGGGCTAGCCTACGGCGCTTACGTTGCTGCTGCCGTGGGGGCGGGGGCCGTGAGGGTGAGGCCGGCTGATCTGGCGGCGGTGGGGCGGGGGGCGATGGAGGAAGGGCTGGTGCAGGGTGGTGGAGAAGTCCTTGAAGTAGAGCACGGAGACGAAGGTGATGAAGGCGAGCGTGAGCGCGTAGGAGGTCAGGAAGGGGCTCCTCCTGCCATGCCAGGACATGCTGTGCTGCGGCTTCATCGTTTTCATCTGGCCGAGGCTGATGCTACCTAGATTCCCGGTCGCATGGCAGCAGCTGGAGTGATGGGAGATCAGCAGGAAGGTGAGGGGGTGATCAGATCTGATGATATTGGTGAGGGTTCGTGGGTGGTGGCGGTGTGGGATCTGGGAGAAGACAGAAGAGGAGGTGTTGTTCTTGGCTTTGAAGCTTGAGGAAAGGAGAAGCTGAGGGGAGCCGCTTGCTTTCCTATTGCCTTGGGCCCTTCCACTTCGGTGGAGTAGGCTCTTCAGTCTTCCGAGCCTCCTCTTCTGGTTTCCCGTTTTCAGTTTTTTTTTTAAAATTTTTGTCTTTCTTTTAGTTTTTAGTTTTTTTTTCTTTATATTATCTATGATGATATAATTTTTTAAATAAATTGGTTTTAAAATTTATTTACACTAAAAAATACCAGTAAATATAATATATTTTTAGCCACTATGATAATTAAAAGCTATAAATTTGTGCCAAAAAAAGGAGCACCACCTCAATTGTGTGGTGACTGGCGGCTGACTGACTAGTGGGTAAGGGGCAAGGTGGAGGGGGAGTGTGGCTCCAGCCGAAAGTAGCATTTATTTATTGTGATTAACGCACCGTTCACAAGTAAGTCTTCTTTTAAATAGTTTTTATATTGTAGAAGAGATTAAGAAAATAATGGTGAACCGACCCGCATTTTCGTTAAGTTTTACGCAACAGTTACGTTATTAATCATCCATAATTAAGTAATCAACTGCATTAATAAGTAAACATAAATCATAAAAAGGAATTAATAAAGTTCATGAGAGTCCCGGTTATACAAATTAATGCACAATCTTGTGTATCTAGATAATACAAATGTAACTAAATTACAATAAGGAAGATACTCAGAGTTCTACTTACAGTACATATAGAGATACATCCTCAATAAAAAATACATCTATAGTAAAATACAAAAGACATATTACATTTTGACCCTACAAAAGAAACAACAAAACAAGTAAGAGTTAGTTATTGTGACTACGGGCAAACAATATAAGAGGGGACTAGTAGAGTAAGTATGAGAAAATGAGTTATGCCGTCTCTTGTTGATCCAAGGAAGTATATATACATAGCCATAAGGTCTTATTACAACAACAATTCTACCATAGGTACTATTATAAGAGTACACATGTCTTTATGTCTTATTGGGGCCTCTTAGCCCAGTAGGTCGAATGGATACCGGTGGGGCCATCCCTATAATAGGAACCTCTCATGATAAAGGACTTCTTTTTGAGTAGGTCGAGACCATGTTGCGTACGCCTTTTGGCCCCCCCTGAAAAACCCCAAAATTTCAAAATCCAAAAATTTGTGAATTTTTGCCGATTTTTGGGTGATTTTTTGGAAACTTTCCTTTTCGGGAAAGTCTCCCCGTTTCCGCCTTCCCTTTTCGGCCGGGCGTTTCCTTCCTTCGCCGGCGCCCTCCTCTCTTCCCGCCTTCCCTCGCGCCCCGGCTCCCTCCCGCGCGGACGCCTCCTTCTCCCTCGCTGGCGCCCGCTCCCTCCCCGCTTTCCTCGCGCACGCGCGCTGCGCCTGCGCCCGCTCTCCTGCGCGCGGACAGCGCCGCCCCTCGGATCCCCTCCTCGCGCCCGCTCCGCCCCGCCGCGCTGTCCCGACCGCCGCAGGGTCTCCGCGCCACGCGTCGCCCAGCTCCTGCGCCCGACCCCGCCTGTCAGCCCCACCTCCTCCCTCTCCCACGCGCGGACGCGCTCCCCGCCCGTGCCCGCGGCCACCTGCTCCCTGTACCGTCCCGTCGCCATTACTCCCTGTGCAGAGCTCCGTCACCCTCCCCATCCCGCGGAGAGACTCCCCACCGACTCCCGTCCATCCCTGTTGACTCGGAGCTCCCCCCATTGCCTTCTCCCCGAAGCTTCGCCCCCTTCGCGCGGGTATAAATTTCCCCCTCCGGCTCCTCGCTCCTCCTTTGCTTCCCGAGCCGCTCCACCGCCTCCACTCGTCTCCCCAACCTCCAGTGAGTTCTCCTAAGCCGCCGATTGAAGCCCAGCCGCTCCGAGCGCCGCCATTGCCGTCTTGTGAGCCGGCGGCCCCTCGGAGCTGATCTCCCTCATCCCTCCCCCATTCTCCCTTTGCTTCTCACCAGAGCATCCCCTCCGTGTACTAATCCTGTTGGTGGGTCCCCTTGGCCAGGTGAAGCCCCGTGGAACGCCGCCGACGAAGCTCCTCTCCGGCCGTCGCACCTCTCCCGTGGCCAGCTCACTCCGAAGCTCCCCAGCACTCGCCGCCGCCGCCAATGTGAGCCCCATGATCCCCTCTCTGTGTAACCGCAGCCGATCGAGCTCGTTCGCCGCCGGTGACCTCCCTCACCTCCGAGCTCCCGAACCACCCCCTTCTGTCCCCCGCTCTCTCCGTTGCTTCCCTCGCCTCCCCAGTGCCTAAAATGGACTCCCCAAGTCGAACTCTAGCCGGTGAAACCCTCCCCGGTCTTCAGGAGCCATCGCCGTCGCCGGAACGCCGCAGCTCCGCCGTCCCCACTCCTCTGTCGCTCGTGCGCGGCTGGAGGAAGACGACGACGACGTGGTCGCCCCTCCGCCGACCGATCCCTCCTCCACCTTCTAACATCGGCCGTCCGATCCTCCACTTACCGCTTCGCCCCTCCGTTTTATCGTCGCCGTCGGATCATCTTAAACACCGCCCCTCCCCTCCGTTGGATCTCCTTCCCGTACCCCTTCACCCCGCCGCATCTCCGCCACCCGCTTGAGCCACGCGTCGCTCATCCGAGCCGCGTGAGCGCGCGCGGGCGTGGGCCGAGCCGGCCTGCCCCGTCGCCGAGCGCGCGCGCGCGCCTGCGGGCCGCGCGTCGACGCGCGTTGGGCCGCGCTGGCCTTCGGCCGCGCGGGCCGCACTGTAGCAAAGCGGCCGGGCCGCACTGTTCATCCAATTTCCAGAGAATTTATCAATTTCTAAAATCCCAGAAAATCCAAATAAATCCTAGAAAATCACAGAAAATCCCAAAAATTCCCAAATTTCACCACATTGCTCCAAATATTATTCCAGACCCTCTGGTGAAATCCATTTCCACAATTTCATCCCAGATAAATTCTTAAAATTCCATTTGGGGTGTTTATGCAATTTATTTCTTTTTAATTAGATTATTTTGCCTCGCTTGATTAGTCTCAAGCTGGATTTAATTTATTTTAATTGTTTGCGTTAGTGTCGAAGATCCCGGAAGCCCAGGAGCAGATTCAGGATTCAGGTGCTTCGACGTTCGAGCTCGCAGAGATCATCCGGATAGACGGCAAGTCCCAAATCCTTTGATCATATTGTATCCCATAATGTTTAATTATGTTAATATGTTATTTGCATTGAGCTAGTCTGAAATGTTAGTTTGAAAATAAAAATAAAATGTTTAGAATGACATGTGATATAGTTAGTCCTACCACCATGAAATGCCCTGTTTAAATTGTAGCCATGCCTTTGAAACCCTAGATTTAATTATCTGTTAATCTAGATAATTGTAGGATATTATTATCATGCAAAATGTTACACTAATAAGGTTGTGGCTGTGAGCCAATAGAATTTGGAAAACCCGACTCTAAGGTAGGGTGGTATGGGACACCGTATCTTAGAGCGGAGAGTGCCGGCGTGCACAAGGTAGGGTAAGGGTTGGGGGAGAGCCGCGAGACGGTCTTTGCCCACCTCTTATCCTAGGGCTGGAGTAGGGTAAGGGTGAGTGGGAAACCGCGGGACGGTCTACGCCCACCGCTTACCTTAGTTTGGGTCGCGGACCTGGCGAGGTTGCGGGCCATGTGAAAAAAATAAGGACTGAAACCCTTATGCTGAGCAAATGTCACAGTGATCGCTCAACCACAGGAGTTGACTTGTCAACCCTTGTCTTTTAGCTGCTCAACTCGATTGAAACTCTACAGGAGGGTAGCAGTGAGGTTAGGCAGGCCGAGCTACGGATGCCTAACAACGGTGGAATTCACTCGAAGCGGACGTTGTCCTCTTGTGTGTGTGTGTGTGTGTGTGTGTGTGTGGATGTGAGCCAGACCCGAGTGAATTCTACTGGGTAGAGCCTATACAAAGAGTCGAGCAGTGAAAAGACCTGGCTTTCTTAACTCTTTAGCGGGAGTTGAGAGATCATGTGGGTAAAGCTGAGCAAACTCTGCAGAGTCAATTAAATGGTATTCGAATACGCCGTGCTCCCGGTTATTGGAGCTGTGTCACTTGGGTGATTCCAGCAGCAAAGCTTAAGTAGATTTGTAAATACTTTAACTTGGTTAGTTGGTTAATGAACTCTTGATGAAAACCCCTGAGATCTTAAGGAGTAAGTTTTGAGTCCGTCTTATGAAAATGTTTGCAAATAAAATTGCATCCACCAAATGTAATAAACCAAGTATACACCAATCCTTGGAATTTCCGTGCATATAGTAAATTAAGATCCCTTTGGGATTTGCTGAGCCGGTTGTTTGGCTCACGGCTTGCTTAATCCACCCTTTAGAGGATCAAGACGAAGAAGAAGGTCTTCCCGTTGAAGAAGTCCCCGAGGATCTTTTCTTCGACGAGGACCCTTGGCTGTAGGTCTCCGCCGCGCTTGAAGCAGTTTCTGGAGCCTTTTGTAATGTATTATACTTTGGGCTTGCACGCCCCGCTGTAAAAAACTGGATGTTATTCCGTATGTCAAATATATGCTGGACTTTTGTTGTTAGCATGCAATGGTATACTCTTGCGCGACAGTCCATAACTGTTCATGCGTGAATAGTTACGGGGTGCCGTGTCCGTACGCGCCCCTGGAAACGGGGGCGTTACAAGAAGTGGTATCAGAGCAGGCTCTTTGACCGTAGGTTGAGACCTAAGGCTGTCTAGGAAGCGATTTTATCGCAAAAATTAATTTAAGGCATAACAAGAGTTTATGAAAAATATAAGGTCTATTGCTGTCTTGTTCCTCTCTTGTTGCTACTTTCCTGTCTTAAATTTATTTCTGCTTAAGTTTTAATTTTCGCAAATGTTTACTGTCTTACTTGTCTAATTTCAAAATTTCGTTTCCGGCAGATGGTGCGCCTCGTTTTCTCCCGCCCCGACCGAAGGGATGGATGGCACCACAAGTTGTGGGAAATGCGACGATTCCTCGGAGCGAGAGGAAACCACGGCCCAGTGATCTACGCTGAGGGACAGTTTCGCCAGGACCAGTTCTACGAGTACAAGGCTTGGGTGGTCCTCGATCCCTTGCCTGTCCGCCCAGACAGGAAGCGGAGGTTCACAGCCCGACGGGTGGACGACGAGGATGCTGTTCAGGACGTGGCTCTGAAAGCCGCGCTCTATCTCAGGGACTACTACCACCAGGAGCTAGCAGGGACGCCCTTCGACCTGGTGCCGCGCCCGCACTTTGGGGACTTTATAGTCCCTAGGTTCGGTGAGGATGACGATCCCCGCCTAGCGGGTATCGCCACCCTTATGGCGCAGCAGGTCGCCAGCTACGACAGAGCCGTCGAGGAGGCCAGAGTCTGGCAGAGGCAGTTGTGGGACACTCGTGAGGAGGTTCAGCGCCTCCGGGAGTCCCTCGCCCGCTTTGAGGCCCAGGAGGCAGCAGAGGGTTCAGACAGTGCGGAGTCGCCCAGCGTTCACTCTTCTTGTGCTTCGGTGCAGTCTAGGCCCAAGCGCCGGATGACTGCGGCGCAGTACCGTGCCCGGTTCCGCCCCGCAGCCCCGCTTGCTCTTCCAGCACCAGGGGACGACGAGGAGTAGACGCCGTCCGTTAGTGGTAGCCTGACCTTTTGGTGATAGATGTACTTTTGTATGTAATGCAAGTGTAACATGAACCTTTATGTGGTCTGTGCACCACTTGCTTGATGTAAATTATGTTGCTACCTCTTTTAATTTGTTTGCTTAATTATCAGTATGTTCTTCCTGTGTTCAAAGCTTTCTCCTGTCCCCTTCGCTCTCGTTCTTATCTTTTCGTCCTATACTTGCCTTGAAAAATTCAAAGTCTTACTTACCTGTTCTTGATTGCCAAAGCCGCTGCAAGGCTAACCTCAAGTTCTCAATCAACAGATGGACCCAGCACAGCAGAGAGGTCAGACCAGCGGGCAGGGTGCACCTGCCACAGATCAAGCCACGCTCGCCAGTGTGATAGCAATGTTGGAGCAAAATCGTTACCAGGGAGAGCAGAACATCTTACGAGTGTTAGATCAGCAGGCCCGTCTACTTGAACAGATCGCAACCAGATCTCCAGGAGTACAGGGTGGAGGCAATATTCCACGGGATGGTGCTCCAATTACCACCCGGTGGAATGACTTTCTAAAAACACGTCCACCCACTTTCTCCACCACCGCCGATCCTATGGTTGCTGAAGATTGGCTGGCAGATGTGGAGAGAAAACTTCAAACTGCACAGTGTGACGATAGAGAGAAGGTACTATATGCATCCCACCAGTTACAGGGTGCAGCAGCGACCTGGTGGATCAACTACCAGCGCACACTCCAGAATAGAGAGATTAGTTGGGAAGATTTCTCCAGGGCCTTCCGTAAGGCCCACATCCCCGAGGGTATTATGGAAGCCAAGCGCCGGGAGTTTTTGGCGCTCAAACAAGGTGGTCGCACTGTGATGGAATACTTACACCAGTTTAACCACCTCTCCAGATTTGCCCCTGAGGATGTTGACAATGAGGACAAGAAAATGAGCAAGTTTCGTGCAGGTTTGCAGCAGTCTTTGAGATTCCATATTTCAGCCTTGAAGTTCAAAGATCTGAATGATATGGTTGATGGCTTGATCACCTCCGAAGAAGCTAGAAGTGACATGGAAGACTATAGAAAACGCAAGGCAGCACACAGATCGCAGTCATCTTCACACACTGCCCAACGAACCAAGACATCGGGATCTTCTTCATATCGATCCCCATCTTCCCGACAGTACGTGATGATGCCGAAGAATCATTCCAACCAGACTCAGCATTATGTTTCCCCTCCACCATTGGCTCTCAAGTGTCCCACTTGTGGTGGAAACCACCTGGCTAGTGGCTGCCCGCGAAGGTCAAACGCATGTTTTCACTGCGGTGAAATAGGGCACTACAGAGACCAGTGTCCCAGGAAGAACTTGCCATCAGATGCAGCCAAGTTACAAGTTCAAAATCAACAGCCGCAAGAGGCCAAGTCACAAGCAACCCCCGGTACCCCCAAAGGAGGATTCTTGCAGATTAAAGCAGCCAGCTCTCAGTCACCTGCAGGCACTGCAAATTTCTCAGCTACAGGCAGAGGCAGGGGCAGAAGCAATGTCAGACCCACTTTCTATGCCAGAGTGAACCATGTATCTGCAGAGGATGCCGCTGGTGCAAGTGACATCATTGCCGGTATGTTTCCAATCAATTCCATACCTGCATTGATTTTATTTGACCCTGGTGCAACGCATTCTTTTATTTCAAAGAGTTTTGCTGCAAGAAATCAATTGCCTTCTGTTGCATTACCAAGACCTTATGTGGTGGAAACCCCTGGGGTTAGAATGGAGTCCCACCGTGGGTGTGCGGGACTCAACATAAAAATCCAAGGGGTAGATTTTAGAGCCGACTTGTTGCAGTTGGACATGTCCGGGTTAGATGCCATCTTGGGCATGAACTGGTTGGCCAGAAATAAAGGCAAGGTAGATTGCGAGGTCAAAACAGTGTCATTGATTAACTCTGAAGGTCAGAAAACAGTAGTAGAGACAGATCGAAAAGTGCTGAAAGATGCCAAGAAGCGTATGATCAACATGATAGCAGCTACACCTGACCAAGTGCCAATAGTACAAGAGTACCCTGATGTGTTCCCCGAAGAACTACCAGGTAGACCCCCTGACAGACAGGTAGAACTTGCAATAGAATTGGTACCTGGTACCAAGCCAATTGCCAAGCACCAATACAGAATGTCAGCTAGTGAATTGAAAGAGCTGAAGAAGCAGTTAGATGAGTTACAAGAGAAGGAATTCATCCGACCCAGTACTTCACCATGGTCAGCCCCAGCACTGTTTGTGAAAAAGAAGAATGGCGAATTGAGAATGTGTGTGGATTACAGAGGTTTGAATGCTGTTACCATCAAGAACAAGTATCCCCTCCCAAGAATTGATGATCTGTTCGATCAACTTAGAGGAGCCAAAGTGTTCTCCAAGATCGACTTGCGCTCGGGTTATCACCAACTCAAGATCCGAGAGCAAGATCGAGAGAAGACCGCCTTCATTACCAGATATGGATTGTTTGAGTTCACGGTCGTACCCTTTGGTTTGACTAATGCGCCAGCGTATTTCATGAATCTTATGAACCTGGTGCATATGGACCAATTGGATCGATTTGTGATTGTTTTCATTGATGATATTCTGATATACTCCAAGAGTGAAGAAGAGCACAGGCAACATTTGCATATGGTTTTGACCAGATTGAGAGAGCATAAGTTATATGCAAAATTTGATAAATGCAGTTTTTGGTTGAGAGAAGTCGCTTTCTTGGGTCATGTTATATCTGAAGATGGAGTGAAAGTCGATCCAGAAAAGATTTCAGCAGTGATGGAATGGAAACAGCCTAAGACAGTGACTGAAGTGAGGAGCTTCCTAGGATTGGCGGGTTATTATCGCCGATTCATAGAAGGTTTCTCAAGAATATCTCGTCCACTCACACAATTGTTGAAGAAAGATAAACCGTTCACATGGACTGATGCATGCGAAGAAAGCTTTCAGATGTTGAAGACCAAGTTGACAACAACACCAGTGCTAATCTTACCCAATCCAGAGAAGGAGTTTCAAATTTATTGTGATGCCTCAAAGCAAGGTTTGGGTTGTGTGCTTATGCAAGACGGAAAAGTTGTTGCCTATGCATCAAGACAGTTGAAGCCACATGAGGAGAATTATCCCACACATGACTTGGAACTAGCAGCTGTGGTGCATGCCCTCAAAATTTGGCGGCACTACTTGCTAGGAAATCGTTGTGAGATATTCTCAGATCACAAGAGTTTGAAATACCTATTTACCCAGCCAGAATTGAACATGAGACAACGCAGATGGTTGGAACTGATTAAAGATTATGATATTGATCTCCAGTATCACCCAGGCAAGGCAAACGTAGTTGCTGATGCACTTAGCCGTAAGGCTCGTCCAAACAAAGGCAGTCAATCAGAGTACCCACCAGAGCTACAGAGAGACATATTACGACTGAACTTGGTAATCACAGAACAAGGTGAAGAAGCAGCCTTAGAGATTCAACCACTGTTGCCAGACCAGATTAAAGCAGCCCAGGATGAAGATGAAGAGATTCAAAAACTGAAAAAGGATATTCAAGGAGAAAATTCATCAGAGTATGCTATAGACGAACATGGAATCCTTACTTTCCGTGGTCGCTACTGCATACCCAACAAGAAAGAGTTGAGAGAGTTGATCTTAGCTGAAGCCCACTCCTCTCAATTCTCAATTCATCCAGGAGGCACAAAGATGTATCAAGATTTGAAGAAAAGATATTGGTGGAACCAAATGAAGAAAGAAGTGGCAGAATATATAACTAAATGTGATGTCTGCCAGCAGATCAAGATAGACCACCAAAAACCATCGGGATTGTTACAACCTTTACCAATTCCCGAATGGAAATGGGATAGCATTGGCATGGACTTCATCACTGGACTTCCCAAGACTCGTGAAGGATTTGATGCTATTTGGGTCATTGTTGATAGATTGACCAAGGTGGCTCATTTTCTCCCGATCAAGCAAACTTATGGGAAGGATAAACTTGCCGAGTTGTATCTGACCAGAATTGTGACGTTGCATGGAGTTCCGAAGAAGATCGTGTCAGATAGAGGAGCACAATTTACATCCAAGTTTTGGGAAAAATTGCATGAAGCTATGGGCACCGATCTGAATTTCAGCTCAGCATATCATCCGCAGACGGATGGACAGACAGAGAGAACCAATCAAATTTTAGAAGACATGTTGAGAGCTTGTGCGATAGTGTATGGAGCAACATGGAACACCTGTCTACCATTTGCTCAGTTCTCATATAACAACAGTTATCAAGCCAGCATCCAAATGGCACCGTTTGAGGCACTTTATGGCAGAAAATGCAGGACTCCACTGAACTGGACAGAAACAGGAGAGCGACAACTTATTGGACCCCAAATTGTTCAGGATGCAGAAGCACATGTCAGAATTGTCAGAGACAGACTCAGAATGGCACAAGATCGACAGAAGAGCTATGCAGATAACCGCCGGAAAGATTTGAGTTTCGAAGTTGGAGATTATGTTTACATCAAAGTTACCCCATTCAAAATAGTCAAGAGATTTCAAGTCAAAGGCAAATTAGCTCCAAGATATGTGGGACCGTTTCAGATAATTGGAAGAGTTGGGGAAGTAGCTTATCAAGTGCAGCTTCCGCCCAACTTATCCAGAATTCACAACGTATTCCACGTATCCCAGCTTCGAAAGTGTCTACGCCAACCAACAGATGAAGTGCCATTGTCAGATATTGAATTGCAAGATGACTGCACGTATGCTGAAGAACCACTACAAATACTTGAAACATCAGAAAGGCAGCTCAGGAACAAGAATATCAAGTTTTGCAGAGTGCAGTGGAAGAATCACACAGCGGATGAGTCCACCTGGGAACGAGAATCAGATTTGCAGCGGGATTTCCCCAACTTACTCCCTGGACCAAGTTAATCTCGGGGTCGAGATTCTTTTAAGGGGGGTAGGTTGAAAAACCCCAAAATTTCAAAATCCAAAAATTTGTGAATTTTTGCCGATTTTTGGGTGATTTTTTGGAAACTTTCCTTTTCGGGAAAGTCTCCCCGTTTCCGCCTTCCCTTTTCGGCCGGGCGTTTCCTTCCTTCGCCGGCGCCCTCCTCTCTTCCCGCCTTCCCTCGCGCCCCGGCTCCCTCCCGCGCGGACGCCTCCTTCTCCCTCGCTGGCGCCCGCTCCCTCCCCGCTTTCCTCGCGCACGCGCGCTGCGCCTGCGCCCGCTCTCCTGCGCGCGGACAGCGCCGCCCCTCGGATCCCCTCCTCGCGCCCGCTCCGCCCCGCCGCGCTGTCCCGACCGCCGCAGGGTCTCCGCGCCACGCGTCGCCCAGCTCCTGCGCCCGACCCCGCCTGTCAGCCCCACCTCCTCCCTCTCCCACGCGCGGACGCGCTCCCCGCCCGTGCCCGCGGCCACCTGCTCCCTGTACCGTCCCGTCGCCATTACTCCCTGTGCAGAGCTCCGTCACCCTCCCCATCCCGCGGAGAGACTCCCCACCGACTCCCGTCCATCCCTGTTGACTCGGAGCTCCCCCCATTGCCTTCTCCCCGAAGCTTCGCCCCCTTCGCGCGGGTATAAATTTCCCCCTCCGGCTCCTCGCTCCTCCTTTGCTTCCCGAGCCGCTCCACCGCCTCCACTCGTCTCCCCAACCTCCAGTGAGTTCTCCTAAGCCGCCGATTGAAGCCCAGCCGCTCCGAGCGCCGCCATTGCCGTCTTGTGAGCCGGCGGCCCCTCGGAGCTGATCTCCCTCATCCCTCCCCCATTCTCCCTTTGCTTCTCACCAGAGCATCCCCTCCGTGTACTAATCCTGTTGGTGGGTCCCCTTGGCCAGGTGAAGCCCCGTGGAACGCCGCCGACGAAGCTCCTCTCCGGCCGTCGCACCTCTCCCGTGGCCAGCTCACTCCGAAGCTCCCCAGCACTCGCCGCCGCCGCCAATGTGAGCCCCATGATCCCCTCTCTGTGTAACCGCAGCCGATCGAGCTCGTTCGCCGCCGGTGACCTCCCTCACCTCCGAGCTCCCGAACCACCCCCTTCTGTCCCCCGCTCTCTCCGTTGCTTCCCTCGCCTCCCCAGTGCCTAAAATGGACTCCCCAAGTCGAACTCTAGCCGGTGAAACCCTCCCCGGTCTTCAGGAGCCATCGCCGTCGCCGGAACGCCGCAGCTCCGCCGTCCCCACTCCTCTGTCGCTCGTGCGCGGCTGGAGGAAGACGACGACGACGTGGTCGCCCCTCCGCCGACCGATCCCTCCTCCACCTTCTAACATCGGCCGTCCGATCCTCCACTTACCGCTTCGCCCCTCCGTTTTATCGTCGCCGTCGGATCATCTTAAACACCGCCCCTCCCCTCCGTTGGATCTCCTTCCCGTACCCCTTCACCCCGCCGCATCTCCGCCACCCGCTTGAGCCACGCGTCGCTCATCCGAGCCGCGTGAGCGCGCGCGGGCGTGGGCCGAGCCGGCCTGCCCCGTCGCCGAGCGCGCGCGCGCGCCTGCGGGCCGCGCGTCGACGCGCGTTGGGCCGCGCTGGCCTTCGGCCGCGCGGGCCGCACTGTAGCAAAGCGGCCGGGCCGCACTGTTCATCCAATTTCCAGAGAATTTATCAATTTCTAAAATCCCAGAAAATCCAAATAAATCCTAGAAAATCACAGAAAATCCCAAAAATTCCCAAATTTCACCACATTGCTCCAAATATTATTCCAGACCCTCTGGTGAAATCCATTTCCACAATTTCATCCCAGATAAATTCTTAAAATTCCATTTGGGGTGTTTATGCAATTTATTTCTTTTTAATTAGATTATTTTGCCTCGCTTGATTAGTCTCAAGCTGGATTTAATTTATTTTAATTGTTTGCGTTAGTGTCGAAGATCCCGGAAGCCCAGGAGCAGATTCAGGATTCAGGTGCTTCGACGTTCGAGCTCGCAGAGATCATCCGGATAGACGGCAAGTCCCAAATCCTTTGATCATATTGTATCCCATAATGTTTAATTATGTTAATATGTTATTTGCATTGAGCTAGTCTGAAATGTTAGTTTGAAAATAAAAATAAAATGTTTAGAATGACATGTGATATAGTTAGTCCTACCACCATGAAATGCCCTGTTTAAATTGTAGCCATGCCTTTGAAACCCTAGATTTAATTATCTGTTAATCTAGATAATTGTAGGATATTATTATCATGCAAAATGTTACACTAATAAGGTTGTGGCTGTGAGCCAATAGAATTTGGAAAACCCGACTCTAAGGTAGGGTGGTATGGGACACCGTATCTTAGAGCGGAGAGTGCCGGCGTGCACAAGGTAGGGTAAGGGTTGGGGGAGAGCCGCGAGACGGTCTTTGCCCACCTCTTATCCTAGGGCTGGAGTAGGGTAAGGGTGAGTGGGAAACCGCGGGACGGTCTACGCCCACCGCTTACCTTAGTTTGGGTCGCGGACCTGGCGAGGTTGCGGGCCATGTGAAAAAAATAAGGACTGAAACCCTTACGCTGAGCAAATGTCACAGTGATCGCTCAACCACAGGAGTTGACTTGTCAACCCTTGTCTTTTAGCTGCTCAACTCGATTGAAACTCTACAGGAGGGTAGCAGTGAGGTTAGGCAGGCCGAGCTACGGATGCCTAACAACGGTGGAATTCACTCGAAGCGGACGTTGTCCTCTTGTGTGTGTGTGTGTGTGTGTGTGTGTGTGGATGTGAGCCAGACCCGAGTGAATTCTACTGGGTAGAGCCTATACAAAGAGTCGAGCAGTGAAAAGACCTGGCTTTCTTAACTCTTTAGCGGGAGTTGAGAGATCATGTGGGTAAAGCTGAGCAAACTCTGCAGAGTCAATTAAATGGTATTCGAATACGCCGTGCTCCCGGTTATTGGAGCTGTGTCACTTGGGTGATTCCAGCAGCAAAGCTTAAGTAGATTTGTAAATACTTTAACTTGGTTAGTTGGTTAATGAACTCTTGATGAAAACCCCTGAGATCTTAAGGAGTAAGTTTTGAGTCCGTCTTATGAAAATGTTTGCAAATAAAATTGCATCCACCAAATGTAATAAACCAAGTATACACCAATCCTTGGAATTTCCGTGCATATAGTAAATTAAGATCCCTTTGGGATTTGCTGAGCCGGTTGTTTGGCTCACGGCTTGCTTAATCCACCCTTTAGAGGATCAAGACGAAGAAGAAGGTCTTCCCGTTGAAGAAGTCCCCGAGGATCTTTTCTTCGACGAGGACCCTTGGCTGTAGGTCTCCGCCGCGCTTGAAGCAGTTTCTGGAGCCTTTTGTAATGTATTATACTTTGGGCTTGCACGCCCCGCTGTAAAAAACTGGATGTTATTCCGTATGTCAAATATATGCTGGACTTTTGTTGTTAGCATGCAATGGTATACTCTTGCGCGACAGTCCATAACTGTTCATGCGTGAATAGTTACGGGGTGCCGTGTCCGTACGCGCCCCTGGAAACGGGGGCGTTACACCCCCCTCCGTCCATTCGGCCTGGTAAGGAGTTGGCCCATGCATTTGGTCTTGTTGACCGTGGTCGTGCGCGATTGCTGTGTTGGGGACACGCGTGCACTTGTGGTTGGTGTGTCTTGTGGCATTCATGTGACACGATCTCCCGAGGTACGCTCAAAAAAGGCGCTTCGCCTTTAAGACCCGACGCCCCTGACGAAACGCTGCCCCACCTATTGCTTGTTCTGTGTGTGCTAGTTGGTGGTCGTGGCCCACGATTTGCTCTGTAGCAACCGCGCCCGCTGTCCCCGCTCCTTCAACTATGTAGCGGCTGATTGTGGCGGACTTTGTGCCTCATCCTGAGGCGCTGAGGGCTTTCCAGGGGATATGATAATGGATAGGAAAAGACAATTAGTCACCCATGATTTTCATTAGCAATAACTAGTGCTAATGAAAAAAAACAAGTGCGCAAGTATATATTGAGCAACTAGTATTCGTATGGAAAGGTGTGATAACATCAAGGTTGTTTCAGATGCATGCTAAAATAGCATATTGATCTATTATTACCTGTGTTGAAATCAGCTTCCTACCTTGTGTAAACTACTAGCAATAACCACTATCAAGATCTTTAAAAATGGGTAGCACCCGGGGCACCATGTTGTTCTTCCACGTGTATTTAGCTAGGGCTACAAACGAGTCATGCACGAGCAACCTACGCCAAGTTCAGCTGATCTGATGCAACAGTTGAGAACATCAGTTTGAGGTCCAGTGCTATCGTTGTTGGACCATGCTTGGGGCAACAATGGGTAGGTCCATCGCAGTAATGAGGTCGATGCTCCCAACAAGATGACCGGAGATTAACGAAGCACTGCTAATTTGAGTTGAGCGACCTTTATATCAGGGCGTTGTTGTGCATAGGAATCTGCACGAACACTAGATCAGCTGATCAGGAAGTCCAATGTCCCGAGTTGGGCTGTATTCTTTTGAGTTTGTGGTATGTGCTAAATGGTATGTCTTTTTAAGACGGTGTCTACAAATAAATTGTAGTAGATACTGTACTGATTTCAGCTGTATCGATCAAAATCGTATGAGACTGTCTCTCTCTTCATACCCTCTCTCACAAATAGACAGAATTCAAATTTCATAAATCACGTGCCAAAAGAACCCATACTTGGTTACATTTCTCGGATGCACGTTCTCAAATGTGAAAAACGCAACCCACATTTCCTACCTTCCTTTTGCTGTACGCAAGGCCCAAACCTAATTCTCTTTGAAGTTTTGAACCATGGCGACCTAAATTCGGCAGCCGGCTAGGTTCGGAGATGGTGCGAAACAGTGAGAGAGAAGCTGACCTGCTATCACTCCCGGGCCAAAAACGTCTCTGTTGAGCGATTGGCTCTGAAATTTGCGGTGAATCGTCGAACGCAATACCAATCCTAGAAGCTGCTTCTCTTTCTTCTTGCCACGCTTCACTCGGTCAGGCAAGCACTCACTGCCTAGCCAGCATGTTTGCAAGGTTTCTGTTTTAACGCATTAGCAGTAGTGGCAACGTGAAGGACGGAAACACTTCCGGTTTCCATCGTTTCTACTGTTCCCTTTTAAACGGCGAGACCCTCTCTGTACACCTAAGCCCCTTCTTTCATTTTTTTTAAATCTTTTGTGAACTTGTATGCTAGTTCACATTCTTTGGCTCTTACCAAACTATTGTAGAGTAAATAACTCTTTTCATAATATGAGTTATCTATGAAGTGATTGCATTTCATTATGAAAGTTGGCTAAGTAACTGACTTGCTGGTCTGTTGATCTATTCTTTTAAGATAGAGGAGCGTAAGGATGGATTTTTTTACTGTGACATATGGCTTAGAGCATCTTTAGTGTATTGAATTGATATTGATTTAAAGTCATGGCATGTAAGCATTCTAGGAACTTAAGTTTGTTTTTCTTCAATGCATTGAACTGACTCCTACTAATAACTGGGACACACGTTACATTAAAAAACCACAAAATAATAATATACTCTCTTAACCACACTCTCTCCTATGCATGTTTGTCCGGTTCCATATATTTTTTTGTTGGAATCGACCCCTCTAATGTATTGAATCGATTCAATGCTTTCTCTTTCCTTATTTGAACCAGCTAAAACACAACATTGGAGATGGTCTTATGGTTTTTGAATTCTGGTTGTTCGTGAGAGATTACGAAGAGGGGAAAGTTGCATGCGTTTTTAGCCGGTATAGCTAAAGTCGGTATAGTGTGTACCACAATCGACTTGTAGAAACGTCTTAAAAAATGCACCATTTAAACGCGAGTATTGTAGCACCATACATAAGCCAAAAAAGCTTGAGCCGAATCGAACCTACCCTAAGCCCTTTTTATTACTATTTCCTCCACTTAATGCCTAACCATTTTCCACTTAATGCTTTTTATTTCCAATTTAGATGGTTGGATTTGCACCAAAGGAAACCAGAAATTCTAAATTACTCTCTCCAGTCATAAATACATGTCGTTTTTTGATACATGCAGTTAAACTTTAAAGCCTTTGGTTGTTGATATCTTTTTAAATATTTATATTGGATATGAAAATCATGTATGTAGATTTATCTCGAAAAGTACTTTTGTAATATTATAATTTTATTAAATTTTAGAAATATATTATATTAAAAATTAGTGGTTAAAATGATATTTTGAGGACTGTATCGATCCAAAACAGCGTATATTTATTTATGATCGGAGGGAGTACCATAGAAATCATTGGTACCGATTGCTGGTTTGTACAGTTCCATGTTATAGTGGTGGCGCGTACCATATGTTGCGGCCTGAAGGCCGGTTGCTTCAACGAGACCAGACGCAAGAAACATTTGGAGACTTAAAAATAGTTTCACATGGATTATGGGAAAAAAAAAACATAACTTATAAATGTAAAGGAGACTCCATCCATTGGATTAGCCTTTTAGGGAGAAGACCCAATACCACTTATAAAATTGTTACTTTTAGGAGCTTGCATGCGGGCGGCCCGTGGGCTCAGGTGCGCGGCGTGGTAGCCTATTTGAGACCTGTGACCCGGGAAGTAAATCTAGTTGGACTTGACGTGGCGGGATGCTAGGGTCCGGATTCAACAGTGATATCAAAGCCTATTCACCTAACATCTCGCAGAAATGCGATGTGCACAATCCATGTGCGAGGGGGGATTGTTGGAAAATAGTTTCCGAGGAATGCGGTGTGCACAAAGGGGGAGATAGTTGGAAAATAGTCCCACATGAATTAAGTACAACTTATAAGTGTGAAGGAGTATCCATCCATTAGATTAGTTTTTCGAGAGGAGAAGGGCCGATACCACTTGTAAGGTTATTGCTTGAGGGGTTTGTTTACGGGTAGCCTAAGACCTTAGATGCGTAGGGTGTATAGTCTATTTAAAATCTAGAGATCGAAGAGTAAATCCGTTTAGACTTAAGATGCTAAGTACCGAAACCAACAGGAATAGGGACCATACCGATGTCAATGCGCAAACATAAATCACGCTGGATTAATGCCGATTGAATTGACGCACACAAACTTCTGGAACTGTGCCATAAGAAGGGCCGTGCTAATGCCAGGCTGGGCCTATTGGGCCGATATTGAGATGGGCCACACAAAAGGAAGCATATCGCATCGGCTTTCAAGGCCAATGCAAATGCCCCAGAGGAAGGCTCGTGTGTACGGTCTCGTCTTCCCGTGTTTCCCCTCCGCCCGGCAGGCTTGCCCCCATCGACCAAACCCCACACGCGGCGATCGACGCCAATCGCCGCCGACGCCACCCATGGCAGCCCGCCGCGGCCCCCACGTCATCAAACTGCACGACTCCGCCCCGCCGCTCCTCGGCCGCGCGCCGCAGCAGCCCCCGCCGCCGCCTGCCGCCCCCCGCGACGAGCCCCCGCCGCCCGTCCTTCTCCTCCACCACTCGCGCGGGGCGCTCGCGCCCCACCCCGCCGTCGCGGCCCTCGAGGACCGCCTCGGCACCCGCGACCGCGACATCCAGGAGCTGCTCGTCGACAACCAGCGCTTCGCCGCCACCCACGTCGCGCTCCAGCAGCAGCTCATCACCGCGCAGCACGAGCTCCGGGCGGTCTCCATCGCCGCCACCAAGGCCCGCGCCGAGCGCGAAGCTGAGGTACGCGCCGTCGCGGAACAGTCCGCGCACATCGAGGTCGAGGCGCGGACCGTCGTCGGCGCGCGCGCGGAGGTTGAGCAGGTGCACGCCGACGTGAAGGTGCTCGCTGCCGCGCGCACCGAACTCATGGACCGACTCCAGGTCCTCCGTGAGCAGCTAGCGCGCGCGCAGGCCGAGTCGAGCAAGGCCGATGGCGTCCGTGCCCAGATTGAAACCATGCGCCGGGAGATCCAGAAGGGCAGGTATTGCTGTTGGTTCATGTCATTACCCAGTTTGCATACTACTTGTTTAGTACTAAATGTCTGTTTGGACGATTCGTGTGTGAATTTTGTGAATGTACAAGAGCGTTCAATCACATGCGTACCATAGTAAGAAATGCACATGCACATTCCGTAGGAAAACTGCTTCCGAGAGTTGATGTGCGCGCGCGAAGCAGCCCTTATTCTGTTGAACTGCTACACATTGTTTTGTAGAAAAGAAGAATTTACATTCTTTGCTAGTCAAGCAAATTGTTTTGTCCAAGGAAGCTTTTGCGTTGTTAGCATGTCAATTACTTAGGGTTTGGTTAGAGCAGATTGATGATGCCTAACGATTTAGGGCTTTGATGGGTAGCCTGTTTAGATTCTAGTACTATATTGATTAAGGTGGTTTTCTAGAGCCTTTTGATATGCTGATTTGATTGCATGTTTGCATGAGTGGAAGTCTGGTGGCATATGTCATGATCACATTTCAGACTTTATGTGTGTAACAACTTACTAGATTTATTTAAGCAATTGTTGTTGTAAGCCATAGTTGAGGCATTTTGGATACGAAGATACAGCTGCGGATCTTCCCAGGTGAATTGCTGAAGATGTTTTGTTCCTTATTTTGCTGGAGATTATAGATCCATTTCTTCCACTCATGGGCAATATTAGTTATTTTTGCAAAGCATATTTTTGGGCTAATTGAGCTTGTTTCAACCTTCCTTTCCTCATTCTTTTCTTTCTTTCTTTTTTTCTCTCCTTTGTTTTTGCAGCGCATGGGGGGCCATTGTTGGTTATGTAGTTTATTTGAATATGTAATGGAGGGTTATCCACATCTGCTTCTTAATTTAGTAGGGTTTGCTCATTGTTAAAGAGTTGAAAGCATATGGGTTATTTAGTTTTGTAAAGTCTACTCATCTGCTAAGTGTTGTACATCACGCTGTGGGGCAAACAAAACTTAATTCTTTGTAGGCAAAAAAATTGTGTGGCTAACATGCAGGCCCTTTCGCCATTCTTTTTATGTCGCATTTTTTAATGACCACAATGGAACAGTGGCTGTAGAGGGTGTAGCACGCCGCTTTGTTTAGGGCAATGAACCAAACAACCTCTTAGATTTTAAATTACGAGGGCATTTTCAACTAATTTTTGCAGTTGGAGTTGCTCTATAAGCTATTTCCCTACATGTAATGAATAATTTTGACGGGGGTGCTAATTGGCATAAACCTGATTCAAATACAAATATATATGTCAAGCCAGCACCTAGCCTAGGCCTAGTTTGTTAAGCCCAAATTTAGTTTGTTTCGAATACGAAGTTTAGATTCAAGCTCGTGGATAATTAGTTGAATCCAACTGAGAATGAAGTGTAAGGTGGCTGCATGGTATGTCGCAAAAGAGCTAATTTGTATCGATCTAAGAATCTGCCACTGCATCCACCCACCCATCTCAGTCGCACTGTCATATAACACTTTCAAATTTGCTAAATGAGCTTTCCTCACCATAAGGCATAAAATGGATGCTGCCAAATGAATATTTGGACTATTGGAGCGGTAAATGCATTTCACATGAAAGATGGATGTTAGGAACTATGTATCACTTTCAAGCATTCCCAGCTGACATTGAATTGTTTTGGTATAATAACAGCTAGCTAGGGTTCTCAGAGCATTTAGGATGTGTGTTAAGCCATAATACTGACAATATAGCCTTTTCGCCCATCTATGAGGCTTATTGGGCAGCAAGATTTTTCTGCAGTGTTGATATTAATCTAATGGCTCTTGCCATGTTTTGCACTGTCTTTCTTTAACGGTCTTTTTTATGATATTGATAGGGCCGCGGTTGAATTTGAAAAGAAGGCGCATGCTGATAACCTTGAACAAAGTAAAGCAATGGAGAAAAATATGATTTCTGTGGCTAGTGAGATTGAGAAGCTTCGAGGGGAGCTTGTAAATGCTGAAAAGTGGGCCACTGCTGTCAGCACAGCAGCAGCTGTAGCTAACACTGGTATGCTACTAAATCTCCGATGAATCTATTGTCTTTTCCTTTTCTGTATAAACTGGCAGCTTTAGAAGTACCACAGTAATATTATTTTCAATTCTGGTGTTTTTTTATTTAATTTTGTGGCCTCAAAATTTGCCCAACCAAATCCACCATTGGTTGGACCGATTTTTTGGGGTCATAATGACTGAACTCAATGAAAAATGCGAAAGTGACTTCATTAAATAAAAGTCAACTAGTCACGGAGGAGAGACGTAGCATATCAGCATTTGCAGGCTGTTAGACTCAACCATTTGTTTTTATCTAGTTAGTTATGGGAATCTTTTACCAATTCTAGTAAGATTTTCATGTTATATCTCCAAAAATGCTTTCAACTAATTGTTATATCCAAAAGTAGAAAAATTATGAGTCCTTTTGAAAAGCCACCATGATGCCAAACTGAGGCATCTTGAGCTTACTAGCTGAGGATCTGTTTGACCTGACTTAAGCTTCTCTAAGAAAGCTAGCTTTGGGGCTTCTGGTGGAGGGAAAAAAAATCCTACAGGGGAGGGCCTCTACTCCCCCACACTGAAGGCCCTTTCTTAGGATTTTGCCACGTCATAACACATATCTCAAAGCAAATAAACAACTCCCCCTGCCCCAATCCTTATCTTCTTCCTCTTATTCTCTGCCTCCATGAGACGCTTCTAAAACTCCAATCCTTCCGGTGGCCTTCACGGCGCTGTTGTGGTCTACCATCACCACCACCACATCCTCATTGCACGACCAGCACATGAGTCCATGGCAACCAGCACATTGAGACCATCACATCAGATTTTCAACAATTTTTTTTGGAGAATCAGATTTTCAAGAACTGATTATGTTTCCAATGGCCTTCTCAGTTTTTAATGCAAAAGCATTAACCGGGTGGCGCTCCTCCACACATTCTAGGTGATGGTATCTACAGCAATTGAGAAATTTGAGTTCTATATCAGAAGGTGGGAAAAGATGAATGGGTAGATGGTAGTAAAGTCACTATTGGAAAAGTCCATTGGAGTGGTCAAATTCAATCTGTACTGAGACCTATGCCTCCAATGGCCTCTTGCTATCCGAGCTCTGACTTCCTTTCCACCCTTGCCGCAACATGTGCCTTGTTGCATGATACCACGTGTCGCTGGTTCGTTGCCGGCCTGCCGTTGCCATGTCCTGCCCCGCCACCTTTCTGGTGTCCCTAGCCGCTCCTTTGATTTGCGGGAGAAATTTCTCTTTTGAAATGGGTCCGTGGAAGAATTGGTGCCATGGAAGAATTGGAGCTGATTAAGCTTCTCATGGAGGCAACTAGAGGGAGAAGAAGATATGGATCGGGGAAGGGGGGATAGGGGAGTTGTTGCTTTGCTTTGAGATATGTGTTTCGATGTGGCAAAATCCTTAGCAGGGGCCTCAAGTGGGAGGGGTAGAGACGCCCTCCCCCATAGACTTTTTTACACTGGTGGAAAAGCCAAAAAAAGCTAGCTTCTCATAGAAGCTGTTTGGTAAGAATATTGGGTGGGGAGGAGGAGAGGTTGAGAAGCAAGCACAGAAGCCACTCCCCACAGATTCTAGCTTCCTTCGATAGATGGCTTTCAGTTTCTTAAGAAGCTGGGTGGAGAAGCCAGCCGTTGGACCTAGCTTCAGCTTGTAGCCCGAAGAAGCTGAGGTGGAAGCTAGGCCAAACAGGCCCTTAGGCAGGATACTTTTCACTTCAATACATTTGATTTCCTTGTGGCATTGTTTTGATCTAGTCCTTTTCTATCCTATTTCAGGGTATGCTGCAACGTATGGCAATTCTGAGGCAACATATGCTACAATGCATGCCAATTCCAAGGCAGCATATGCTGCAACTTCTTATTCTGATGCTTATAGCACTAATCAGGTTTGTTAACTTGCTTTATCGTTGTTCTCTTATTTGCTTTTGGCATTAATTACATTTTTGCCTAAATTGTTATGCACGTAAAAGCTTTATAGTCTAATGAGTATTGCACCACTGACATTAATTAGCTACGATTCAAGGATTGATAAGTCTTTTTGTATTACTTGAATAGCCATTATTTTGTTTGAAGTGATTTATGACCTACTTTTTTAGGGGAAATTCCCTGCATGCCACTGAAAGTTAGCCCGATCCCTGATTTGCTACTGAAAAAAGTTCGCTTCCTTGTATGCCATCGAGTTTCTATCTTGTTTCCTTTCATGCCATTTCCGTGAGTTTGCTGTTAACTGGGATGAGAAAAGAATCTTTTGCCTTTCTTCTTCCTCCCCTTCCTCCTTCAACTCTCTTCCTCTTCTTGTGGGCACGACCATGGTAGAACAAAAACAAAAAAGGCACAGCACAATGACAGACTGAGCAGGATGTTGATGCTCTTCTCTTATCGCCCCTCTCTATGTTTCTCTCACACTGTTGTGACTCTCCCTTACCATCTCTCACTCCTCCCCAAATCCCGTACAAGGAGCAGCAATGGCGGTCCCTCCTCTTCCACTCGATGCCATGGGGAGCGGCTGCGGCAGCGCCATGAGGAGCAGCAATGGCACGACCCCTCTTCCATGGACGCCATGGGGAGTAGGAGTAGCAGCGGGGCTGCCCCCATGGGAGCACTGGCCTGCTTGTCCCAACTAAAGTCGGCGTCTAAAAGGAGAGATACGGCTCGACCAGTGGCAGCGGCCGGCAGGGACCGCGGAGGGTCAGCCAGCGACGTGATCCCTCTTCTTCCCCTCGACGCCATGGGGAGTAGTGGCGCCGCTGCCATGGGGAGCAGGAGCAACGGTGGCTACACCATGGGTGCAGCGACCTGTTCGTCCTAACCGAAGTCAGTGTCGTGGAAGGCGACATGCGGCTCAACTAGTGGCCGCAGTTGGTGGGGACGGCGGAGGGTCAACCAGTGGTGTCGATCGGTGTAGGGTCGGCCAATGGTGGCGGCAGACACCTTGCCAGTGGCGATGACGGCAGGAGAGGAGGAGGAGTTGGGGCCTGGGGCGGCTGGTGGTGGCGTCATGTGTGGCAAGAGAGGGAAGATAAGGGAGATGTGAGGGGTGGAGAAGAAGAAGACGAGGGCAATATTGGCATTCTTACACAAATCTAACAAGTCTCAGATGGTCAATGGCAAGTCAAATTAATGGAAGTGACGGAAGCGGCACGAAAGGGAACAAGATGAAATCTTGGTGGCATACAAGGAATCAAACTTTTTCTAGTGGCAAATCGGGGATCGGGACAAACTCAGTGGCATACAGGGAATTTTCTGTTTTTTGTTGCTGTTTTGTCTATAATACATTTGGCTCATTTTTAACCCTTAAGATGGGATTTGCTTATCTTCCAGGGACATTGAAAAATGTTTTCTCCACTCCTTTCTTTATTTCACTGGGGTCTCGAAATGATTTGCTGTGTGGTGTAGTATTTCTGAAGTTTCGCGTTTGTCTGTAACAACTGAGTAGAATAACATGGTTAACAAGCAACAATGACGATGGTACCCAGTGTCTTCTATCTATTTATAGATCCCACTCATTTACACCTTCCCAATCAATGGCATTAGGTATTTACATATTAGTTGTGGTGCGTGGTGGTCTATGCTATAGGTTGATTAGTATGGCAACCACTTGCTACTGAAACACAGGTCCTATCCTGTTGGGGATTAATTTCTGGAGAAGGAAGATCCTTATAGCTCCTCTCACTAAAATATTGAATCTACTTTGAATTGGATTTCTCTTCCAAGCTTTAAATTACTTAATGATGTTCCTAGTGACTGGTCTATGTTATTGGTGTGTGTATCTTCTTCACAGGCTCATACACGCACTGATGGCAATCCTCATTACATGGCACCTCCTGTTCACTATGCGCACTATGAGGGCCAGCACACCAATGTGCAAAGATGACTCAGCATTGCTTTGACCTTGCGTGGTGTGTGCTATCTTGGGCTTTGTCAATGTAAACGGATAGTTGCAGGATGCATCAAATTAAGGTTGTTAAGAGGAATTCATTGCATGGAAGTGTTGGAGATCCTGTTACTAATGTCTTTTAGTTAATCAATCCTGGAATGTAGAAGTCAATAGTTTGAAGTAAATTTTTTTCCTGCAAATTCTCGATGTGCCACCCTGACGATCCATCAGTCTGTTCCCTTGACTGCATATCTGCATTCCAGTGTTCCTAGACAGGGATGCTGGATGACTCGCAAATGTAGCGGGTCAGTCATCTGTACATATAATGGATAATGACAGCAAAGTTGCAATTTCCTGTAGTCATTCTGTTGTGCGTTCCATCATGTTTGCCTGTGAGAGCTGCAAAGCTCCAGTGGAGAAGGCCACGGCCATCAGTTCATGCTCTGAATTAGAATTAGAAATAAACTAGGACCTGTTCGGTACAAGCTGAAACTCATCTCTTGAACCCTTGATGCTAGAAGGGGTGCAATAACACTACATGTGAACTTTTGTGTCTTACTTTTTTTAACGAATTGTTGTCTTCATCCCGAAAGCTTATTGCCTGAACAAAAAGAAAAAGATAAAAAAAAACTTATTGCCTGTAGAACAATAATAAAGACCGTATGGAAGGCTCATTATTGATGCTAGTCACCTGCTTGTGAAAAGTGAAAAAGTGAAGAGTGGTGAGAAGTTGAGAATAAAGTAGTTAGAGAAGAATTGACATACAACTACTATTTCGTTTTTTATAATAGTAAAGATAAGGATTACTAAACGGAGGATAGTATAGGAAAATCAGGCCCAAGCTAGCCTGCGTGGGTTACCGATTGTCCTGAGGAAAAGGGAAAGGAACGTAACAATCGCAAGGTACTACTATCAGCATAATACTTGATCCATTACCGGGCCATATTCTGGTCTAGGTAAGATGGCAGCATTGCACTCGGCGGGCGCGCTGGCTTACCATCTCCCAAGTGGGCGAGTCCGCGCGGCCCCTGCCAAATCTATAAAATTAAATTTTGGTTCCAAGGTGTCCGCTTTGTTACCGGGAGGAAAATTTGTTCTACTCTGGTCACTGGGAAGAAAATTTGTTCTATCTACCCTATTTTCGTGCACCCGACAATTCTATAAAATTAAATTTTGGTGCTTATGTTTCTTATCTGGAAATTTTGGTGCTTTTGTTTCTTATTATCTGGTCACGGAATGTAGTTTGTTCTATCTACCCTAGTTTCGTTGAAGAGTCCTCGCCTTCTCGTGTCATATTGCATTCCAGTTCGTGGTCGGGCTCTGTTTCATCCTTAAAACAAGTTGCAGGTTAATGTCTGTGGTTCGGATTTGTTTTGTGATTTATGAATCGTGCACACGTGAACAACCAATTACAAGACGTCGCCGCGCAGGCGCGCAGCCATCCAATGGCCGTAGTCTTCACATTTTGGGCAGTTGTTTTTTTTTTTGACTTTGTTTAGCGCAGGCTGTTCTTTGGTTACAGCTGTAGTTGGTTAACTATAACAAGGATCCACGAAATTCGTAATTAAAGGTTAAATGTTTTCTTTTTAAAATTTTTTAGCAGATTTCTCTTTTTCTCTTAACAGCTTTAAAGAGCTGTGTTTGTTTTACTAAATAGAAGATTGAAGAGGAACCCAACATTCCTATTAACCTTACCCTCAGAAAACAGATTACCGGTAATATAGCATTACCTTTGTTTGAAGATGATTAATTTGACCTTGTTCAAAGAAAGTGCCTATTTATTCTGGGAAAGGAAACGTACGATCAAAGATAACAGGTGGCGAGGAAATCCGTGAGAAAACAATTGTTTCGATTAGATTCTTGTGGTCCAGTAATGCTATCTGTTTCAAAGGTAATTCTAATATCACAAACTACTGAAATCTAGTTACATCCATAATCTCCTATTCTTAGGCCCTGTTTGGATCCCTCCATCTAAAGTTTAGTCACTAAAGTTTAGATCTAAAGTCTCCAAACAGGTGGTCTAAAGTTAGATCTAAACTTTAGCTAACCCCTAAAAAAACACTTTAGACCATTAGTCCACCAAAGTGAACTAAAGTGGTCTAAAATTTTGGGTTCTTAGGCACAAAGACGTGTTTACCCATGCATGTTGGTCTCTCACCTCTCATTTAATGGCTGACGCACGAAGCGAGGAGATGTAGTATGGTCTTTTTGAAACTTTAGTCCTATCCATTAGTACAGGATACAAACAGGAGAGACACTTGCATTTTCATTGACGTGTTTGTTGTTGTCAATTGTGACCGGAAATCCAATTCGGCAACGGCGTCGATCGTCCCAACCGCGCGCGTCCGTGGCGGCCTCGCAGCGGCGCGGCCGAAATCAACCACGCCGCCCGCATCGGACCTCCCACGTGTGGTGTGTCAAGGAAACAAGGATATGAACGAGGTGGAGGTGGGTAGCCGGGTAGGGTACATGCCAGAAGCACGAGCAACCGCGTGCTCTTGCACGTGTACCCCGCCGTGGCGCCGTGCCAGTCGCCACATATCCTTCCTACACCCGCGCGGCCGGTCCCTTTTTTTTTTTTTGCTTTTCAGAGCTAATTTTTTGTTTTGATTTATATCAGCTAACATTACAAATCAGATGTACTAACCACAGTCAAATACTCTATTCTTTTAAATTATGACTAATAACTTTTAGCTAGTTTTTTTAGAACAACAGTAAAGACACCGATGGATAGCAACCGTGAAAAAAAGGGACCTTAGCCTTTCCTGCCGCCGCTCCTTATAGCGTTGTCTGGCCACTCCGTCTCTCTTTGCAGGCACTAGCATTTTATGTACGCCACCACAGCAGGAAATGGGCTGCGACGACGAGTGTGGTCCTACTTAAGAACGTGCACGGGGTTGCAGCTGCACTGCTCGCCGCACGCAGTGGTGGGCTCAGATCAAAATTTAGAGAGGCTAATATAATTTACTGATCAGTTTGCTGAATGTCAAGTTACTAGTCTACGGTAGTTTGCTGTATTACTGGTGAGAGATAGAAAAACACTATTGTGACTATTACGGATTATCTTGAAAACTATGATATACGTTATATTTTACCCAAGGAGTGCAGCGGTGCTCACTCCATGGTGTGGAGGGGAAAACGGCGGGCGTCACGTGGTCCAAATAGAACTGGACGATGATCACTTGGAACGAGACGTTGACCAGTAATTTAAAGTAATTTTTGGCAAACATACTTAAAATAGGAATATTTATTGAATAATACAGTTAAATATTTATTTTTGTGAAAAAAATCAGTTGCAAAAATATTTTCAAAAATATTACCTTTTTGCCTAACAGATTATCGTTAGTATTGCCATATAACCATTATTTAAATCTGTATTTGCTTTATTTTGCACAACTCTGAGATGATATGATATAATTGCACATACGCCCACAACACATTACATGATCTATATCAATAACTACTAGTATTGATTTGCAACATGCAAAATGCCTCAACCATTTGGATTTCTTTATTTTCAGATGTCAACTATTGCCCATCGATATTTGCATATTGAGGTTGGCTAAGTCCCTGGAATTACGGCCAGTAAACTTGTAGACACGAGAGTGAGAGAGGCTCCACGTCAAGAGCCAGGATATCGTTATGGTTTGTAATTACCGCTACAAATACAATCTTTTTTTTATCATACAAAGGCTTTTTAAGCCCGATAAAATTATTCATATGGCTAGTATGAAGCTGTGAGAGTGAAAAAGGTACACATGGTCGGCTAGCGATGAAGGGGTGGCGTCCCACCGGACTAACTGCTGTGTCCGCCCCTGGCCGCACGGGCACGTCGTGTAGTCGCGCTGCCCGCCGCTCCTCGACGCGCACCTGCAGCGTGCTAGGAAAAAAACAGAGTCTGCGCACAGCATCAGCCGGCCGCCGATGGATTCGTAAAGAGAAACATGTATACCTGTTCCAAAGTTTCCCGTTTTAATATAATTTTAGGTTCTCTTAGTCATCTATCAATTCAAACTTCAAAGCTGTACAGATGTACTCATATACGTTCTCCTTGTAAAAGAACAGATTAGCGCAATACATCTCGCTAACGCGTTTAAATAAGGTAGGATTTGGTCTGGACTGTACATATTTGGTCTGGGCCGAACAAACACTCGCGCTAACGCGTTTAAATAAGGTAGGATTTGGCGCGGTTTCCCAATCGGATCATGCAATTTAGCTAGCGGCCTGCCATAGCATAGCGACGGAAGCTACCCGCACACCACATTGGCCAATTCTTTTGGCCTACGTCTTATTATTTTTGGTAATATCTTATTAACCTAATAAATAATGATTGTTAAGAAAGCCAAAAATCACTAAAAAACTAAAAAAGAACACGATCAATGACTAACCACGAGCAACCCGATCAGTTGAAGCTCCCCGTCGATCTCCTGGAGCCCGTCGCTGAGAAGACCCACGACGCTGTCACCGGCCTCACCCTGGTCCGCTCCGTCTGCCGGGCGCGTCGTGCCTCCTGCTTCCTGTCCCTCATCCACGTAGCGATTCAAAGTAAGCGCTCATGTTTCCCCTTGTCGCGCGGGTGGTCGATCGTCGTCGACGCCCGCAACGCGTCCTGCCACTTCGCACTGGCCATGGGCACCGCGGCTGGCCTGCCCAGGTTCAACGTCGTCCGTGCCAGCGCCATGTCTAGCATTGTACATCTCGGTTACGAGCACTCCATTAACGATCAAGTAGTGTCTGCTCCCAAGACTACTGGTGCGTGCGGACATAATCACCGCATTTTCCAGGTGAGCACATATTCCGCTTGGTGGCCGGCGGCAACCGACACCGCGGCAGGTCATGCTGGCAAGTTCGCATGAATCTCACATGGGAGAAGAGTCTCCCGTATACTCCGAAGCACCAGGATCAGCACAAGATCAACATCAAATTCCTCTACTATTTCGTTTCCTTCGACACCTACCTTGGATTCTCATATGCCTTCCGCTTCGTCGTCCATGTTCTGCCCAGAACTCCGATTGGAAGCAAGGACGGCATGCTGATCATGATGTACCACATTCTACAAGGGAAGATGGGTAGTTTTTGTGATGCCCTATGTTTATTACCCATTAGAATATGACATCGGGCAACAGGTTATTACTCCCTAAGATCAACTCCTTAGGAAATGATAAGCCATACCCCAGACTTTATGTTATTACAACAACCAGCCACATGAGGCTAATGTCTTTAGTACAAATAACTGATATAAAAAGAGATACATATTATTTATATACCCTAACTCTCGGATACGAGGCACTAAAGGTCGCCTACTTGTCCCAATTATCGAATAGGATGTCCATAAATGTGGTACTAAGTTAGAGTACAAAACATATTCCAATGTTCCATTATTATATCTCTTACCCTCACCTGACTCTCATTTAACTGTGAACTAGTCGTTGGTCAGGGCTCCACAGCGCTAAATATATGCATCTAGGCTCCTACTTTCAGGCTCTATAGTGGTTCTGGGTTTGCCTGCTTTGGATCCACACCACATCTAGGCCCTATACCAATTATAATTTCCTATACCTAGTTATACTACTTACCCTCGTGGAGATGGTAATAATGTTGCAAGGTAGTATTTTCTACCCGTTGAAATGAGAATATGGTTAACACTAGAAAATACAACTCCATACCTGAGTGAGAGTTACTTAGTCCTCATATTATAATTAGACATAGAGGGTTCCAAAACCTGTTCTTTCTCTTCCTGACTAGGGCACTCTCCACCCTCCTATTATATATAGCTTACAGTCTAACTGCTCCTTTAGCTGGATATGCATTTTAATGCAACAAGTGATAATAGATACTATAAAGAAATTAGTTTCTTAAGTAATATAGCTGCTCATAGTGATCAAAGGTGATCTTGCCTTGGTACGTGCAAAATGTCTCGGTCACAAATGTGGCTTGTTCATTTCCCTCTCCTTGCCTTGGTTCACCCTCTGCATTATAAAGCAGATTTTATGGTTTGAGAAACCTGATTTAATATATCACTGGCACTTCCATGACAGGTTTTATGAAAGCTTCTTAGGTTCTGGATTTTATTTAGATGGTGAGCTTAGTTTGTTTTTGATGTCCAAAGCATTCTGGTTTGGAAACATTTTGAATCCACTCCTCTCTTCTCTTGGCCCGGAAGCGTTCCCTCCCCTTTGGTCTAGCTCGGCCTCCCTGAGTCCGACCCACGCCAACGACCCATACACACCTACGTGCGCACTCCTACCCTCTAATCTTCCTCCTATCACCCGTTCCCCTTCCTTTTCTCAGTCTCCCTTTCTCTCTCATTACCTTGTCGATGCACTTGCCGACACACTCTCCTGGCTGTAGTCCCCATGGCACTCTTCCTCCACCGTTGCCTGAGGGAGTTGGCAGTGGCAGATCGGAGTATGGCCCTATGGAATCAATGTTCCAATCGCCTCTATGCTACTCTCTTTCATGGCTACTCTACGGTACTCACTCATCTCCTTTGCCTCCGACCGGTCTAATGCCGGTGGTGGCGGATCTGAGCTCAAGTTGGCCAATTAATCCCAAGTAAAATCCTTTATATTCCTCTCAGATTTGATTTACCAAGGTTTATTTTCAATTTGTTCTTTATGGGTGGGATTTGGTCGGGGTTTTTGGGTAGTGGTGCTTTTCCTGATTGAGTAGGCCGTGATGGGGCTCAGGGGTTTAGTGTGTGCTAGGGAACAAGGCTTGGCCCACTGGGTGCGCATCGGTGGCCAATCATGGTTTGACCACCTTCTCTAAGTCGGCGACAAGGCTCGGCGTGGCTCTAACAGGCTGAGGTGAGGTCTAGCTCCCCTTTTCCCTTGATATTCCTCCTATTCGATTGCTAAGGTCATCCACGATGTTGGCTTTTTGGTGAGATTTAGGAGGGGGATGAAAGGGACAAGGTTTTGTGGGGGTAATCTACCCAATTCGGTCTAGTCAAGGATGGGTTGGCAATGGTGGTCCTCTCCAACGTGCTCTCCTAGTGGTTGACCTCCTCCTCTGTCTTCTTTGGTTCGGCCGGCTCCTCGCTCCTGAGCCATCGAGTATGTGGTTGTCTTCTCTTCGGTTCTTCCCCTAACCTTTTTTAAGCCTCCTCCCCTAGCTCCAATGCTGCTGGTGAAGCTCCAAGCCATCGCTTGTCGTGCTTTCTCCTCTGCTCAGGTGGATCTAGGAGGGGAGGTGGTTAAGTTTGAGGTGTTGGTGTGAGCTCTCTCTCTCTCGCGCGTGTGCGCGTGTGCTCTTTGGTGGTTTTAGGAAGTGGATATAATGTGTTTTCTCTCTCGCTTGCTCGATTGACTTCCCTCTTATCGCTACCCCTCTCACAAACCTCTATGCACGATGAAAAACGAGGGGTTACCCTTATGGACCGAAGGTCCCTAGGGTGTCTCTGACATTGTAGCTCGGTTTTCCCTTTTGGTGAAGGTAAGTGCGGTGAACTCTAATGGGTGATGGTATGGTTTTCATCAAATGATGAAGCCTACTACAGAGAGAGGTGTTAATTGACCTTGGATGATCCTGATATTTCGATAAGCGCTATAGTTCAATAATCTAAACTAGATGGGTTCTGACGACAATCTTCTTCTCCTTCTCGTATTCTCTTTTTGGGTGGTTGACCCTGGGGTTTTGTGTTTATTTAACCAAAGCAGGTCCTCTGCGTCGACTCACTCCTCATGACATCTTCGGCTTACCTTGCCCAATAAAGTTGTGACTAAATACGTACTGTATGCCATCAAGAATGTATGATGTATTTTGATAATTGATGTATCACTATAATTTTATTACCATAATGCAAACGATTTCCCTCGTAATATGTTTTTTAATATTCGAAGGCTGTAAGATTCCTCATCGCTTGGTTATTAATGTAATTAAATTTGTTATAATTACGTCATTTATTTATTAAATAAATTCTTAATTAAATTTAAATATGGTGTGTAAGTCCGATAAAAGCGTCGGGTCGTTTCAGTTTTCTGCCTGCCTGGCGACGCGGCCTGGATGAAGCTTGACCTGGACACCCCCATCGACGATGAGTATTATGGTGTTTCATCTCCTCTTAGTTTCGTTGACTTTGCCTATTTCGAGGGGAAGCTGTTCGCCTTGGACAAGAATGGCATCGAGGCAATGTTCAACACCAACACGGTCGAGGTCATCAACCATCTTGCGGCAACAGTTTGGTAGCACTGTAGACCCGCCTTGCTGTGGCGACGTATGCTCGGTTACTGCATTTTTCGAGCTTAAGGAGGAGACTATTTTTTTTATAAAAACAAATGTTTAATACTAAAATTGAAAAAAAACACCTACAGTATTTGAAAATATGATGCAAAGTAGTATGTAGCACGTGGCAGCCCTGCGACACACCGCCAAATTTAAAAGCCAGCACACCGGGATCCCCCGCAATCCAAGCCGTCCAGCGCGATGCGCCCCGCACGATCGACCGTCCAGATGGCCGGGATGCGTGTTACATCCGCCCTTGCCCCCCACCGACTACATAACCGGCTCGGCTCGGTCGGCGTCTAAAACATCAAAAACTCGAACCGTCTCCCCACCGAATCACCATGGCTCCGCGCACGCCTCTCCTCCTCGTCGTCGCCACGCTCCTGGCGGCCGCTCCCCTCTCGACGGCGGTCGATCCCGTCGCGTTCGACGTCCGCCGCCACCTCTCCACCGTCACCAGGTGCCGCTTCTCTCTCTCTCTCTCACCACTCGAGGTTCTCCAATCGCCGATCCGAACTTGCTCGCTGGTAGGTTCGTGGTGGTGGGATGGGATTTGAGTTAGTTTGGGATGCTAGGTGTTGGCGTTGCGTTGTTCGGGAGACTGGAGCTAGGGCTGGCAGAAACGGGAGGGTTTAATCCCTTGATGATTTTGCAGGTACGATGTGGCCAGTGGAGGCAGTAGTGTGGTCTCCGTGCCGTCTATCTCGGATGAGTGCCGCGTGATCCACCTCAATCTCGTGGTAAACTTCGTTCCCTACATTTTACATTTTTACTGTCCTTTTGTCACCCAGTGCTAGTGTATTCCCACATGTTTGTACGGTATACTGCGTGAAGGGTAATTTTGTAGCTAGCCATGGTGTTGGTAATATGGTCATGCGGTGCTAAGCTCTTTTCTGAGTTTGCTATGTTTTGCGCATAGTGCAGAAATGATTACAAGTTAAAAACTAAGCTCAGATAGAACAATATGCTGTGGAGTATGTTCGGCTACTAGTGTCTTTGTTTCCCCCCAAAATGCATGCCTGGGTAGGAAAAAACTGACTTGAGTCCATTTGGTAATTTTGTTCTCCAGGCAAGACACGGGACGCGTTCCCCTACCAAAAAGAGAATCAAAGAGTTGGATAGACTGGCTCTTCGGTTGGAGGCTCTTATGAATGAGGCAAAACAAGGGCCTGAGAGTGATTCTCTGAAGAAAATTCCGTCCTGGATAAAGGGGTGGGAGTCACGTTGGAAGGGTAGGGTGAAAGGTGGTGAGCTGATTAGCGAAGGCGAGGAAGAATTGTACAATTTTGCTACCAGAGTGAAAGAGAGGTTTCAGGACCTATTTGATGAGGAATATCACCCTGACGTGTATTCAATAAGAGCAACTCAGGTCAGCTTGACATAGCTTGTTGCGCTTACTTAATATGTTCATGTCAGCAGACTAAGGAATCATGGTTGTGTTCTGTTCATCATCAGATGAAATGTAAAGAAATATATAGCCTTTATGAGAAGCCCAATTTAGTCTGATTCTCATGTGTTATAAACAAAGTAAATTAGAATCCAACAGCTTTGCTGTGGTGTTTCATGATTTCCTGTTTAATTACCCACAAGTCTTTATGGACTACTGCATAGATATGCAGTTCTAGTGTACGTAAAATCCACTTGAATTATGCCTTTTTCCTTCAATGGCCCCTATCTTGTTTGCTTCCATTATATGCTTTACAACTTGAAACAAGTTGAAAGTGGAAAAGAAATACTTTTAGAAGTCTCTAACTGCAGTTAAAACTTTGCCTTTTTCTATTATGCATATAGTATAATCTCATCTAAATGCTAAGTAACTTGAAGCGGTTGTGTCATTAGAGTAAAATTTTTAGGGTGATTTCATGGCCTATGGTGTCTCCTTGTAGAAAAGTCTTAAATTCCAGTTGTTCCCCAGTTTTCTGGAGTTCACATGCCATAGTTTTGACACTTCTACCTACAGTTTTTAGTGATCGAGCCAAAATGCCTACATTGAAGGGTGATTGCTGTTGCATCTGTTCTGTTCCTTTTCCTTTCTCCTTTTTACTGCCATATGTTTGAAGAGATGAATATACTATGCTAATATGCTTGGTCTACATTAAGGCCAATCTGATTGCACAAAATAAAAACAGGTTGATCTGCATTGATGATTTCACATGTTGCATTCTCTGCCAACAATAGTCAGTTGTCTTTGTTGGAAGATTTTAAGCGTCTGAAGGATACTAAATGTTGCTGAATTTTACTGTGGTGCAGTGGTGTTAACTATTGATATATGTTTGAAATGCAGGTTCCTCGAGCATCAGCTAGTGCAGTAGCATTTGGTTTGGGACTACTTTCTGGAAAAGGAAAGCTTGGACCAGGGAAAAACCGAGCCTTTTCTGTTCTGAGTGAGAGTCGTGCAAGTGATATTTGTCTGCGATTCTTTGATAGCTGTACAACGTACAAGGTACTATTATGGTAGCACTAACATTGCTGAGAAATAAAGAACATATTGATAAGAAGATAACATGCTTATGTGACTATAGATTTTTATTCCTTTCTCTTTGGGTGCTCAACTTTCATTTTTGTCGGAGAGTTGAATGGATATCTGAATTGCCCTATGTTGAACAGACCTTCTAAAATTTAGCTAAGGGAAAGAAAGAAACTGTCAGTTGTGATGCAATTAGTGCTACTGTGTTGCACAAAGTACTAAAAATGGTAGAGCCCAAATGTTATTTTACGGTTTTTACACGGATTATTTCATGCTTTCTGCATTTATTCTTTTGCTTGCACCTGTTGGGACGTTTGGTACTTAGCAAGTTGGATCCAGTTGACTCTGTTCCTTAATTCTTTTTCTTTATCTAAGAAGAGTCATGTTCATAGCTTCCTCTATTTGTACTAGGCATATCTGCGTTGTGTTTTTTTGGGGTATGTGATTACATTCTCTATTCACTGATTTCACTCAGTGCTAGTAAACTGCTATTGGTAGTTTGGTGGTACACTATGCAACATATCTTTCCTTTGTTTGTACAGCTGTGACCTCGCTATTGACTTGTTATTTTGGCCAAAGAATTATAACTACAATAACATGTTCAGGACTACAGGAAAAGAAAGGAGCCTGATGTTGAGAAGCAAAAGGAACCAATTTTAGAACATGTCACATCTGCATTAGTCAACCGTTATCACCTCAATTTTACAACGCAGGATGTTTCTTCACTCTGGTTCCTTTGCAAGCAGGTAACAACTTGCCCGAAGGCTCTTGAGTTCAATATGATATACTTTTGGACATTTAATGAGTTGAGTAGTTGATGGTTCTCTGTGCAGGAAGCATCTTTACTGAATATAACCAATCAAGCATGTGAACTTTTCAATGAAACCGAGGTAGGTTACTTTCGGATTTCAGCTTCTCAAGCCATTCTACCGTTATACCTCTATGTCAAACCAGTCTGTATTCTGTAATATAAAAATGTTGTGTGCCTGATTCTCAACTGTTGCTTCTTGATATCATTTAGCAACATAATGTGTCAAATGTGTTTTAGGACCTATATAGATTTTCTTTTGCTTGATGGGCCCTCTGCTGCATAAGCTTAAGGCCTTAGACTTTTCTGATGCCACTGGCCCAATGCCAGTATGAAAAATAATATGTCATCTTTGCATTCAGTAAGACAGCATACACACTGCTGTAGTGCTGTTTTTTCAAACTTATTCAGGAGACGTGTGGTTCCCCTTTTAGTAATTTGATCACACCTCAATCAGCTCAAGCTATTCAGAAAATATTACATCCCCAGTTAGTAGACAATGAAGTTGGCTAAGTATGAAAAATAATATATCCTCTTTGCATTCATTAAGACAGCATAGAGCATACACACTGCTAATCTTTTTGGCAAGTTTAGGATCTGTATACAGATTTACTCAGGAGACATGTGGTTCCCCTTTTAGTAATTTCATAATACTTCAATCAGCTCAAGCTATTCAGAAAATATTACATCGCGAGTTAGTAGACAGTGATGTTGGATAAGTTTGTCATAATTCAGTGATCAGATTATTACATTAGGTCCGTTTCTCAATCAGACAGTATTTGCACTTTTTTTAAGTCAGACACTGTTGGAATCAATGCTGTATGCCATCCGGAAATTCATTATGCAGCATAAAAAAAAGTGTTTTAGCAGATACTATTGCAAGTTTCTGACAGGTATCTTTGGTTTATGCTCTTTCAAGTTTGATAGTTTGTTCTCCTCATCTCATGCTTGCTACCCTTTGTGTTAAGTATTGTACATTCTGTTAAGTTTATTTTGCTAAGATTACGTCTAGAGCAGCTACTCATCAGTCATCACCATACTTGATACCTGATTGGTATGAACAAAGTTTTATATGTCTGTAAGTTTTCAAAACACCGGTGTGCCTTCATAGGCTTTATTAATTCCTAACATATTTATTTGTTCAGGTCTATTTTCTAGAATGGACAGATGATTTGGAGGGTTTTGTGCTAAAAGGCTATGGTGAGTCAATAAACTATCGGATGGGACTTCCATTGCTCAAGGATGTTGTCCAGTCAATGGAAGAAGCAATTACAGCTAAAGAAGGTTGCAATATTTCCCAAGTTAAGAAAAAGTAGTTGTTTGTTAGAATACTTGCTTCGTGCCCTGTTACCCTTTATGCTTTTGTTTTGCCACTATGATTTGGGGATTACCAGATGTTCATTGCATGACAAATCTCGTATAGCAACTTACTGGGTGTATAGCTAGAACATACACTGCTCTCAATCAGTGCCTCATGTAGTAATCAACACCGAGAATGATTGCAAATACAGTTAAGAGTGTACACTCTAAATTGACATTTTTAAAAATTGCATTTGTAGAAAATCGTCCTGATGGTACATATGAGAAGGCAAGGCTCCGATTTGCACATGCAGAAACTGTTGTGCCCTTCACATGTCTTCTTGGTCTTTTTCTTGAAGGATCAGGTGTGTATTCTTCTCCATTGGTACATAATCTTTCTCCATGAACAATATATCAGATGACCAATTGCTGATTTGACATAGCTTAAATTTTTCGTACCTAGATTTTGAGAAGATACAGAAGGAGATACCACTGGACCTACCTCCTATGCCACCACAGAGAAGAAATTGGAAGGGCAGTGTTGTAGCACCTTTCGCAGCTAACAACATGTTGGTTTTATACCAGTGCCCAGGCAAAATTTCTGGGGATCGAAATAACTCATACTTTGTGCAAATTCTACACAACGAAGTCCCAGTTTCAATGCCAGTAAGATTATTACTTTCTATTTTTAGCATACTTTATCCTTCTTGCTCTCTCAGCTGCTGGAATTTTGCTATTGTAAATTGTTAGATTTATTATATCAGCCTCTACATTATAATTGTTTGAACCTTGCCTTTCTCATTACTTGCAAGTTCCCTTGCTATTGTTATGCATTTTTCGAAGTTTCTTGTGAGTTTTCAGCCCTCTAGGGCTATCTCTCAAGTCTCAACTCTGAACCCTCTGTTCATGGGTGAAACAGTGTACATGGTTAGAGGAGAATTCATCTTTATTATCTTTTGCCATCTGATGAGCTTTAGTGAACTTCAGGATTTAATCCAACAAATGTAGTTGCCAATTTATCTAGTAATTAATATTAAGAATCAAAATAGACCAACATAATCGCATATACATATCAGTAAAAACAGTTTGAAGAAAATTAATCGGTATATCATTTTAAGATGGCTGGTGGTTTCTTTCTAGACTATAGACACTCCCTTAGTTCTCTCGATGTATTTGTATCGCATTTTGTACCGTAATCTTTCATTTGTAGAAGTGTATGAAAAAGTTATGTATATAACTAGAATAGCATACTGGTAAGAGTCCTAATAATTGTAGCTTCTTTATAAGCTAGTTTGATGTTGGTAAATCCCTTAATTCACTGTGTTGCCCTGGTGGGCTATGAATGCAGGGCTGTGGCAACAAAGATTTTTGTCCATTCGAGGAGTTCAAGGTAAATATAACACAGCTAGTAATGTTCAAACATAACATTCAAGTAATGTTCAAATATAACATTCAAGAAATAAATGGTGTTTTCCTTGGTAGTTACTACTATCTGATGAACCTATTGTTAATTTTCTGTGCATTCAGGAAAAGATTGTCGAACCCCACCTGAAGCATGACTTCGATATGCTATGCAAGATAAAGCCGGCGGCAAGAGATGATGAGCCTTCCTCTTTCAGTTCCAAGCTGTCGAAGTTTTTACTAGGACTGTTGTCGCGGAAAGGATATAGTGTTAAGGCACAAAATGTGAAGACGGAGTTGTAGTCTTAGACTGGCAAATGGAGGTATCTACTACCTTTTGCCTTGTGCTGCTACTGCATGCGAGCACGACCGAGGAACGAGATCAATCTGTGGACTAACGGACGGTGTTTTTGTACCTAAGTATGATGAACAAGGCCAACATCACGCTATCACTGATGTTCTTGTCCGTCCGGAGAAAAGATGTACGCTGATCATGTAATTTCTGTTTTTAATTTTAACTCACTTTAGTGCTCAAATGCCTGTTCCTATTCAGTGCAAGTCCGAAACAACCCAGAATTCAAAAGCAAACTGAATTTCATTGAATTTTGGTTTCAATTGAACCTTTGCTCAATTCAACACCTTCTCCACCCAATTGCGCTTCTTTCCTTGTCATGCTGTCTTTTCTAGCCATTTGAGCAAACCACCGAGCCGTCTTTATTCACTATATCCCATCTGGCAAAATGGTGCAGAACCTTTTTTTCCATCACCGTCTTCCAGACGTTACCACAAATATCAGTCAATCGACCATACTCCTGCCTGGCACACTCCTGGGACTCTGCGAGGCCCCTCGCTACCAGCACAAGCCATCGTACCTTGCCCCTTAAATACCGTAGCACACATCTGGCCAATTGCCATGGTCGCCTCGCTCCATCGCCTCACTGCCACACCTCTGCATTCCCGTCGCCGACCTAACAAACCTTGCTGTCTTTTGACCACCGCCTTGCATCACCTCAGGAGCACTCTACATAAGGTGCCACTCATCGTGCCGACCTTGCGCCACTTCTGAGCCGCATCACGCCCTCCCGTGCCTTACCGACCCTTGCCGTAGCTGTCGTCCATTTCGCTCTCTCTGCTCTCATCCTCTCACAGCTGACCTGACATGCCTCTGACCGCTTTTGACCGCCGCAATACCGCGCCCGAGGAAGCCTGTACCTTCCCTCTGCCAGTCGCGTCGCGCCCTCCCGCATTTCCAACCCCTGCTTTGCACCGCTGCCACCTTAGCCTTACCTCTGTGCCAAACCGCCTTAAGCTCGCTATAAAAGGTCCCAACCCCTACTGTGAATTTCACTGGTGTCCAAGAAGCCTTAGACACCCCTAATTCCCCCTCATCAACCATCTTTTCGCCATTGCCGCCGCTGACCACCCAAGTGAGCCCAATTTTCAATCCCTCTTAAGCAATCAATTTCGTTTCAATTGCTTGCACGCATAGCACCCTCATGTCCTCAGGGACTCCACCGAAGTGTTACCATAATCCTCCAAGCCCTTTACACCTCCAGCGACTAGCACCGCCGCCTAACCTTGAGATCTCGTCGTGGACAGCTCAACCTAGTGAACCCCGACCCAAGCCACCACTTCACTGAGCTTCATCTAAACCCATAGGTGCCCAAACTCTAACGATATTATCCTCTTAGCCCACCATTAACCCCTATGACATTCAAAAGTTCCGAGAAGAGAAGACCTCACCGCTAACGCTCGCCTGACTTCCAGTCACTCCCGAGCCCAAAAATGGAATCCTCATGGCCCTAGGAATCCATCCGTGGTCGCCAATTGTTGTTTCGACCACGAAATCTCTGATTGCTCCACCGCTTGAAATATTCGACCACTTTCCCACTTGAAATCTCCGACTGCCCCACCCCTTGAACTCTCTGACCACTTTGTAATCGAGAGGAGCTTCGACCACATTGTAGGATCAAGGATACCGACTAGAGGGGGGTGAATAGGAGGTTTTAAAATTTTTCTTGTTCAATTGATTAATTCTTTACAATTTAGATGACAAGAATGTAAAACAATTAATCATATGCAATTCTAGTTAACAATATAGCAAACTTAGCTCTAAACAATCAAATGATCAATAAAGATGTAAATAAGTAAGAGCTAAGCACAAAAGAATAGGCCTGGGCAAAATACCCGTTACCCAAACCCGAATTACCCGGACCCGAACCCGAGATACCCGAACCCGAGATACCCGATCCCAAATTCGGATAGCAATTCCGATTACCCGAAATTAGTTTGGGTAGTTCGGGTAATATCCCCCGGTACCCGAACTACCCAAAGATTCCCCACTCCCTACTAGGCCAACAGGCCAAGTGGCCCTACATACCCCCATCCCCCGCCGGCCCGCGGCCCGCGACCTCACTCAGACTCCAAAAACCTAGCGGCAGCGCTCTTACGCTCTCCGCCGCCTCCACCGTCCGAAGTCCGAAGGGGCGACGCCCTCTCCTCTCTCACCGTCTCACCCCGCCGCCGGCCCGCCGCCCTCACTCCCTCACCCACCTCTGCGCCAGGCGGCCAGGCCACCGCGCGCCGCCCTCTCTCACCCCGGCACCCCCGCGTCCCCGCCGGTCCCGAGCGCCGCCCTCACCCGCCAGGCCACCAGCTGCCGCCGCGCGTCGACCTCGGGGGAGGGACAAGGTGCACCGGCGGCTTGAGGATTGAAGGACGGCTGCCACCTCGGAGTCCTCGTGTGATGTGTTGGGGATCTGGGGTTAAAGCCATGAACTTTTGTTCTCTGGCTTCTGCTGGCTGCTGCTGCTGTGTTGGGTGTTGGCAAGCTGCTGTGTTCACCTACGCCTACGCTTTCTGGCTTCTGCTGTTGCTGTGTTGGCACCGCGAGGGCTGCTGCAGTGGAAGCTGCTGCTGCTGTGTTTGCTAGTATCTGTGCTGTGTTTGCTATTATTCTCTCTGCTGTGTCTGCACTCTGTAGTGGAATCTGAGATTGTGAGATTGTGGTTTATTAGTATATGATTCTCTCTGTTTGAACAACTGCATGTGATATATTATTCTGTGCAAATTGCTGCTGAAATTATGTGCAAATTGCTGCTGAAATTCTATGCAAATTCTGTGTAGTTTGCGAGTTTTCTGTGAATTCGGGTATATCGGGTATACCCGAACCCGAACCTGAATTATCGGGTACCCAAAATTGCGGGTAGTGTTTTTTCGGGGCTAATATCGGGTAGCAGTTTTCATTACCCGAATTTCGAATTACCCGAACTACCCAACCCGAAAAAATCAGGTAACCCGAACGCCCAGGCCTACAAAAGAACACAACCGATGTTTTACCGTGGTGATCGGAAACTTGCCAGTTTTCCCTAGTCCACGTTGAGGTTAGCCCGAACGAATCGGACCGGCTCCACGAATTGAGCCAAACACCTCGATCACTAATGTAGCTCTTCCCCGCTCCGGGTAGGTGAGCTCCAACCTTCACAACTTGCCGGGTCTTCTCACATGCTTCACTTGAATGCAATTCTTGTGCTAAGTGGATCAACAATTGAAAATCTTGCACTAATTGCAAAACCACCTCAATTTAATGCTCAATGAGAGAAAGTGGGTGGAATGAATGCTCTTGGGCTCAAGGAATATGCAATGAGTCTCTAACCTTAGCCCTTGTGCAGTGGTGGGGGTATTTATAGCCTCCACCAACCAAAACTAGCCGTTTGACACAAATTCTAGAAAAAATTCTGGTCGAGCGGTACTACCGCCCCAGGGGCCGGTACTACCACAATCAAATCTTCGCGCCAGAACGGCTATGTCAGAGCTCTGCAGTGACTGTTGGATTTGGCGGCGCGGTACTACCGCCGTTGACATTTGCGGTACTACCGCTCCCCGGTAGTTCCGCAAAGTCGGCGCGGTACTACCGCTCCAGCCAACCTCCAAAAGGTCTCAATTTTGGCGCTCTCTGGAAAAATTAATCCGCTCTGAGGCCGGATCTTCCGGACTTCGGAAGTGCCGCTCTGTACAGCGGAACTACCGCACACAGCGGTAGTTCCGGCGTTAAAATCGCTGGTACTTCCGCTCCAGGAAAATCCAGACTTCATCCGGAGGGTGCTCTCTGGAAAAAAACAATCCGCTCTCCCTCCGGATCTTCCGGGCTCCGGAAGTACCGCTTCATAATGCGGTACTACCGCTCGGTGTGGCAGTTCCAGCGTTTAAGTGGCCGGTACTTCCGTTCCCGCAAGAGCTTAAGTGCATCCGCGGGTGCTCTCTGGAAAAATTGATCCGCTCAAGAAACGGATCTTCCGCTCGCCGGTACTACCGCATTTGGGCGCGGAACTACCGCTCTCCGGTAGTTCCGACGTTCAAAACTGCGGTACTACCGCCCTTCCAGACAGAGCACAGAATTTGTTTTAAAACTGATTTTTGATGGATGCAAGTTTCTAATATTGATCCATATGGCACAAGACGTATGTTTTCAAGCTACTTGCCAAGATCCCTCTTGATGGTACGATCATCTATCCTATAATCCGGTCTTCCACCATTCACCTAAGACTGGTAAAAATCAAAAAGGATCCTACGCTAAGTATACCTTTGTCTTGAGCCAATTTGATCTTCACACATATCCTTTGGCTTGCATCTTGTTGCACTTATGTGAACTAACCCTTTGCATGCTCATAAAACACGTTAGTCCCATATTCACATAATTTCATTAATTACCAAAACCATTTTAGGGGCCTAGATGCTTTCACACATCGCTTCAAGTCCCAAGAAACACTATTTGGACGCCATTCGATGCTCTTAAGCTATTCGTACACTGTTCGATATTTCTAAGCCACTTGTACGCCGTTCGATGCTCTTAAGCTACTCGTACGCCGTCCGATGGTCCCTTAAGCCACTTGTAAGTCGTTCGATGATCTCTTGAGCTACTCACACGTCGTTTGATGCTCATAAGCCACCCAGATGCTGTCCAATCCTTGCAACTACTTGGACGTCGTCCGATCTCAGTAGCAACTCGTACACCGTTCGATCTCCATCGACTTTGCCCTCGAAATCAAACCTCGACCATCCACCCAACTTCGTAGTTGTACCCGAAACTGCCATGACTACTCACGAGTCGTTACGACCACGTTGTCGTTACGACCACGCTGTGGTTTACGACCGCATTGAGGTTTACGACCACGATGTGTTTTACGACCATGTTGTGGTTTACGACCGCGCTTAGGTTTACGACTACACTGAATACTCGGTCTCAGTAGTCGTAACTCGATTACGACCATGCCTTCCAGCTCCACAAACACCTTCGCCCGTAAGCAAGATTTGTACTAACAGAAACCACCCGAGTAACTTGTAACTCCTCTGTTCTCCGAGTACGCAGTGACAACCCGATAAGGACAAAACCCTCTATGAATAGTAAAACCCGCGATGAACAATACCAAGCTCGTAACTATTCATGAAACCCCAAAATGCATATATACATCTATTTTGATCATTTGAGCCCATCGATCCATTCCTCAGCTCCATTCCTCCATACAAAACTCCTATAATCACCAAACTTATTTTATTTGATTTTTCTGGATTTTGTTTCTCTATTTTCTTTCTTTTATTCCTAGCTTAGTCCTTCGAACATGGAATTGATTTGTTTCTTTTGCTTTGCGATAGCACACGACATCATAAACCAGCCAACACAGGAAGGAGAAGCTCACGTACAAGCACAAGACTCGAAAGAATACAAAATCGTAGAATACTTTGGTCCGCAAGGCAAGTCACATATTTTTTTTTATTATGTTGAACCTATATTCCTTTAATTATTTATTTATCAGTATTTTCATTATGTTATTTGCGCACTATCATTTCTTATACAATAAATGGTTAGAATGACATGATATTAGCTAATATCGTATCACCTGAAAAAGCCTTGTTTTATTTGATGGCCATATTCACTTTGACAAAACTTAGTATTATTATAAATACTATTTAAATAATCATGGTAGACCAGAAACTCAACTGTTTTATACTACTAAGAGACTTGGCACTTTGCTTGTAGAATTTCAAAAGTGGTTCTAGGATAAGGAGATAACACGGGAAGCCACGAGATGGTTGGGTCCTATAACCTTATCCTATAGTGGAGGTTTGGAGTAGAAAGGTGGTAGTGCAGATGGGCACTGAAACAAAGATTTGTGGATGGAAGTTGTCTCAGTGAAAATATAAGGACTAGAACCTCATGTTAAGTAAAGAACATAGTGATCGCTTAACCACAAGCGTTGATTCGTCAAACCTGGCTTATTTTTTTAGGAAGATTGAGGGAGTTTTTTTTGGTATGAGAGGGATAGAACCATACTTAACAACAGTAGATCCGCTTCGAATCGAACGAGGCCGTAGGCCACCCAAGTTTGTTGGAAAACAACACTTACTGGGTAGAGACTATATAAATAATTGAAAAGTGAAAGATCTTGTTTTCTTAACTCTGCCGTGGGAGTTAGAGAATCTTGTGGGTAAAGCTGGGTAACTTTGTAGAATCATTTATTAATGGTATTTGAATACGCCGTGCTTCCAGTAAATGAAGCTGTGTTTAATGGGTGATTCCAATAGCGAAGCATAAATAGACTTGGAAATGTTGAAATCTAGTAATTAAGTTTTGAAACCCCAATTCCTTAAGAAGTTACTGTTCATTTTTGTTTAAATATGTTTATAAATAAAACTACATCCACAGATACTTTAATAAAACCACTATATCCTCATCCCTTGAAAAATCCCTGGCAAGTAGTTATATATCACTTCCCCATATGACTTGTTGAGTATGCTTGGTTATACTCAGTCTTGCTTTATTTTTCCCAACACAGAGATTAGGAGAAGAGAGAACGTTGCAATTATTCGTGTTAGGGTTACGACCGCACTCAAGCGTTCCAGTGAAAATTTTCTTTGGATCTTCTGAGTATAAGTAAATTTTTGGGCTTGGATGTCCATAAAGCTATTAAAATTGACTGTTAGGTCTTATTTTAATCAAGCTAACTTTTGAAATGTTCATGAGGAGGCATGATACTTTTTCTGTCCGTAACTGAACTCCTAAGCTGTTACGGAAGGTAACGACGTTCCTGTTCCAAAAAACGGGAGCGTTACAAAATCATCAGCAGCTTCCATAGTGACGATAACAGGGGTGAATTTTACCGTGCCATTTCCTTGTTTTTCATCTATATTAAAGGTATTGTAGTAATTTGCTTCGCTATGCGAAAATCGCTAAGCTGATCTGCTACAGTGCCCTAATCTATCCCCAGTTATGTAAAGAGACTGGTAGATGTGTTTGGTTTAGTGAATGAGGGTGGATAAGATAACCATCTAGGATTTGGAGGTTGTTCCTACGTTTAGTTGGATGGATGGGACGAAGTCTTCTGGGATAAGTTGATTCGACCTCAAGTAATATTTCCTCAATATGTTGATGGCTTGATCTAGGAAAAAGGTTGGATGAGCTCATCCAAGCTTAGTTAATCATGACAATTAGTGATGATTAGTGATAATTAGCATGTTTTAGTATTAATTAATAATTATTAGTGTAAGAGCAGTGTTGAAAAGTGATAACTATTTGTAATTAGTGTTAATGAGGATTGATTGGTGCAATATTAAATATTATTAATGAAAGGTAACGGATAAGCGATGATTATTTGTAATTAGTGTTAATAAGGGTTGATTAGTATAGTATTAAATGTTATTAATGAAAGGTAACGGTTTATAGTTTAGTTAATAAATGATAATTAAAATTAATTTGTAATTTATATTAGAATTTTAATTTTTCTCTAATCTAATTTGATCAGTGTTTGTCTGCTTTTATTCATTATCTGTAGTACCCCACATACAGCGAAATTGGGATACTACTATGGAACATCATCGCCAAAATAAAGAGGAAATAATAAAAGCAACAATAGAAATCATAAGAAAATTAAAACCTTTAAGGTACTTTATTTAGATAATCAACAAAAGCTGAAATAAATATTTGAAACATGAGACCGATCCACTTCTAATCAAATGAAGAATAAAATAAAATGGCAAAAGTAGTGGCAAGCCATAGTGCTAAAACTCGAGTGCTCCCACCTGTGCATATTGCTATCACTCAACTGGCCTTTACCTGACAAGGGAAAGAGTAAGCTTGAGATTTGAAAATCTAAGTAAGTACCAAAAAATGGTCACAACATAATGAGTAAAGAAAGGTAATGCAACCAAGAGAAATAAGGGACAAGCAATGTAAGCAAGCAATTGATATACATTAAAGGCAATTAACTCAGGTTACCGGAAACACTGATATAGATTGGAGACAGATATCGTAGAAACTGTGTAATTAAAGGTAATTGTTATTTGACAAGTTATAGCTAAGGCGTTGGCGATCACATCTCACATACCCGGTTATACGAGAATAGTCAGGCACATCCTTGTTCTCGACTGTATAACTGCCGACGAGGTATAATATCCTGTGTAACGAGAATGTATGGCCCCCGTACGTTACTAGGTGGGTGGAAATATCCCTTATATGTGGGTAATCCCGGGCTAGGTAACCGTCATTTCTTTTATTAGTGAATTATACAAGATGTAATTAGAAAGTCGAGAGTGAATTAAGGTAAAGTTATGAGAGTAATGGTTTGATATAGTTGAGGCAGGAGAGACATGATTTATGATACTAAGCGATGGAGAACAAAGATCTGATGATAGCATACTAGAATATGTCCTAGAGAGGATACTAAACGGAGTCATATAAGGGTTGTCAATCATACAATTTTTATTATATGATAAGTGATTATTAGTCAGATTAATGTACCACAACTAAATCAGTCAAGACTCACCATTAATAATGAACAGTTAAAGGATCATGGAAGCAAGGTATATAACTAAGTCGCCCAATGTTAAAAGATTACTAGTGGTTAACTTTAGATTTGAACATGTTTATACGCTACCCTGTCCATAATTTAAGCATTTATTTCAATCCCTAACTAAGCATGAATTTTATAGTCGAGCATTATACCAACTACAAGCGTACAACACTAACTAGCCCAGCGCATTAGAATCTGTCTAATTCTACAAGCAACATCCAACTGGCAATCAATACAATGCAACAAACCAATACTAGGCTAATGGCGGCAGGTAATCATGAAACAATAATATGTGAAAGAACAGGTTATGGCCGCAAAGTATTTGGCTTGAGCACGCTCGACGGACACGCGGCACGATGGATCCGAAATGCGCAATTGCCCAGCTGCTCCCTTAACAGCTGCATGGGAATCTACAGGGTGGTATGGAAGGTAATCGATCAGATAAAGATGAATTTAATAAAGGAACGATAGGAGATAAATTTGATTGGAAAGGAAATAGCCGTTCGGCTGAGCGAACAACCGTTTGGCCGCACGAAAACACATTCGGTCGCACGAATGGTCGTTCGGCTGAGCGAACAACCGTTTGGCCGCACGAAAACACATTCGGCGGCGCGAATGGTCGTTCGGCCGAGCGAACAGCCCTTCGGTCGCACGAAAACACGTTCGGCCGTGCGAACGACTGTTCGGCCTAATTTTCTTATGATTTCTATTGTTGTTTTTATTATTTCCTCTTTATTTTGACGATGACGTTCTATAATAGTATCTCAGTTTAGCTATGTATAGAATGCTACAGTATCATCTTATCCATTTAACTAAACACTCTCGCATCATCCTATCTATTTAACCGAACAAACAAGCAACTTATCCTTCCATCTATTTCACCAGATCCTACGTCATTCCATCCACCGAACAAACATACAAACTGTTGGATAAAAAATGCAAGCCATTTTGTCAGGTTCGAAGCGGGTAACAACCGCCTCGATAAAAATTCCAGTTCCTGCTGGCCACCACCTCTCATCAGCTCACTGCTCAGTGGCCACGCCCCAGGCCAAGAAAGGAGCACCGGGGAGAGATGGCAAGCGGAGGAGGGGATGTGAAGGGGGAGACGGTGCTGCTCACCGGCGCCAGCGGCTTCATCGGGTCGTGGCTCGTCCACCACCTCCTCGACCGCGGCTAGTCCATCCACGCGGCCGTCCTCAACCCCGGTCAGTCGCGCCATTCCTTGCTGCAACAGTGTAATGAAAAGAAGAATCAATGCGGGAGTCATGGTTCCGTTCGACGCCGGGGGAGTGCGACCTGTGGTGGTCACCTCGTCCATCTCCGCCATGTGCCCAGCCCCGGGTGGCCGGCCGGCGAGGTCCGCGACGAGCGCTGCTGGACCGACATCGACTACTCCGAGAAGAACGGGGTGAGCGTCTTGGGCAATCTTTAGCATCTCCATATTAATTTCTATCGTTTGCTTGGGATTCAGGACAGTGTGCAGCCTGTGTTCTTGGCAGGATTGCTTCTCAATTATCGTTCGATAATGTGCGTTACCTTTTGGATAGAATTTTAGAACAACTTGTTGTAAGTGCAAGTTAGATAATTCTACTTTTATTATGCATATGATGATATGATCATCTTGGGGGGGAAATGCAGTCTAACAAGACAGGAAAAGGTTGATTGCAGTGTAGTTGGTTATTCCAGAGTTGCTTGCTGAGATGAAAATGTGAGATCCCATATAGTTTTCTAGATGTGGTAGCAACTTAGTTCAATTGTGCAGATGACAGAATGATCTAGTTTTTCCGCATTTGATTCTACTGGACCGATAGGAACAAACATGCACCAAAGGGCAACATGGAAAAAGAAGTTGCGGAGCCAGGATTTTAACGATGGAAGTGTGAACTTAAGACACGTCCGTTCTAAAATAGGTTCAAATGACATAGTACGGAAATTCAATACAAGTTTACAAATTAATATACCGAGACTCAAATTAACACCATATAACTCTTCAAAGGCGTGTCTTGCAGCTCTATAACGTTTTAGGCCCCGTTTGGCACGGCTCCACTTCACAAGTGGAGCTGTTTTTTTTTGACTTCACAAGTGGAGCCAGGTGAAGCTACTTTTTTCAGCTCCTTGGGTGGAGCTACTTTTGTCTCAGCAGGTTTTAAAGAACTCCTTGGGTGGAGCTATTTTGTTTTACCCCCGTTTGGCACAAAACAGCTCCAAACAGCTCCAAGGAGCTGGTGGTGGAGCTGTGCTAAACGGGACCTTAATCATGCATTAATTTGGACAATTTATAATGATTTAGAAACATTATTAGCACCACCGAATTGGCAGCTAGCTAGTTGACACATGAACATTAGGAAACGATCTACCAGCATTCAAGAAGCTAATCGACATCGAGAACTCAGATGCATAAAAGAGCTGGGCGGTAAAAAACAAGGCACAATATGTCAGGAGAGTAGGGGACTTGGCAAGGCGGGTGTAGAAGAACTGCTTGGATAGATCCTAGCACTTCTTGGCCGGTCGATTGAGGAAGTGAGGATGGCTTAGGCATTTGGGTCATTTAGGCTAATAAGCTTGACTTATTGTTATTGGGTCTAATGGGCTGTCAGAAGTATGTTAGTATATATAGCGTATACTTTGTATATTAAGGGAGATATATATCAAATTTTTGCGTAAAAATTTTGGAGGTGCAACTGTACCCCCATGCTACAATGTGGCGCTCCGCCACTAGGAAAAAGGCTGCAGAATTTCAAAGATGCAACTTCTAGACGGCTTCCATTTGATAATCAATTTCACAGCCCAGGTTCTATTTGCCTTTGCATAGGTTTGGTACCCTGCTTCGAAAACATTGGCAGAGAAGGCAGCATGGATATTTGCAGAGGAGAATGGACTGGATGTGGTTGTGGTTAACCCAGGGACTGTCATGGGCCCGATAATTCCACCAGCCATCAATGCTAGCATGGCCATGCTTGTTCGCCTACATGAAGGTACGCATATGCATAGTTCTTAGTCTTAGAACTAAGAACTTTAATCATTTCTTAGTTCTGGATGCGAAGCTTAGATGCTGCACTTTAATCATTTTTTAGTCTTTCTAGGCAATCAATATTGTTTCCAAACAGTGACTAATGAGAGCAACCGCAATGACTAAAGTAAGTTTGCTCTCTATAATGTCTATGTGGCATATCCATGTAGACTATAGATAAAAAAGTAAAGATTACCCCTTCAACAGATGATCTATATACAATAATTTTTTTTGGTCCCACCCTATTTTTTAATCCTCCCAGCTCCATCCACGGCTCAATTCTTCGAGTGCGGCTCTGGTGCTGTGCCCCCTGCACTTAGCGCGTGTAGGGGTGCGCCCAGGAGCCGCCAAGTGTCCCTCAACATTCAAAAAAATTCCGAAAAATTCAAAAAAAATACTTAAAAATCAGAAGAATTGTAAAAAGTATTTTTTTTCTAAAAGTACTTTTATTAAAAAGTATTTTGAAGTACTTAAAAAAATACTTTTTAATAAAAGTATAAATCAAGAAAAAATTTAAGTACTTAGAAAAAAAGCTCCTGGCGCACCCCTGCACGCGCTAAGTGCAGGGGGCACAGCACCAGAGCCGCACCCCAATTCTTCCATGCGTGGGACCCGTTCGGCATTGAAATCTGTGAAGCGACGATCGCTAGCGTAGCGGCAACTCTTTTTCTCTCTCCGTTTCTCTCTCCGATGTGGACGCGCAGTAGATAGACTAAACGACCCGTTGCGGGTGCTCTGAGTGGAAGAGGAAAGCTGTAGCAACTTTTCCTCTTTTTGATTAATTTACTTGCAGAAACTAGGCAATTTTTACCCTCTGATGATATCTTCAGATGGAATGATGGATCACGGTAGTCAACTGACCACTATTACTATAGGTGTATTGGCTGATATGAAGCTTGTTGCGCTGTACTGAATATCCAGCAGTGAAGTATTAGAGAGTAAAATTACATAAACAAACGCCTCTTTCAGTTCTGGAATTGATACTCATTGGTTGAAAAAACGATCATGCATTGGCATTGACACTGGCAATGAAAATCACATGCATGCACTATTCAGAAGACTTTTTCTTGTTTGGTTCGTTGTGTGACTGCTGTGAGAAGGAAATACCTAACCTAAACACACATTTGTGCCCACACAGGTTGCACAGAGGAGTATGCAGATTTTTTACATGGGGCCAAGTCCATGTGGAAGACGTTGCATTGGCCCATATTCTGCCGCATGAGAACCCATCAGCATCTGGGAGGCATCTCTGCGTGGAGTCCATTGCTCACTGGAGTGATTTCGCATCCGAAGTTGCCGAGGTCTAACTTACTGTCACCAAGGGCAGTGACAGTATCTAACTTACCAGGGGATAAATGAAGCTATCTAATACTTAAACGACATTACTTGCACAGATACAAGCAGATCACCTACCAAGGCATAAATCAATCATCGGTACATGCTACAACGACAATGTCCATAGTTCAACGTACATGCACATCGATGACAATGACAGAAACATTTATAAAAACAGGGTACCAGTATGTATCAGTCTTTTACCTCATCTACCACATGAGAGCAGTCTAGACGAATTCACATCTGCTAAGCTGCGACATTGGACCCAAGGACAGAGTATCGTTTGATCAGATGAGTCAGCGACGGGAGCATGCCATAACCTACTGTCTGATTTTCTTGGCGCTGCAGTCAGGGCACTTGTAGTGCTTTATGTGTTCTGCTTTAGCCGGGGTTATCCTCACACATTTGCCATGGAACCACCTCTCGCAGATGTCGCAGCCGATCCAGAACTCGTTTGCACTGTAGCGACCGCCACAAGTTCCGCAAAAGGTTTCGTTACGTTCTTCATCGTCCTCGTCATACTCTTCGGCAACTGCCCTGGAGTTCTTTGCCTGGCCCTCATTTGTTCGCTGTATATGATAGTTGGAACTCAGTTTGCATTAAGTTTGATGACAAATACCTGGATTTTTAGCTTCTAAATTTTAAACAAAAGAAACTATTGGGGGGATCAATGCAGGAACCTTTGATGAGTGTCTGGATTTGCCGCTGCTATCAATGCCAGACCTATCTCTGCCATGCTTCCTGTCAACCAAAGTTTCATAGACAGTTGGCAAATCGTTGATCATGTTGAATAAGCGCTTCCTGAGACAAGAAGAGCAAAATCATCGGGTCAGCAACAGGCTGCAGCTAAAGCTTTCGCAACACCTTGAAACCATACACTGTAAGAACTAAAAACTAATTAACAACACATTCTTAAAAAGAGAAGAACTCAACAGCAGAATCAGCAAGTGCATCAAACCAGTTTCTCTTGTGCAATCAGTAACAGCTAAAGCTTTCACACAAACTTGAAAAGAATAGACGGATGCTCATGCGAAAAATATACCTAGTCAAAGTAATAGTCTGAACACAAAAAATGGCATAATAAAGAACATTGCAGTCCAAATGCTGTTTCCCCAATAGAAGAGATAATGAGAAATTTTATGGCCCGGTATCGACAAGATAAGAACGAGCCTATACACTTTAAAAAAAATGGGAAACAAGTTCAGGAAATAGAAAGAGATCCATAGAGAACTGATTAAAGACCAAGTTTCATTTGGCACACAGAGAACTGCTTAGGCAGCAAATTCTCGCTGTAGATCTTGTGAGAGGAAAAAAAAGTGTAATAGAAAGAACCGCAAGGTGCGCGCAATAAATAAACATGTCAATGATTTTTTTGGTAAGATTCTAGAATTATGGCTTTGCCAGCATTCTGGGACAAGACATACAACAACGAGCATTAGGCCAAAAGGATTTCACGTACTAAGCTAGACCAATTCCCTGCACGGAGTATCAAATTACTTAGTTGCCATTCAGTGTATCAAGAGAAAAGAAATGAATTAATATACTGCACAAGAAAATGTCAGAAGAGATAAATGTATAGTTGTACACTAAGGAAAACTAAATGCCAACATAGTAAATGGAAATTTAAGCACAACCTGTTGCTTAATCCCCCTTATCTTTGTATTTTCGACATCCCAGTTGATTATTACATTCACACAAAATTAGTGAGAACATCCCAAGCAGAAAAATTAAATCTGAGCTCACTAAATTCTGCATATAGTTTCTTGCCTTTACAATTGGCTAAAATTATTTCCAGACAGACGTACATCGATAGAGTGAATAAGCAAGTACTAAAGAAGTACCATTGTAGCGCTCTCCAACAACTGCAAGCATCAAAGATTCCTTTTGCTATGTTTTTGTTCACCTTGGTAAAAAAATTCAACTTCAGTGCAAATACATGAGAAAGTAGATTGAAGTATTTCTATTTGGAATGTACACCTTGTGCTGAACTCCACCTTTTCTGTAAAGCCTCTGGTAACAGATGCTATGAAAAATCATGAGCAAAATCATCAATTCAAGGCTGCTAAAAATCCAGGAATAATTTTGGCTATTCAGGACGCTAGTGCAAAAGCCCTAGAATAAGGCTGCAGAGACCTACTTGCAGCATTTGATCAGGGGGTAGTTTAGGAACTACAATATGTTTTTTTGGGTGGCATTCTACACTATATCGACCAGTAAATGTACAACTTCTTGAACCAGGACGAAGGCATCTACCGAAATAAATTACTGCAATTAACATGTCAGAAAATTTCAGAGATGAATGAACCTGCAATCAATACCTTCTGACTTGTAGGTGCCATTTTAATTTTTAGTTCCAGATAGCTAAGCTTTGCAACTCATTAGACCAAACTGTGGCATAGTTCTTCACAACAGAAATGAAAATGGGATAGGCATTAAAATTCTTAAAGGCAGTGGAAAATGTGCAAGGATGGAACTACATAGAAGCAAAATATCCTCCACTTGTTTACACGATTTTCTGAAATAAAGTGAAAAATGAACAGTTGCCTTTCATAATGAGCCGATGGACCTAACAGCTCTTCACAATATCTACAATGAACCCTGCGAATTGCATCATCATCAAACTTAAAGGATCGACACAAACAAAAGCAGGCAGGCCAATGAAGCAAACACGTTCACGAAGCATGACCCCTGATTCACTCAAAGCAAAGAAAGGAAACAAAAAGAAGAGCGCAAGAGACATGTGCACACCAGCACATGCACATACATGCAACAAGCAATAAACATGTGCACATGCACACACATGCAACAAGTGAAACAAAATAAATAAATAGGCCATAAACTCGATCACGCGCATCCCCAGTCACCTAACAACCAAGCAAACTACTCCACCAAAAAAAGGCCAAATCTAAACTTCCCTGAATTCTCTTTCAGGAAGAAAAGAAAAAGGACACCTTAAAATCTAAACCAACAAAAACTGACTTTTTTTTCTCGATCAACAAAGGCCCCAACCAAGCAATCGAATTCAGAATGTATACGTAGTGGCGGAACAGTATTAGACTATTAGTACCGTTCGTTTGCGTTGAGTCGTGCGCTGAAGAAGAAGGCGACGGATATGAGCCACGAGTCGGAGTGGACGGCGACGAGGGAGAGCCAGTCGCGGCGGTTCATGCCGTCGCGCGCGAAGTTGATGCCCAGCGCCGGCTCGGGCAGCTCTGGCGGCACCTCCTCCGCCGGCAGCGCCACCTCCCAGGTCCCGTTGGCGTGGCCGTACAGGCACAAATTCTCCTTATCTGCACCCAGAAAAAAAACAATTCCTGATCCAGTCAACCCCACCCGGATCCACCGTTCCACGCACCCAGGAACAGCTCGCCGCGGATCGATCTCACTCACCTGGGTCGCAGAAGCCGTAGAACTCGTCCACATCTGCACAGCAGCACGAGACGCAAGCGTAGCGTTAGATCTACAAGAGGGTCAGTGCGGCACGACGAGAGGCGAAGCGAGGCGAGGGGAGGGGGGTGGTTACTTACCGGAGGTGAGGGCGCGGACGAGGGCGGAGCGCCGGACGGAGAAGTCCTTGAAGATGCCCTCCACGGTGCGCGGGTTGGAGGAGACGGGGGCTGGGGCCATCTCCATCGGACGGAATGTCCGGCGCGTCCTTCCGGCGAGGTGTACCGGCGGCGGCGGCGGGCTCGGAGGCAGCTCGGATAGCGGAGGGGGGAGGGCAGCAGCTGCGGCCGTGCGGGCGTCGTCGAGTCGAACGCGAGAACTGGATTCCGTTTATTACACCCGGCCGAGGTAAAAGGATTTGTTTGGTCGCGACCCCGTGGGTGGATAGGGGGGAGGCTGACGTGGTGGACCAGGGCCTGAGGCTGGCCGAGGGACCACCTGGACGTGTGTAGGGGTGTGGAGTGGTGGGTGTAGAGAGGGGTGGTCGGAGATCTACGGCCTATGGAGGTGGGCCCGGGTAGGTGCTGACCTGGCACCTATAGGGATGGCCCCATTTAAGCTTAGCCTGGCCCTGAGCCGGATCGTTTCAGATCGCGCTTTCCGAACTGCACTGTTGGCTCCCGCAGTTCGAAGGGGCCACTTGACGCGGACCACTGCACGCATTTTCTACCGTTCGGTCCACTCTAAACGGACTTTAGTATCTGATTTTTAGTTTATTTGACTTAAAAAACCACTTAAAATATATCTCTTTTATTGCCCATGACAATATAATAGTTTATTTAATTTTTCTTATTTTTTCTAAGAAAAATCTAACATCCATTACCTAACAATTTCAATTAAAAGCTATAATCAAAAACTTAAATCAAAATCTAGTTAAAGAATCATCTAGGGCCCCTCTCGTTTCGGCTCTAGTTTCTGACTTATTTCTCACTATTTATAAATTTTGTCTTTTCTAGCTTTTTGACCTTTTTGCTGGTTCTTTTTTCTATATTCGTTCGCATTGCCTGTAATAGGTTAACCTGTTTTTCTATTTTTAATTTTTTAAATTTACTTATGTCAAATAAATCACCATCAGATATAGTGTAATTCAGCCAATTACAGTATAATTTCAATTATAAACTATTATTTTTCAGTCTAATTAAGCAGCACTTAGATCTCGCCGTGGACAGTCTATGAATGCCGCTTATTCCATGGTCAATTCGCTGATACGAGATTGCCACTGATTAATACTCATTATAGTACCATGCTGTTATTGAAACTACAGCACAAAGTGAAGATCACGAAATTGTTTGTCCCAAGTTGCAACCAAAGATTCAGAACCATACGTACTCGTATGTTACACTCAGACGACCATTGATATCGCAACGAGATAATAAACCCACTAGCAGTTCTACAGTAGAGTTTAAACTCAGACGCTTTAAATTTCAGATGTTTCCTCGGCAAAACTTAAACAGGCAGCTGATAAGCTCATGTCGAAATTTGGACACTGTTGGACCTATGCACAGCCGAAATTCCGGATTTGGCCCCCGAGCGAAGAAAATTCCGTTTTTGGACCCGTTCGGAGCGCGCGTTTTACCGGTGGCTGCCACGTACCCCGGTCGTGCGGTCTGGTACCGCACGACCGCACTGTTCACCGGTCGTGCGGTACCAGACCGCACGACCGGCCTGCGTACGCGCCCGAGCGCGCGACCGTCCTCCCTCGCCGCACGACTCCGGTCCCGCCCCGCTCGAGCGCGCGTCCGACCCGCGCGAGCGCACGACCGCGTGGCTGAGCGCGCGTCTGCCGTCGCCCGAGCGCACGAACCGGGTAGATCCAAAATTTCAGTCGCGCGGTCGGCGGGAGTCAGTGATGATGGCGCGATCTGTCCTACATTACACATTGATGGTGGCTTGTGGAGTACACATATGGCAATCTTTCGTCTTGTTAATGAAGATTAGGGGCAGGCAAAATAATGACTGACCTGCTAGTTTCCAAAAAAGAAAAGAAAAAGACCGACTGGTCTGCGGTCTAAACAGTTTTGAGAAGCCATCGCTGGATATACACGTGGAATCGGCGTCAAATCCGGCCGGAATGGCGTCCAGGACGAGACGGCAGTGCAGGTATCAATTCTCGAGTGACAAAAATGCCGACACGTCTATTGGTATCATTGCGTCGCGACTAAAATCTATGGCCGTTTAATCAGCGATAAGATGGAAGAGAGCGCTTTGTGCCCGTCGTGATAGACTCCCGCTGACCGCGCGACTGAAATTTTGGATATACCCGGTTCGTGCGCTCGGGCGACGGCAGACGCGCGCTCAACCACGCGGTCGTGCGCTCGGGGCGGGGCGGACGCGCGCTCGGGCTGGGCGGGACCGGAGTCGTGCGGCGAGGGAGGACGGTCGCGCGCTCGGGCGCGTACGCAGGTCGGTCGTGCGGTCTGGTACCGCACGACCGGTGAACAGTACGGTCGTGCGGTACCAGACCGCACGACCGGGGTACGTGGCAGCCACCGGTAAAACGCGCGCTCCGAACGGGTCCAAAAACGGAATTTTCTTCGCTCGGGGGCCAAATCCGGAATTTCGGCTGTGCATAGGTCCAACAGTGTCCAAAATTCGCTCATGTCAACACCCCCTGTGCACCACAGGCCCAAAACATTATGAAGTAGCCAGCTACAAGTAGAGTAGGTGTTCTTTTCGATTGTGGTTTATAGCTTCGGTTTATGAGTATTGGTTCTAGTGTGGGTACTTATATGAAAGAATCGAATGCTGATAACCCGTTTTAAAAAGACTATCCTGATAAACTATTTTGAAACGATGACAGATAAGTTGTTTTATTTATTTGTTTGAATGAAAGCATTAAGTTAAAAGAACGAGGATAAAGAAGATGTCCAACTGCCGGCCTACGGCTTGCAGTGAAGGGAGCTGGTTTTAAGATCTGGGCTTCTTTTCCTTGAAGAGGGCGAGGAGGGACACACCAGAGACCTTCACCACCTTGACCCGGACACCGGGAATATCTCCCACGGCATGTCCCTTCCGACCGAACCCAGCGATGAGCACCTCGTCCTGCACTCACAATGGCCCATGGGCATTGTTAGCAGAGAGGGGCACAACAGCGCTGTAATGAAAGGCAAACATAGCACCAACGTTTTCATCAATGAAGTTCCAAGCAACCGTCATTTGGCACAAAGCAGCGATCTTCTTTCCATTCTTCACCAGCTGGACACGAGCACACTTACGGATCGCAGAGTTTGGCTGCTTAGCTTCAATGCCACTGCAATTGAAGTAGTGCATGTCAGGCATTTAAGTATTCTTCAGAAGAACTGAGCATTCGTTATTCATCGCACTTACGTCTTTTCAAGGACAATCCCCTTTGCGTGAGAAGAACCAGCAAAGGGCTTCTTCCACTCGTTCCCAAGATGACTTATTGTAAGCTTTGTCAGCCCACCTCTGGTTCCTTCAGTGGGGTCTTGAGCTTGCGGCCAGCTCCCGTACCACGTGTCTTACTGCAATAGCGTTACAAGCATTAGCATTCAAGAAATACATGTGAACACCAAATGCAGCATATCGAGTTCCCACTGAAACGTTTCCAGCAAAGTATTAAGGTAGAAATAGAACCATATAATTAAGTACAGTAAATGAATGAAATTACTTTCATTTTCAAAGTAAAGAAGTACAGCAATGTTGACAGATTACTCCAGTCAACTAGACAAAAGCAGGAAATGAACGAAAGCAAATTGATACAACCATCTTATAAAGTTCCACGTACGATGAAAAAGCATGTCAGGGCAGGCCTTGAGCACAAAAGTTGATAAAAGCGTAATTTCCGAAAGAGAATACATAAACAGGTCCGTACCAAGTATACTAGTATAATACCTGTTTGCTCTAACGTATAGTTTTTTTACATAAGTCAATTTGTAGCACTTCAACAAATGCAAGTAAAACTATAGCTTAAATCAGAGCACAGAGGCCCTAAGACAAAAATATATTATCCCATCAATGGGAAGGGTAAAAGTTGAAAGCTCCCGATAAACCAAACCATATTTGAAACAAAGCAACAAAGAAAAATGTCAACAGACCAACCGTATGTCATATATTTCAAATCTCTCAGAGCTTCAGAGCCACAACAATACCACTATATTAGTTGAAATGAGGATATGCTACTTCAAAGTCTAGTTGCTAAGTGAAATTGTAAAAAAAAATGTCTTACAAGAGGTTGTACAGTCCAAGCAAGTTTGGTCACACTTGGGACAAAGGCCTTTGGCCCACCACTTCCTATATGCAACCTCCTAGATAAGAGAAAAGTAATCCAATATATAGATGAAATATATGGCATTAATCCACTACTCTACTGCATGAATCCACAATGCACTGCATAGCTAAGGTATAAAAAACTGACAGGCGCAATTAGACACAGGAGAGGGGTCTGCTTCTTCAGTCGATAGAGCACAATCCAATACGCACATAAGATTGACATACCTATAAACCTGTGCTATAATGATTCTAATGGTCAAATAGTTAATATAAATGTGTGGAATTAGAGGTGGATAATTTGCTCAAGCCAACCAAAGAGCACTTCAGACTACAAAGTTGCTCCTGTTACAATCAAAAGCAAGGGATGCCCAATGTACAGATGTCTTCCCAAACAGACACCTTCCCATGCCAACTTCTCATCATCTATATATATGTATCAACATGTACAGATTGAAGACTAATGTTAATGAAAGCATCAATAGTTCATCACATACACTGTCTCAATCTACTTCACAACACGTTATCAGCACCTTTCTCTCCAAATCGAGCATCACGCACACATACATTCACATGCAACAGAGAAGAACATAAGGTAAAGAAACTACTCCTGAATGTTCAAGCTTTGACGACGTCGACCGGCGGTGGCGCATGGCGTCCTCATGGCGCGAGCGGCACAGCCCGGTGCGAGGCGCAGACCGCGCGGCGCGGCGGTGTGGCCCCCGACGGTGGCGCGCAGCGCCCGAAGAGGATCACGGCCGACGGCGCCCAAGACGTGGCGGCCCGTGGCCAGCGACGCCCAGGGCAGCGGCGCCCGACGGAGCCCGCAGGAGGCGGCGCCCGGCGCGGCGGCAGGCGAGGCCCGGCGGCGTGGCGCGTCCTCACGGCGCAGCCCGAGCCCGCGGCCGACGCGGCGCAGCCCGAGCCCGTGGTGGCGAAAGCCCGGCGAGGAGGAGGCGCCCGTGGCGGCGCTCGCGGCCGGCGGCACCAGCGCCGGCGGCATGCTGCGCCTGTGGCGGCGCTCGTGGCCGGCGGCACCCGCGCCCGTGACATGGCGGCGCCCGTGGCAGCCCGTGGCGGCGCGATGCAGCACGGCCGGAGCCGGAGGCGCCCGTGGGCGACGGCCTGGAGCGGCGCAGTAGCCGGCCGGCGAGGCGCGGCACCACGGGCCGGCGGCGTCAGAGCCCGCTGAGGCGGCCGGCGGCTCCCGCAACGGCGCCTCCCGAGGCGGCAGCGCCCGCGGCGGCGACGGCGGTGCCCGAGCCCGACGCGGTCCACGGCCGGCGGCGCCCAAGCCTGAGGCGGCTCGCGGCCGGCGGCGCCTTGCGCCCAGACGCGGCGGCACAGCCGGCCAGGCCGGCTTGGCGCGGCCGACGCGCGGCCCGTGCGGTCGCGGCGCCCAAGCCCGGCGGCGGTGGAGGCGGCGCCCAAGGGGGGCGGTGGAGCGCGACGTCCGGCGGCGGCCTGCGGCGGCGCAGGCGGCGGTGGCGCCCATGGCCGGTGGCGGCGGCTCCCCATGGAGGCGGCGGCGGCTGGCTAGGGTTGGGGGGAAACCCTAATTCCCCCCTCCCTCCTTTTACAGTGGTTGCCCAAAATGGGCTTTTGGCCCAAAAACGCCCCCACCTCCCCACTTGGGCCTAAAGGCTGAATGGGCTTCAGCCCAAGTTGCCGAACTTTTGCATTTTCCCCCTTAGATGTCATGGCAAATGCAGAATTTTATTTTCAATAAATTTATATTGTAGTATTTGCAGAATAGTCCTTTTACTTGTTTATATCTGTTAATTTTTACAGTTATAAATTAGCATTTCAGTCCCTACAGGATTTGAAAATTATGTAATTGTTCAAATAAATGTGCATGCACATTTCTATAACTTTTACATATTTAGGATTATTTTATTGCAATTTATTTACAATATGAATTGCGACCATATTTAAATTTGCTATCTTTCGCAAATTTAATACTTAAAATTCCCATTTAGTAAGTACCATTGTACTTAATAATTTGGAATTTTTTTGCAAAATATTATACCTACCATAAATATCATAAAATCACAATTTATGACACTTTGCTTGTACGCTATGCCATACAATAAATTGGTGTTCACCACCAATATTGTGATTACACGTTATTATAAATATAACCTCATGTTATATTTAATTTGGGTATATCTTCATTCGGATTACAATACTCATATTGTTTTCCACATATTTTGCATTTTATTACAACATTACCATACACATTAATTTACCCCATGTAAATTAATCATTTATGGTGTACTTTTCATGTAAGTTTTTAAATAGCTTACCATACAAGCACTTAATATTTTTTTTATGCAAATGCTTTAGGTTGATTTTCTCTCGTTTTGGAATAACACAAAGTTTCTTAACTTTGATATTGGCCATACACAAGGTAGTACCACAATACTATTGCGGGATTTATTCCTCAACGTGCGTACCCAATATCAAGTTTTGAAATATTTTGGTCTACACTTTTGGGTGACTACCTTTATTTATTTTCAAATTGGCCATACACAAGGTAGTACCATGGTACTACTGTGGGATTTCATCCTCAACGTGCGTACCCAATTTGATTATAAATTATACAAGGTCTACACCTAAGTGATTACCATGGTTCTTTTTCACATTGGCCATACACAAGGTAGTATCAAAGTACTACTGTGGGATTATCATCCTCAAAGTGCGTACCCAATGTTGAAAAATGAATTCAATAAAGTTAACACCATTGGTGATTAACTATGTTGTTCCACACTAGGAGAATGTCCCTTTATGTATTTCAAGTTTACCTTGATTACTTGCATTTCGCATTGCTTATTTAACATTGCCAAAGATTTTAACAAATCTGTGGCCCTACATATGTAGGCACAATGGCTACTAAAGAGTTTGAGGCTCTCGCTCTTGACGGCCACAACTTCCCCATATGGGCGATGGATCTCAAAGTGAGTCTATCGTTGCGCGGAATGTACCAGGCAATTGCAGCTCCCCAAGAGGGTGTAGCTCCTTTGGCTGAGACTCTCAAGTACAATGCCTTATTTATCATAAGGAACCACATCCATCCTGATCTCAAGGCTGAGTATCTGATGGAAGAAGACCCACGCGCTCTGTGGCTTGCTCTTCAAACACGGTATGAACAGCAGAAAGCAGTCATCCTACCGGAGGCTGTCAATGAGTGGAACCACCTCCGCATACAGATTTTAAATCTGTGGGAGAGTTCAACCATGCTGTTCATATCGAACATATTTGGTATTGAAAATGAAGTTTGTATGTATTCTATATACTACTATAAGAATTTCATTAAATTCTTCTTTGTGTATATAGATTTTTGGAGTTAATAATGGAGGAGGAATTATGCCTTGTGGATAGTGGTACCACAAACTCTATACATAGGGACACAAAATATTTCCTAACTCTTACTAGGAGGAAAGGAAATGTTTTAACAATCGCTGGACGCGATGCAACGATAGTAGGCTCTGGTCGCGCCTCTATCACTCTCCCTATGGGTACACAATTGGAAATTGAGGATGCACTATTGTATCCCGATTCAACACGTACTCTACTCAGTTATAGAGATATCCGTCAAAATGGTTTCCATGTTGAAACCCAAAATGACAACAAAGAGGAATATCTCCTCTTAACCAAAAACAACGGATATGGCAAACAATTACTAGAAAAAAAAATTCCATCTTTAAACTCCGAATTGTACTATACATACATCAAACTTGTTCAACATATTACGTACAAAGTAATTTTCCAAAACACAACCACATTCCAAACATGGCATTATCGCCTTGGCCATCCAGGCATTGGAATGATGAGGAAAATTATTAGCAATTCAATTGGTCATACATACCATAAAACAAAATTTCCGGAATCCTCAGATTTTATGTGTACTTAATGTGCCACCGGAAAATTGATTTTAAGACCCTCTTATCTTAAAATCAGAGCTGAACCACTTAAATTCCTTGAACGTATTCAAGGAGATATATGTGGTCCTATACAACCATTGTGTGAACTATTCAGGAACTTCATGGTTTTAATTGACGCATCTACTAGATGGTCACACGTGTGTATTTTATCCACACGAAACCATGCATTTGCTAAATTAAATTGGTCAAATTATCCAATTACGAGTACATTACCCTGAATATCGAATTCAATCAATTCGAATGGATAATTGTGCTGAATTTTCATACCATGCCTTCAATGACGATTGTATGGCTCTTGGGATACAAGTTCAACACTCTGTTCCATATGTCCATACACAAAATGGTTTAGCAGAATCTCTTATCAAGAGAATCAAGCTCATTGCAAGACCATTACTACAGAATTGCAATTTACCAACATCGTGTTGGGGTTATGCAGTTTTACACGCTGCTGACTTAATACAATTGCGTCCAACTGCTTATCATAGCACTTCCCCGCTACAATTACTACGTGGAAATCCATCAGATATTTCCCATCTGCGAAAGTTCGGTTGCGCTACATACGTACCGATCTCACCACCGCAGCGTACCTCAATGGGACCTCACAGGAAACTTGGGATCTATGTTGGGTATAAATCTCCGTCAATCATAAAATACCTCGAGCCCCTAACAGGGGACCTGTTTACGGCCCGGTACGCTGATTGCATATTCAATGAGGAACATTTCCCGGCATTAGGGGGAGACAACAAGTACCAAACTGAATGCCAGGAAATTAATTGGAATGTTCAACGCATTCCTACCTCAGACCCACGTACCAGAGAGACTGAACTTCAAGTTCAGAAACTCATTCATTTGCAAAACATTGCAAATAACCTGCCAGATGCATTTACTGATTATATGGGTGTCACAAAAATCCTATAATCCTGCTAGAAATGTACCTGAAAGAGTGGAGGTACCGCAAAATACCACTCAACTCCCAGTTCAAAATAAGAGGGGGAGAAGTACGGTACAAATGGCGGATACAGCTTCTAACAAGCGACAAAGGAAACAAAAGAATGTAAATGCAGATCAACCTCAAGTTGATAGACACCAAAGGATCCTTAAACCCAGATCAACAGTGCACTCAATTACTGATCCTGGGACATCGGAATACCCCGACTCAAATGTTTTGGGAAATAACATTGAGTCACCAGGGGTCCAAGAAATTTCCACAAACTATACTGATTCTGGAGAATCATACGATCGTAAGACTACAATTGTCGACATTTATTTCTCCACAACAATTGCAAACAACCTTCAAAATGATCCAGATCCCAAGACCATGGCAGAGTGCAAACAGCGCTCGGACTGGAATCAATGAAAGGATGCAATTCAAGAGGAGTTAGCCTCGCTCAAGAAAAGAGATGTATTCACCAATGTGATACATACACCTCCCAAAGTATTCCCTGTCGGTTTCAAATGGGTTTTCGTCCGCAAACGGAATGAAAACAATGAGGTGGTGAGATACAAAGCAAGGCTTGTAGCACAAGGGTTCACGCAAAGACCCGGCATTGATTTCAATGAAACTTATTCTCCAGTAATGAGTGGAATAACATTCCGATACTTAATCTCATTGGCAGTTAAAAATCATCTATCTTTTCAGTTGATGGATGTAGTGACTGCATATCTTTATGGGTCACTTGATTCGGAAATATACATGAAAGTTCCCGATTGAATTTCAATTCCGAATCCGAACGCAAATCGCAATATGTATTGTGTAAAATTAAACAAGTCTTTATACGGCTTGAAACAGTCGGGTAGAATTTGGTACAACCGACTAAGTGAGTTCCTAACCAAAAAGGGATACTCCAACAATGATGATTGTCCATGCGTATTCATCAAAAGATCCTCAACACACAGGATATAGATGAAGCACGTAATCATCTTATGACGGAATTTGAAATGAAGGATTTGGGTAAAACCAAATTTTGCTTAGGTATACAACTTGAGCACCTTCATACATGCATCATAGTGCATCAATCAGCCTATGTCCAGAAAATATTGGAGAAATTCAATATGGACAAAGCATATCCATCGAAAACCCCCATGGTTGTTCGAACTCTCGACAGGGACAAAAATCCATTTAGACCCCGAGATGACAATGAAGAGCTATTGGGACCCGAGGTTCCATATCTCAGTGCTATAGGAGCGCTAATGTACCTTGCAAATTGCACCCGGCCGGATATCGCATTTGCAGTAAATCTACTTGCTAGATATAGCGCTGCTCCAACCAAAAGACATTGGGTAGGAGTGAAGAATATCCTTAGATATCTTCAAGGCACTAAAGATCTCGGTCTATTCTTCCAGAAGAATAAAAATATGGATTCAATAGGATATACTGATGCTGGCTATTTATCAGATCCCCATAATGCCAGATCACAAACAGGCTTTGTATTTTTACACGGTGGAACAATCATCTCTTAGAAGTCTTCAAAACAGACTATAGTGGCTACATCCACTAATCATTCTGAAATAATTTCATTATATGAAGCATCACGTGAATGTGTATGGCTTCGCAGAATGATTAACCACATACAACAATCATGTGGTATAGGTGCTATCGCATCACCTACCATTATCTACGAAGATAATGTTACTTGCGTTGTTCAAATGCAAACGGGTTACATAAAGAGCAATATCACAAAACATATTGCACCTAAACTTTTTTACCCACATGAATTGCAAGAGAGTGGGGAAATAAATATTCTGCAAACTAAGTCTTGTGATAATCTCGCGGACTTATTCACCAAGTCATTACCAATTTCCACATTCCAAAAATGTGTTCATGGAATTGGTATGCGAAGACTACGTGATTTGCAGATATCAGGGGGAGAAATCTCCTAAGATTTAACCCGTTCAATATAAATATTGTACTCTTTTCCCTTTATGAGTTTTTCCTCTAAGGTTTCTCATTAAGGTTTTTAATGAGGCAATATGACAACGTAATCATAAATATATTATATCTCTATTTTCCCCACAGGGGTTTTTAAGGAGATATAATCATATATATGCCATATCAAATTTTCTCCTTAAATTTTCCCATTGGGTTTTAAAGGAGTTTTCATGGCATATCAACTTTATAGGTTCTCCTCATATTTTTCCCTATAGGGTTTTGGAGGAGTTTTTCCAAGATGATGAATCAAGATGATCATATGAAGATACATTGGTCAAGGGGGAGTGTTACAATCAAAAGCAAGGGATGCCCAATGTACAGATGTCTTCCCAAACAGACACCTTCCCATGCCAACTTCTCATCATCTATATATATGTATCAACATGTACAGATTGAAGACTAATGTTAATGAAAGCATCAATAGTTCATCACATACACTGTCTCAATCTACTTCACAACAGCTCCATCTATTTAACTACAGTTCACACCTCAGCATAGAACCGTACTAACGAGGTAACACGTAAAGGCCATCAAGGGTTCGAACTTTGCTCTCTCTTTTTGATAGGAAGGTTCGAACATGTCAGTGAGGCCTGGTCCTCTTTTAAGCTAATTTCATAATTTGCAAACTACAGCTTAAACCACAGAGGATTTTGCTGTTAGAGGTGCGATTTGAATAAAACACGTCACTTAATCAGCTCCAGCTACAAATAATGCATCCAAAAAGTAACAGTTCGTGCACACTATCTAGCAATTAATCAGACTGTTATGAATTCACTTGAAATGTTGAAACTACGTCCACAAGGGCATTAGAAATTTAGAATCAACAAGCAACTAGAGATACCACAACACATTATATGTCGAAGGGATTGAGACATTGATAGCCAATAGATCTGAAGAAACAGCAAAATTGCACAGATGAGCACGGAACTTCTAGGACATTTCATCAAGAATACAGAATGTTCTATTACCCCATGTTGGATCGGCGCAGGCGGCTGCAAAGCTCTCGCCGGGAGCTGGGCGGCCAGCGATGAGGGCGCTGGAGCTAGCTGTTATGGGGAATAACAAACTATACATATATCTCTAACACCCCCCCTCAAACTCATGGTGGATCAACAACACTGAGTTTGGAGAGGAAGAAGCTGTGCTGTGCTCGAGTCTGGGCCTTCGTGAAGAAATCCGCTATCTGAAGCTCTGAAGGCACATACTGAAGAGCAATCACCTGATCATGCACACAAGTCCTCATGAAAGAAGCATCAACTCCAATGTGCTTGGTGAGCTCATGCTTCACAGGATCACGAGCAATACTGATAGCACCTGTACTGTCTGACAAGAGAGGGGTCGGTGTAGTGACAGAAACACCAAAATCCTCAAGTAACCACCGTAGCCAAGTAATCTCTGCTGTCAAGAGAGCCATAGCTCGCAACTCAGCCTCTGCACTCGAACGGGACACTGCAGTCTGTTTCTTCGTCTTCCAGGCAATGAGAGAACCACCAAGAAAAACACAGTAAGCAGAGATAGACCGGCGATCAGAGGGATCGCTGGCCCAAGTAGCATCCGAATAGGCCTGAAGCTGTAACGAGCTGGAACGTGGAAAGAAGAGACGGCGAGAGATAGTCCCACGAAGGTATCGCAGAACTCGAAGAAGGTGGCTGTAGTGAACCTGAGTGGGAGCTGAAACAAACTGACTCAGAATATGAACTGGATAAGAGATATCTGGACGAGTAACAGCAAGGTAGACAAGACTCCCAACAAGATGACGATAGCGAGTCGGATCAGAAAGAGGCTCGCCATCAGAGAGTCGGAGGTGAACATTGAGCTCCATGGGAGTCTCAACAGTACGCTGATCAGTGAGAGAGGCGCGATCAAGAAGATCCTGAATATATTTCTCTTGGGACATAAAGAAACCATCTGGAGTGGAAGTAACCTCAATCCCAAGGAAATAACGAAGAGGACCAAGATCCGACATCAGGAACTGCTCACTAAGACGAGCCTTAACAAAGGCAATGTACTCAGAATCATCTCCCGTAATGATCATATCATCAACATACAAGAGAAGAAGAGTCCGACCACGAGACGAAGTGTGGACAAAGAGCGCAGGATCATGATCACTAGCTGAAAATCCAGCACCAGTAACCACAGAGGAGAAGCGCTCAAACCAAGCACGGGGGGCTTGCTTAAGGCCATAGAGAGAGCGACGAAGGCGACAGACCATGCCCTCAGGAACAGAATACCCAGGTGGCGGATGCATGTAGACCTCCTCACGCAACTCACCATTAAGAAAGGCATTCTTGACATCAAGCTGAGAAACAGACCAGTGGCGAACAGACGCCACCGAAAGAAGAGTGCGAACAGTGGTCATGTGGGCCACAGGAGCAAAAGTCTCGTCGTAGTCAACACCGTGCTGCTGCTGAAAACCACGAGCAACAAGACGCGCCTTATAGCGCTCAAGAGAGCCATCAGAGCGAGTCTTAATCTTATAGACCCACTTACATGTGATGGGATGAGAATGGGATGGAAAAGGAACAAGATCCCAAGTACCAGTACGCTCGAGGGCAGCAATCTCCTCGGCCATGGCAAGCTGCCACTCAGGGTGAGTAACAGCATCCCGGTAGGAGACAGGCTCACGAGTAGCTGCGCCAGCAAAGGCAAAACGGGCAGGAGGCCGAATTGACTGGCGATCACGGAGAGCGTAGCGAGGGGAAGATGACCCATCAGGGGAAGATGGAGCATCAGAAGAAGATGGAATATCAGAAGAAGATGACACATCTGGAAGGTCCTCAATACGAGGTCGTCGAGTGTAGACGATAGTGGGAGGAGCCTGGGGAGTCGTAGGAGTCAACACAGGCGGCGACAACGGCGGAGAGGCCACAGGGGGAATATGTGGAGACTCAGTAGGACAGGTGGACAAGGGCAAAACAGATATAGGAGTATCTGGAAAGGTCAAGAAAGACAGAGACTCCACAGAGGAAGCCGAAGGAGAGGCAGGACGTGGGTAGAATGGACGAGACTCGTCGAAAGTCACATCCCGAGAAACCCGTATCCGACGACCAACAGGATCCCAGCACCGATAGCCCTTGTGCTCGGCACTGTACCCCAGAAAGACACACTCAACAGACTGAGCGGTCAGTTTGGTACGTTCTCGAGGGGCGAGGAGAACATAGCAAACGCAGCCAAACAGATGAAGGGCAGAGTAGTCAGGAAGAAGACCACAAAGACGCTCAATAGGGATCGCACCCTTGAGAGCAGAAGAGGGCTGAATGTTGACAAGATAGGTGGCAGTGGAAACGGCCTCGGCCCAAAAGTGAGGTGGAATAGAGGCGGCGATCATCAGAGCACGAGCCGTCTCAAGGAGGTGACGATGCTTGCGCTCAGCGACACCATTCTGAGCATGAGCACCAGGACAAGAAAACTGAGCGAGAGTGCCCTGCTCAGCAAGGAAGCTGCGCAGGTGACGGGAGAGGTACTCGCCAGCAGAATCAGCACGAAAAACACGAATAGGAGTGGAGAACTGTGTGTGTATCATCTTGGCAAATTGTTTATAGATAGGCAAGGCCTCACTACGAGAAGACATGAAATATATCCAAGTGTGACGAGAGAAATCATCTATAAAAATAATATAATAACGATGACCCCCTTTCGAAACGAAGGGAGCCGGACCCCAAACATCTGAATGAACAAGATCAAAAGGACGCTGAGACACAGTCTCACTATGAGAATAAGGAAGCTGAATCTGTTTACCTAACTTACAGCCCTGACAATCTAAAGACACGTCTCCTGAGACAGACCCCAGAAGACCACGACGAACTAAGGACGACAGGCGAGATCCACACAGATGGCCAAGACGGTGATGCCACTGCTGGAAAGAGCCGGTAGACGGAGTGGCAGAAGCGGAGAGACTGGCGGCGGTGGTGGCAGCGGAAGGAAGATGAAGCCAGTCAAGCTCCCAGAGACGCTGTGAGTCACGGCGCCGAGGGCCAGAACCAACCAGAGCTCCCGTGTGGCAGTCCTGAACACAACAAGAGTCAGATTCGAGAATAACTCGATAGCCAAGGTCAGTAATCTGCCCAGCAGAAAGAAGCTGCAAGGTAAGGCGAGGAACATGAGCAACAGAAGGAACATGAAAAGATGAGTTGCTAAGAGATCCTCGACCAGAGACAGAAAGAGATGTACCATCAGCAGTAAGAACACTGACAGGAGAAGCAAGAGGTGTAATAGAAGACAGAGTGGAAGGATCAGGAGTCATGTGAAAGGATGCTCCAGAATCAAGAATCCACGGGAAGGTACCTGACTGTGTAGGAGGTGGTCTCTCAGTGCCCGAAGAATCAGTAGCAGAACCTGCAGAACCTGTCGAGGGAGAACCTGAAGCGGCAAGTAGGCGTCGAAGTCTGGCTATCTCCTGCTCGGTGAGAGAAGCTGCTGAAGAAGTCGAGGCAGACGTCGTCGTAGAAGCACTAGTGCCAGTAGAAGAACGGCGTGAAAGATGCCGCTTCTTCTTGTAGCACTGGGACTCAGTATGGCCATCCTTGTCGCAGTAGGAACAGTGAGGACGGCCACCTCCAGACTGAGGACGGCCACCACCACCTGTGGTAGCCGCTGGAGGAGGCAGTGTAGCAGGCGGACGAGCGACGAGGACAGAGGGGAGTGGCATCAGACCAGCACCACTCAAACGAGTCTCCTCTGCGCGTATCTCAGTAAGAGCCTCCAGGAGAGTGACACGAGGGTGGCGTGCAAGGAGCTGGGCACGCCTTTGCTCGAACTCAGGACGAAGGCGAGTAAGGAACTCGTAAACCCGCTGAAACTGTAGATCAGCACGTACCTCCAGGCAGCACGGACAGGTACGACAGCCAGCAGTGCGAAGTGAGTCCAACTGACGCCAGACAGCAGAACTCTGAGCGTAAAAGGCGTCAACAGTAGCATCACCCTGCTGAAGAGAGTGCTCCTGGCGGACCACGGACAGGTACAGGGCATCACCAGAGGGCTCGTAGCGCTGACGAAGATGAGTCCACATCTGAAAAGCCGAAGGGAGTCCCACAACCTCAGAAGAAAACTGAGGCTGGACACTGGCGATGAAGACAGCAGCAGCCCGAGCGTCGTCATCGTACCACTGAGTGTAGACGGTCAGACGATCCGTGTAGGAATCTAGAGCCTCCTGGTAGGCAGAGGCAGCTTTATCATCAGCAGCAGCTTTATCATCAGCAGCAGCTTTATCGGCTGTCGGAGGCAATGCAACAGGCGTAGGCTCCGTCGGAGGAATAGGGCAAGGCGGGCAGGTGACATCGCCAGAGAGGACGCCCCAGAGACGAAGACCACGCATGTGAATGCGCATGTGAGACACGAAGTCGGTGTAATTAACACCATCAAAAATCACCGGGCAGCGAGGGAGAGCAACGGTGCCCAGGCAACGAAGTCTAACAGGCGGCGCTGGACGGCGCGGCGGTTAGAACAACGTTTTTTTTTTTTCGTTTTTTTTTTTTGCTTTTTTTTTTTTCCGGTCGGTTTACAAACCGACCGAGCCGACCGAACCGACCGACTCTCCCGAGCCGGGAAACCCTAGATCGGGAGCGAGAGGCGGCGCAGGCGGCGGCGGCCTGGCGCGGGCGGAGGTGGCCCGGCGAGGCGACGGCGGCCGGCGACGGCGGCCTCGAGCGGAGTGGCGGCCTCGGGCGCGGGCGGGCGCCGGGCGGGAGGCGGAGGCGCCGAGGCCAGGCGGGCGGGCGCCGGGGCGGCGAGCGGAGCGGAGACGGCGGGGGAGCGGCCGGCACGGGAGCGGCCGGCACGGGAGGACGGCCGGCGCGAAGGACCGACGGCGGGGAGCGGCGGCCTCGAGCGGATCGGGGTCGGCGCGGGCGGCGACGGCCCGGCGCGGGAGGCAGCTGCAGCAGGCGGAGCGGAGGCGGCGGAGGCGGCCAAAGGACGACGGGGAGCGGCGTAGCCGAGGCCGGGCGAGCGCCAAGGAGAGGCCGCGCCGGACAGGGCCGACGGAGTCGGCGGGGCCGACGGGGGAGGCGCCGAGAGAGCGGCGGCGGAGGAGTCGGCGGGGCCGACGGCGACGGGCTCGAGCGGGCGGCGGCGGCGCGGGGAGGCCGGCGACGGCGCGGTGAACCCTAGGTAAGCCAAAACCCTAGTTTTGGCTCTGATACCATGTTATGAATAGCGCATGTATTCATATGAGGCCAATGGGCCGGTATATATACACAAAGTACATGTGGTAAATATGCAAAGAACCCCTCATAACAATGGGGAATAACAAACTATACATATATCTCTAACACTAGCGACGGATCTAAAATAAAAATAACGCAGATGTTTCATGCTTTATGCATGTCAATATATTTCTTTTCTTCTTCTATTTGTCAACGTGTTTAAACTTTTTTAAATAGATGTAGTTTTTGTCATATAAGAGCACTAGTTGTTGACATGTGAAGACATATACTATGCACGCTTGAACTTTAAGCAATAAAAATAAAAATCCGCGTGGGGCCTATGCCCCCACCCTCAAGGTGCATCCATCCTTGGCAAAATTATATGTGGTTAGGGGCGACGACGGCGGAAGGGTTTGGAGGAGATCAGTGGGTGAAGGGGTTTATCGAGAATGTGATGTTGCGACGCAAGGCTGAGTGCATTACAATTCGTGCTTGCAGCTGATTTGTCTGACGAACGGTGCTAATGGATTCAAGTGCTTAAGCCGCATACACGAGTTCGCCCCACATTCCTGTCACTCGCGATCGAATGGACCAAGCCAGATAGCCAGAGCTAAGCTTTCAACTCACTCACCCATCCATTCGAGCGGTCAATATACTGTACCTACCGGTGCAACTCGTGTATGCCGCTGTTGCTGTTGCCTCCCATCCACGCACGTCAGCAACTCCCCGATATGTGACACACCTGGCTCGGAACTACCGGATTTGTCTGCAATAGCTAGTTTTCTGATCGTTATTAAGGGGAGCGAAAGTATCGGTCGTTTACCTACGGTACTTCCAAAAATCATGTTTTTTTATCACAACAGCTAGTTTCGAGGTGTGGAGTATATATACTCCCTTGTGGCCAGTTGGAGAATAACTTTTGGCTCTCTATTTTACTCACTCGAGCTAGTGTGAGGTCCTCCTCTCAATTGCGTATGTGTTACACCTTATGAGTAAAGAGAAAGACTCTAGGTTGCATGTGTTGTATCTGAAGATGGATTGTGTATCCACTTGAGCGATGTGCTTCCGTTGCAGTGGTGAGAGTCAAGCAAGGGACTTGACTTATTACTCTTAGAGTTTGATAACTCCTAGACGGCGTTGGAGGTGTCGTGCATGGTGATTTTCTCAAAGAAGATTGTGAGAAGACCCAGCACAGTTGTGAAGGTTGGAGCTCATCTACCCGGAGGAGGAAAGAGTTACCACTAGTGGGTTGAGGTGTTTCAGCTTAATTCGTGGAGCCAGTCCAATTCGTTTGAGCTAAGATCAACGTGGACTAGGGGAGACCGGTAAGTCTCCGAACACCACGGTAAAAAAGCAACCATGCCAATTGTGGTTTGTTTTCTTGTGCTCAATTCACATTAAAGCAATTTACATTCATAGAATTAATTGATTGTTTGTCATTCTAGGATTATAAACCTTGACATAGACTTATCTTATTGGTGTACTTAGGTGAACCCAGTTGTTTTTTGTGTTATTTGTGCTAAACCTTTTTGTGTTAAGCTTCCATATTATTTGCTTGGTTTAGCCTAATAAAAATTGATAATTAATTAGAGAAGAATTTTCTAGACTGCCTATTCACCCCTCTCTCTTCAACACCTTTAGCTTAATAGATGATTACAAGTTGTTATTATCGCTTTGATGTTTTTGGATCACATTAATTTGTACGAATCACTCCGTTGTTATTACCCAACAAGAGAGCTTTGTGCAACAACATGATCCAATGAGACAGCTTTACACAGCGACGTGATGCAACGCTGCAACAAGACTTCTCATCAGGGTGGATGCCTCATGGATGCAAACTTGCACCAACCAAATTGCACTTTACCCGCATACACCGTGCCGTTTCAGCTTAGAGTAGTACCCCTTCTTTCCTAGGTTCTGCTACATCAAGACCACAGCACTAGCTCGCTCAGATGGAGTAGCAATGGGAGGAGATCTGCTAATTCATGAGGGCTACTGCAGCTTGGGACGAACAAAGAGAGTGTGCCAGGATGGCACCTCCCCATAACGACATCCCCCATAGCAGCAACCCTTATCTCAACATTCCCATCGAGGATTCACCGCAAGACCCGCCCAAGGGGGAGACACCACCTCTCTATTAGTGTAGGGATCTATGCAAAATTTTCAAGTCCAAGGAACACCTGAGCCTGGACATACATTACTGTGGTTGCGCTAACTACGCCTGGGACTGTCATGACCGCCGTTGGGATACGAGGCTCTACCGGCAACCGGTAAGGACCATTTAAAGTACATTCCCCTAACATTTTCTTCGAAAGTACGCACTAACAAACTCTCCCGTCTACCCATAGTCTCCATATTCGCTATGTGGTTACTACAATTGGATCGACCAAGAGATCCACCTACACGACCAGTGGCATTTTGGCTACGAGGAGTGGGGTGCCAATAGGGACTGCGAGGGGAGGGAGAAGCGGCGCCACAACGAAGAGCACAACGAGTGTATCCAGTAGAAGACATAAGTTCATCTTAAGGCATACAGGCACAAGGGCGCGAGGCTCACGAGAAGGAGCGCGAAGCACTAGCCAACACCAAGGCGGTCAACGAGGAGTACAATGCTGAGCTCGTAAGGAAGGACAAATGACCTCGGTCCACACAGTAGATCGGGCTATTCCGTAGAAGTCACCCATCCTACCCGTCATTTTTTTCTTTCTCTTGAAGACATGTATGCTTTAAATGGTCCGGACATAGTAGTAGCGAGGTTGATAGAAGCAATTAGCCAAACAGTCATGCCATGTAACCACGTGTAACATGCGTTTGTTTGGAAACTCTAATATACTTTAGGTTCCGTGCCTCGCAATTTAGTTTTGGTCGGAAGATTTCGTCGCTTTGTTACCTTCTAGTGCATTTGTAATCTTCAAGCCCCGCAGCAAAATTGGACTTCATAGTTACTATGACTAGATCACAACCAACGAAATATAGTAATGACGTTTTGAATCATCTATGCTGTGAGTTTTACAATTTTTTGTTTTTCTCATTTCTTTTTTCAATTGTCTTTTCTAAATGTTTTATTTGCAAATATACCAGGAGAGACATGATGCCATGCTAGGGAGGCGCAACACCTTTCTTGGTCCCTTCCACGATCGGGTGGTGCGGCACCTTCATGGGTCCCGCCACCTACCGTGCTAGGCCAACCTATGCCATGCTTGCCGGCAGTGCCGCAGTGGCCAGATGCTCCCACAATCAAGTGACGTGATAGGAGCTACGTATCGGTTGTTGGTTCTTTTGCGTTCGAAAGGAAGTTTGATTTAGAATTTTGTGTCATATAAAATTAATTTTAAAATTAAGATGGTACAATATGATCAAATAAAATAAAAGTTTTCGGTGTAAGTAGCTCTAACGCTCAACGCAAGCAGTACGTGTACGTAGCCTCTCGCTAGATGGACTGGATCGTTCAGATCCGTTATAGGCGGCGTTGGGGCTGAAGCATCTTACCAACCAGCGCGGCGCGCGCGTGTGCCTCGTGCACGGCTCGCTCCGCGTGCTTTTGGGTAGTCTACACGTAGGACACGCGGCCGCGGTCAAAGGAGAAACTCCTCTCGCGCGCGCGGACAAACCAGCAACGGCGACGTAACGAACCGCACCCCGCGCGCGCGGAGCCACGGCACGGATCGGCGTTTCTCCCGCGCCGCGCGCCCGTTTCGACCTCGAGATACGTGCTACAGCTAGCTGGCCACTAGAGCTGGTACTGGCGTTGGCCAGGTACGGCGTACGCTGTGCCGGCGGGGTTAATTTGCGATTGATTAGGGGATGCACTTTCGTAATGCGCCCCGAGGCGTACGGCGCTTACCTTGTTTGTTTAATTAACAACAGGAGTTGAATGGTGCCTGCCATTATTGCCCGCGGCTGTGCAGGAGAAGGAATTGTCTGGTGCACACCGTCTATGATTCGCTGCTGATTGGCCATTCAGAGTATCCTAACCTAACTAATCGGTGTTTTTCGTTTTCTATGTTTATGTTTATATGAGTATGATAATTAAATTTAGCAAGAAAGTTATTATATCTTTTCTTTTAATAAATTCAACATAAAACATAGGCCATGTTCTTTTCAGCTTCTAAGAGCAAGTACAATAGTATAGTCAATTAGTGGCTATAACATTTGTCCATTTCATCTATAACCTTCAAAAAAATAGTTCATACAATAAGGTAGCTATTACAATAACTATTTAGCCCCACGTGCAAGAGAGTGAAATGCATATTTTTACGTGCTATAGCTAGATGTAATTTAGTAGCCAGCTTCCTTCTCTCTCTTCCTTTCTCTCTCTGCCACGTAAGATTTGGTTGATATTATATTTGCTATAGTCTGCTGACTAAGCCTTATTGTACCTGCTCTAAAAGCTGTTTTTCGGTTTTTCTACAGTAACTAGCTTTTAAACGAAATATATTTTCAAAATAGGGTCTATTAATTAATTATAGTACATACTTTACTGACTTCATTTATATCGTCAAAAGCCGCACGTGAGTTTCTTTTACTTTATAATCTCTCGCATAAACAGCCTAAAAACCACAAGCCACAGCAAAAAAGAATAGACCTATATATGTATGGATGAATTCGAATTATTTCCCACGTGAGGTGTATTGTAAACAACTTTTTTTGTGCTATGTCACTTAGCATTTACGACGTATATTTGGTTGATATTAAAATATTGCTATTATAATATGTGACAAAACAATAACATGTCGTTCACGATGATAGATGTGAAAGTACTATTGTTTTTATTAGCCTTTTCACTTTACTATGTTTATATAAAGACCAGCTTTGCATTGTACTTTTATAATTTACATAGTGAAAACTTTAAGAATGTTTAGAACCTTCACATGCGATCTTTCTATCCGCATAATTCATGATGATGCTACTTAGAGTGTATCTAAAAATATAATACCATAGTACGCATCCTCAAAAGGACTAAATAACTCTACAAATTGTTTGTTTTTTTGTTATTGTATGTACCAGAAAGCTGACATAATAAAATTATTTTAAGTACGGTCTTATCATATATGATCCTCGGTATGGTATCGTATGATCACTTCCACAAACTCTATACGGAGATAAACATATTTATATTAAACCTCATACAATCAATCAAATAGACAATTTAAAAGAGTCTAAAGTTATAATCTACCCAAAAAAACATGATTAAGGATAAACCTCTCTAAAAACAAAGTATCATCCGTTGTTCCCATCCGTCGGTGGTCAGTGGCGAACCTAAGATTTTTAAGATAGGTGTTTGGATTTCAGAGTTAAGTTGCTCGAATATGTTAATACCGTAACATACTATTTCCCCCAAAACATGGATACAACGGTACATGTATATAGATATAATAAAAATACATAAATTATAGAAATTAATAATTTTATGAGGAAATGGACGACATAAAACGAGCATGATGACATGAATTTAACAATAAATTATAGAGATTAATGATAGTTATATATCTTATTGATCTTGCCTTTTTTTGCCCTTTTTTCCGTCAGCAAGAACCATCCACCTAAGAGAAAATTGTATGTTCCTTCCATGAAGTAAAACATAGCAAAAATTAGCATATAAACAAATGTAATAAGGGTCCAACTAACTGTTCATGGCCTAAAGTAAAGACTGTATTTTTATACGACATCTATTAGAAAAAAACGAAGAAAGCAAATGCTAAGCTCCAAAAAGAATCGGAGCCAGAGCAGAGTAGAGCAAAGCGGAGAAAGAAATAAAATAAGTAGAGTATGGTGGAGTACACCTAGATCTGGAGAAAGAATGATAATGATAAGTTGGATGTGTTGCTTAATTCCCGATGTCGCACTCCCTCCTGGCAGCCGTGCTGCTCCCTTCCCGTCGTCCGCTCGCTACCTCCGAGTTCACCGTGCCATCACCCGCTTGCCCGCAACACCTCTCTGCTCATCCGCGCTGCCACATGCTCACCTGCACCCCGTGCCGCCTCACGCATCATTGCCGTCACGTCTTGGTGCCACATCCACTGACCGTCGCTCGCCTACGCAGTCCGCGCCCGCCAGTCGTTACTCACCTTCGCCCGCTCACCACTCGAAGGTTGGAGCCGCCTCCCACACAAACAACTACAAGATGAGAAAAAGAACTAAGGTTAGGGTTTTATTTGCGGCCTGTATGAGGAGGGCTAAGGTGGAAAAAAATAGACCTAATGTGTTACATGGATTGCGCATGAGATACAGGGAGTGCAGATTGAATTTATTTGCGGACATAAAAATACAGTTTTAATTTAACTAGCAGTATATATATCTATTATATATTTGGTATTTTGTAAAAAAATTTAGGTGTTTAGTTGAACACCTATAACCTCTGTTACATTCGCCCACGCCGGTGGTTCCGGCGTCCCCACCCGCGCCGGAGCGTGTTCTGGGCGGCGCGGGTGGCCGTAGCGAAGCGCCCTTCACAAAAAATAGTTTACCTTTTGATACCCTTGTCCTCCTGGACGTCCCATCTCTCTTTCCTTTTCTCCCACTGCTCCCCTTCCCTCTCTCTCCTCGTCGTCCTCATCCCACCCCCAATGGCCACCACCACGAGGGCCTCCTACGACTTCTACACCTCCCACCTCGCTACTACTTCCTGCGGCCATCGCTCTCCGATGCCATAGAGGCGCGTCGGTCGAGCTCGGAGCGGAGAAGGGGTGAGGTGAGGACCGAGGAGGCGAGGAGGTGGTGGTGGTGAGCTGGAGAGCGGGAGGCAGCGTTTGGCTTCGGCGGGCCCCGGATCAGAGATGGTTCTGGATCTCAATGCGGAGTCGCCGGCGGACTCCGGCACGTCGAGCTCGTCCGTCCTAAACTCCGGGGACGCCGGAGGTGCCGGCTTCAGTTTCGGCCTGCTCGGGAGCCCCGACGATCTGGCGCCGGTCGCCCCGGGGATCGTGACGCGGCAGCTACTCCCCCCGCCAGCCGCGTCGGGGGTGGAGCCGGCCCCGGTGTGGCAGCCGCCCCCCGCCGAGGACCTCGGCGTGGGGCAGAGGGCGGTGGTCGCGAAGAAGACCCGGCGCGGGCCGAGGTCGCGGAGCTCGCAGTACAGGGGCGTCACCTTCTACCGGAGGACCGGCCGGTGGGAGTCGCACATCTGGTTAGCCTCTGGTCTCGCCTACCTCGTGATTAGCTTCTACTAATCCGTATTTGCCTTGCTTATCAAACTGTTAATCGCTTGCTGTTGCCATCCCGGCAGGGATTGCGGGAAGCAAGTCTACTTAGGTGAGCAACCGAGTTCGATAGATTCTACCTCGAGCTTAATTATTCTTCGTGCGTTTAATTTGATTATTCACTCAGTGCTAATGCTGTTTCCTTCAGGTGGTTTCGACACCGCGCACGCGGCCGCAAGGTCAGAGTGTTAAGACTTGGTTTGAATTCGTATTAGCTGCCGTTTGGTCGATAATTGTACTGAAATGATCAAGTTTTCCCCGCCTCGTGCAGGGCTTATGATCGTGCCGCGATCAAGTTCCGAGGGCTCGACGCCGACATCAACTTCAATTTGGGCGACTACGAGGAGGATTTGAAGCAGGTAGCAGCTAGCTAGTAGCTTGGATCAGACTAATGCGTCGGTCATACGGGTTTACCTGTCGGTTTATGATGGATGGCTTGGCGTGCTTGTTTTTTACTAGACGAGGAACTGGACCAAGGAGGAGTTCGTGCACAAGCTCCGCCGCCAGAGCACGGGGTTCGCGAGGGGGAGCTCCAAGTACCGAGGCGTGACGCTGCACAAGTGCGGCCGGTGGGAGGCGCGGATGGGCCAGCTGCTCGGCAAGAAGTAAGGAGGCACTGAGATTTGGCATGTACTAGCACTTGCATTTACACAATCTTGAGCTTTCACCGGCTTCAGCTGAGTCGAAGTGCATCCCTTTTCCGGGGTATACGAACGAAATATGTCGACATGAAGTTCAACCTGTTAGTTGTCACTTGGATCGGGGCCACAAAAAAGATGTTCCTGCTAGGCACTTTTAGGTAATTGTAGGGGACGAAAATGGCTTGTTTACAATGTTGATATTGATGAAAGCTCTACTTCTCCACGCTCGATTGCTTTGTCTCCGCACCTAACAATATTATATTGATCTATTTGGAGCAACGTATAGAGTTTGCATATTTTGGTTAAGAACCGGAATTGTCAGAGCCTAAGCATCCCTCTGTTGAGAATTGATCTCACAACTGGTATTTACATGCAGGTACATATATCTTGGACTGTTTGACAGCGAAGTTGAAGCTGCAAGGTACTTCACTAGCAGTACTTCACTAGCAGAAATTTCGTTTTGAAATGAGATGTTGGTCCATAAAGTTCCTTAATTTTCGCTCACTTTTATGTCTTGTTGAATTTGGTAGAGCATATGACAGGGCAGCCATTCGCTTCAATGGGAGGGAAGCTGTTACTAACTTTGAGCCTAGCTCCTACAACAGAGACGCTTTACCCGACACCGAAAATGAGGGTACCACAATCAGTCTCACCCATCGAATTTTCGTATCAGCTAAAGCATACCCAACTGTGCCTTATAGTTTTCACTATTTTCTTAGCATTTGTTGATGGTGATGTTCTTGATTTGGATTTGCGGATTTCACAACCAAATGTGCACGACTCTAAAAGGGACAATATCATAGCTGGCCTCCAGTTAAATTGTGATTCCCCTGACTCTTCAAGTACAATGGTCTCTCAGGTAAACAGACTGCAACATTAAATCGGTAGTTAAATACTCAGTTGTACCCCTATTTTCTATACGTACTACCCAGAAAAACACAATCTTAGTATGGAAGCAACTAGGTTTTCTTCTATCCTGCTTGTAACCCTTAACATTTGTTTTTTTAGGAAACATGTGATAGCAGTTCCTACAGTGTCGCTTGAGATATTAATGATCCGAGTCCTATGATCTTTTTTTTCTGAAACCAACTATGACCTATATTAAACTTACGATGTTTGCACATTTTGATACTGCTGTAGGCAATGAGCTCATCTTCCCAGTGGCCTGTGCATCACCAAAGCATAGCAGTACCATCTCAGCATCAACGTTTGTACTCATCTGCATGTCCTGGCTTCTTCCGGAACCTACAGGTATTACTACTACCCCTTTGTTACCTATGCTACTCGACCAGTCAATTGAATTTTGGAGAAGTTAGATTCAAACTGGCAAAACAGTTTATCAGTGCCCTTGCCTTATATTTCTTGTTTTTATTTTTTTAAAAAAAGGGAGTTGCCCAATTTCTTTATGAAACAGAACTAGTTTTACAGGAGAGTTGTTTTGATTTGGTACTATGGAAAAATTAACCATGCTTGTTTTCTGAGAACATTAAGCTTTTGTATTTCCAGTTTCCACCGAGCTGTTTTTTTCCTTAAAGCATCCTTTTTCTTGGCATCTCAAGGACAGGTGTTCATCTGTAACTTCAGCATGTGTACTTGCTACTTGTAGATACTGTTTCCCCTATGAACTGATAGCTAAATCATGTGGTCCAGTCAGCTTGCATTTTTTGAAGTTCTGCAGTCCTTCAGTTTTACACTTCCATGACATAACTTAGGATGCATCTCAGTATCCCTGATCACATGATGCAGCTTTAGCCCTGAAGATGCTCTAGATTGACACATAGAAGGTTGCACGGCTCTGAACGACCAATCTTGCTTTGCTTATTATTGGCCGCCTCCTAATGGCGCATGATTTGATTGTCCTCTTTTACGATGCTGAACACATGAATCCTAGATTGCTGAGGAAACCTTACATGTACACCAAGCCAGCCTAAATGAGGTTTCTTTAACGAATAATCGATGGTTATTCACCCTAATCGTTAGATATGGATGTTGGAAGATTCAGTAGTGCATCTATGGCTTCGTTGTGGTAACAAAAAAAAAAGAACTCATGCTTGTCCTGTTGCAACTGCAGGAGAGGCCATTGGAGCGAAGGCCTGAGGTGGGTCCCAGTCATTCCCCACCTGGGGATGGCAAATGCAGGGCTCCTCTCACCTGCCATTGCTCCATGCTGCAGCATCATCAGGATTCTCTACCGCGGCCGGCGCGCCAGCCGCCGTCCCGCCCGCCGCCGTTCCCAGATCACCAGTTCTACTTCCCCCCGACCGCCTGAAAACTTGCTCCAGTTCGACAAGCGACGGCAGCCGATCGCGTCTGTGCTTGGCGCTCGCAACTCGTCAGTAACTGTTGTTAGTTAATTAATCAGAGAGATACATGCCAAGTATGGTCGTTCTCTCTGCCCTGTTATGATCTGAATTACATCGTGGTTGGCTTTTGTTGACTGCGGTGATTGTATCCCAGTCTTTTAATATTTGAAAATGTATGATATAAGGAGTCCGTGGTGAATTTTAATAAAATTAATATTCATACTTATACTTTTTTAAAGTAGGATTTCTATTTCCCTACTTTTTTTAAAGTAGGATTTCTATTTCCCTTTCAAAGTGGACTGTGAAGATTATATGAGTGACTATAGAGAGCCCGAGCAAAAAAGTACAGAAGTCACTCATCTAAAGGTAAAGGTACACGAGAGTATTAGATGTTAGGTTGTTTTTTAGCACTGGATTCTTGTATAGAGCAAAGATCTGATGGTTCTAAAAGATTCGATAGGGTTGTGAGAGCACCAATCTTTGTACTCTTTTGAGGTTGTGCTTAAGGAATTTGCAGTCGGTTTCGCTAAATCTTGTATCTCGTTGTGATTGTTTTAATATCGTTATTTTAGTTTTCTCTATGAGATTCATCTTGTTTTTTTATATTGTGTATGTTCGTGCCGTATCACATAGTCTGTGATCCAATCCAGGTATAAGAAAATATATCAGAGTGTAAAGTGGTATCAGGGCTAAGATTGGATTAATCTAATTTGTAGGGTGATCGGTAAAACGTCAGGTGACACAAAATTAAGATCAATGTTGATGATGTAAAATCAAGTAGAGAAATTTAACCGCAGAGAAAATTTCAGCGTGTGACAACACGTGGTAAACGATATTTTTGTCTAGCAGGGGCTAACCAATTCTTTTGAATGGGACAAACGACGTCGCTAAAGACTGAAAGGTGATGGAGCAAAAGGCTGTCAGTACAATCCGTCTATGTGTCTCTGATGTGGTAAAATACTTGATAATCAAAGAGAATTCACCGAAGAAATTATGGAGTGACTTATAAGAACTATATAATGCAAAGTCGCTGACAAATCGGTGGGTATTGAAGCGACAACTATACAGGTTGCGCATGGAGAAAGATACAAAGTTCGTTGACCATCTCAATGTTTTCAGCAACTTATCACATAGTTAACTAGTGCGGATAAGAAAAATAAAAAGAACGACAATGTCATTATACTGATATCATCTCTATTACCATCATGGGAGCAATTGATGATGAATATCATTGTCGAGAAAACCATTCTTAACTTCAATGAGGCAGTTGTATATCTATTTGAGCTGAAGTCATTGAAGAAGCTATTAGATTTTTCATCCTCATGTGATTAACCATTGGCCATTGTAAGTTTTGCAGGCAAAAGCAAAAGTCACTGAAAGAAGAATGGCAAGAACAAGGGCACACATATATACTATCTATGTGACGATAAAGATCATATGATAGAAGACTGCCTGAGTTTGAAGCAACTAAAGGGTACATGCTCAGCGGTGGTAGCAAAGGATTTGGATGTACTAGACGTCAGTCAATCAGATAATTCTTATGGATGGATATTAGATACAGGTGGGGGTACTCCCAAATGCGGGAGAAAAAAAAGGGAAAACAAAAAAATACGAAACTGACTTGGAGCGAGTTTTTAGAAGAGCACGGTAATTTCAACGAATAAAAGTCAATATGGAAATTATTGAGTATGGTGACTTATATCTAATATTTAGGATTTGAAAATACGTACTATAAGAAGTTTTAGATGAATTCTAATAACATTAGTATTCGTACTTTGTTTTGGAGTAGAATTCCTACTTTCCTTTAAAGGAGAACTAAGGGATTATATAAATCATGGGGTGGCTATAGAGAATTCGAGCAATAAAGTAAAGAAGCCATTCATATAAAGGTAGAGGTGCACTAGATTCTTTTATAGGACAAGGATATAAGGGTTTTAAAATATTCGAGAGAGTTGTGATTCCTTTAATGTCGTTATTTTGGTTCTCTCTATGATATCTATCATTATTCTTGATATCGTGGATGCTCGTGTCATGTCTCAAAACTCTGATCCGATCGTAGGGTTGGGACGCATGAGATGATAAACCAGAGTGTAACTGAGATTTTTTTTCTCCATGTTTCAACTTTGAATGGCAAATTAATGCGTGAATGAATGAACCGTGAGCATATTATCACCAGGTAGCAGCCCTGTACATACATACAATCGATCCAATTCCAGAATAAAACTGGAATTTGGTCGTTTGTCTAGGTTTAGTGTTAGCTAGCCCTCCGACTAATAGTGATTGACATATGGGCCCGGGTGAGGAGACTCGGATGGGCTAGGTAGAATAGCCTATCAGTGATTGTTCGTTGGCGAACTGTTTATGTATCTAGCGCTGTTGTAATATTTTTTTAATTTTGATTCTATAGTACTTGTGTTTGTAAAAATAATAGATGATATATATCACTTGCTGCTCTGGGCAGCTTGACAAGAGATGAGCCGTATGGTAGGCGAAGCGGACGCGGCAGGCGGAGCCGTAGCTCAGCTGCTGCCCGGTGGAGTGGTGGTAGCTTTGCTCCTGTGCTTCGATGCCAGTACAGGCATATGCACATGCACCTGCCGGAGTCTTTACACGACGACAGGAGAAGAGTAATGCACGTCTATGTAACACTCATAATACATGCCACAGTGAATTACTTGTCTGTATTCTTCCACGAGCTACTTAATTGAACAGAAACAACTCATCGACATGATGTGTAAATAGTCGGTGGATCGATGGATGATCACAGGGTGGCATGCGTATGTTTGGTTGGTTCATCGCTTGGCCTAGCAGTGCAAACAGATTAAATACGAATTAAATAGTATTTTTATCATGTTTATATTTATATCTTGTAAATAAATATGAATTTGAATATTCTAGAATATTAATACGAATCGAATATTGTAACGAATACAAATTTGAATTGAATATCAACTCAATTTGGTCGGATCCGGATGTCCTCATAACTTATGTAGAATAAAGATATTAATTATATTTTATCCTTGTACAATCATATTTAATTATTCTAATTCATTTACTTTACCTAAAGAAACATGAATTAACATTAAATTAAAAACTTGTTTAACTAATCAGTCGTATTGCAATAAAATATATATTACTTCGTCGAATATGAATAGTCTAGATAAAATCGTATATGTCGAAGTGAATACATACGCCGATCTTATTTTGGTTTCGTAATGTCTTAGGACTCTTATTTCTAACCTATAACAGATTCCTTAAAATTAAACCACTCATGTACGTTAATCAAAGTAAAACTCGGTCATGCTTGTTGTCGGACTTGGACTGTAGAACTAATTTTCTGCTTAGAGCATTTGAGCTTGACAGATACACAGATGCTTGATAATACCTTATAAGCTTTCTCCATGTCAATCATTGAAGCACATAGTTAATTATGTACCTAACTTTTTCTCAAACAATAATTTTGCACTTCCAAAAATTACTGAACCTATATATATATATATATATATATATATATATATATATATATATATATATATATATATATATATATATATATATATATATATATATATATATATATATATATTCGATTGCCTCACTTTTGGACGTAGGATAATACTACTACACTAGTACTGCATGCTAGTAGTATCTGGCTATCTATCTGCATAGGAATAAGGAGTACTACTTGGCTGGACTCGTGTGGACGGGCCTGCGGGTGGCTGTCACTTTGCATGCCTGGCCCTGGCGGCCTGGCCGAGCAGCACAGTGTGGTCTGCTGTAGTCTACGCTGCCGGCCCCGTTGCCCCGACGCCGCTTTCGCCTCCTCTTCCTTTCCGTCGTCGCTTTCGCCTTCTGTCCCTTCCTCCTTTTCATCGTCCTTGCCCCGTTTGCCTTTCGCCCGATGCCAGTCCTCCCGTTTGGGTGATTCCTGTGTGAGTTTTGGATGTTTATAGCGTTATATATCTTAAAAATTTTAAATGTAGCATTCTACGCATTAAAATTTTATTTCTAACCCCCTTTACGACCGTGGAACAGTGGGACGCTGACACGTGGCAGTCGTGCAGTCTTAGACCACACGATTGCACTGTAGCATTGTAGCACGAGAGGCATGCGCTCAGGGACCGCTGAAACGTGTGGTGCCCGAGCCCACGATTGAACTGTAGCGCATGCAGCCGTGCGGTCTTAGCTACAGTGCAATTGTACGGTCCCTGAGCGCACGTATCTCGTGCTACAGTGCAATCGTACGATTTAGGACCACACGATTGCCACATGTCAGCGTCCCACGATCTCACGGTCATAAAGGAGGCTAAAAATAAAATTTTTGTATGTACAAAAGCTACATTTAAAAATTTTAAGGTATATACTGCTATAAACTTTCAAAATTCTTTCCGTATGCTTTCTTTCTCTCCCCCTCCGTCCCCTTGGCTAGCTTTCCATGCCTGTTTCGGGAGCCGTGACTGCAACTCTGAGAGAGAGATATGGGGGAAGGAATGTGTCGATGGATGGGCCATGGCTATTGGCCTTTATTCCCATCTGTCTCTGTCTGGATGGCGTGGGCAAAAGGGTGCTCATTAGAGTAAGGTTAATAACACAGTCTTTAACTGGCTATATGAACATTTACAACTCACTTATCAGTCTATTTATATAGTAGTTTACAGCCAGCTGAAGGTCACCCTGGGCGTTCGGTACTACCGAACCGATCGGTTCGGTTCTTCGGTACCCATGCAAATTCGGTTCCTGAGAATCTCGGTACCGTTCGGTTCCTGAAAAAAATCGGTACCGAAAAAATTCGGTATCGGTTCTTTCGGTTCGGTTCCTGTATTTACCGAAATTACCGAACAGTACAATCAGCATGTAACATTTTCAATAGCCAATTTTGACAATAATATTACTTAGTACTCACTACTCAAATACAACATGTTATTCAAATTGGACAGGAAGCAACAATGGACAGGAAGCATTAAGAAAAAACAATAGTCCCAGCAAGGCAGCAACAATGGACAGAGACATCTGTTGAATTTTTGAAGTGAAGTCAAAATAAACATCTAGATCTAGAGGACCAAATTGCTCTGTCAAATCAAACATACACTCAAATCAGACTTACATTGGAGTCGCAGGAAGCAATGGAAGTAGCCGTCTTCGCTCAGTTGGTCGACCAGGCGACGACACGACGCGTCGACGACGGCGTAGGCCGCGCGGCTGCGTGGGCGCGTGGCGGCGTGGGGGTCTTGGGGGCGACGGGCGAAGGCGCGGGCAGCCGGGCAGGGAGCGCCGGAGCGGCCGCCGGAGCAGCTACGCGCTGGGCGCTGGGCGACGGACGAGCGGGCCGGCGGGGTGCTGCGGTGGGCGGCGGACGGGCGCGGCGCGGCGCGGGGGTAGGGTTTCGAGCGACTGAGCGAGAGGCCGAGAGCGACTGAGTGAGGATAAGGTTGTGCGGTTGTGCCTTGGTGGGCTGCCTGGGCCAACTTACGTAGTTACGTGTCACCCTGGAGTTCGGTTTTTCGGTAAACCGAGGAACCGAACCGAATTTCCTCGGTAAATTCGGTTCCTGAGAACCTGGAACCGAATCTGGAACCGAAATTTTCGGTTCTCGGTAAATTCGGTTCGGTTCTCGGTTTTCGGTTTTTCGTGCCCAGGCTGAGCTGAAGGCTGTATGACCCACCCCTTTCTCTCACAAAGTTTCTTGGTTCTTGTGCTTTAGCTGGCTGTAAACTTACAGTCCACCTCTCTTCTCTCTCCTCCACCTCAACATACAGCCTACTAACAGCCTCTTATTATACTTGCTCTTATTGCTACTCCAAATTGCAGTCCAAGTGCCCATTTGACCTTTTTTTTTACTGCTGCTGCTTTATTGGATTGGACACTATACATACCAGTCTACCTTGATCGTACGTTGAGCTTCTTGGCTTGTTTCTTTGCCTCCAATGGGCAACTACTGCTTTCTTACGGCGGATCAAGCTGGATGCCAGTGAAATGCCTACCAAATTTCGTGTTACTAGTAGTAGATGCTGCCTTGTTGCTTCGCCCAAAAAACGGTGCCTCTCCTCTGCCTTCGTCTCTCCTTTTTCATCTTGCAAATTTAACAATTCTCACAATTCCATATGTTGGGGTATTGTGCCGTGTGTACGGCGGCCATTGTATATTACTAGCAGCATAAGCGCGGCGTGACGTCGCGCTAACTACCGTGTGGACTGAAGTAAAAGAGACGACAATTCGCGAGAGTTTTTTTTAAAAAAATCGAGGATACGTGCGTAATTTCGGGAAAACCGAAGGCCTTTTTCGCAAAAAACCGAGGACCTGTACGTAACTAAACGAGCACCCGTACGTAATTTTGGAAAACCACAGGGTGCTATCCTACAAAGGATATGCAATTTCGGTGAAGTGGAAAGGGTTTTCGGAAAAAACTAACAGGGACCTTTTTGCAGGAACCGATGACCTTTACGTGATTTCCAAAAATATAAGAGCCTTTTAACAAGAAGGATGACGTGGCATAGCTGGTAGGCCGGGAACTCGCCCGGCTTTGTTTTAGTGATGATTTAACCACCATGTGTTGTAGGGATAAACGAACTTTCGTTTGCGGGTTACCTGTGATCGTCTCTTTTGTGAAGCCAGCGAGTTTAGCATTTTTCACAGGCTTTTTCTGCAGGTCCCTGGAGGCCTGAACATAAGAAAGTCACTGATCATGCAACTTTTTTGCCTTCTTGTAAAATTATGTTTTGTCTTGCATTGGTTGGCCTAGTGCATAAACTAAAATTGCAATTATACACCACATCAAGCGCTGGGCTCCCTCACTTTCACTGTCTATTTTTACTACTAATTCTTCTGTTTTGTGGTTACCTCCAATGACTTCGAAGTTTGCACCCTCTGATGTATTTTTTTCTCCTAACATCAGGTCTGTTCATACGGGCTTTTGCTGATGGCTTGTAGCTGTGACTAATAAATAGTAGTGACTGATGAATAGCAGTGGCTAATAGAATCGGTTGATAAATAGTAGTTCCTGATAAATAATGGTGTGTTATGTAAGAAGGTGCAACGATAGACACTGCAATATTCGAACCGCCATGCGACATATGAAATTGTGATATCATAAAATACAAAAATATATTACAATATGTAAAAATGAAAAGTAGTAACTGATGAATAGTAGTAGCTGATAGAAACGACTTATAGATATTGGAGCGCTCGTAGTAGCTTCAGCTTCAATATGAGCAGGCCCATGATGCTAGGCAATGATGCAGCGATGTTGCCTTGTCTATTCTAGTCCATTTCAAGATTATTGCCGTGGAGCCACCTTATGTTGGATTTTTTAGGGTGGTTGGGTAATTTCCCGATTTGAAAAAGAAGAAGAAAGGTGGTCCCACCTATCGGTGGGACAAGTGAGGAGATAAGGTCGTAGGAGCTCGCTTTGACTGATTCATGTGGACACCGGGTCTCGCGTCGATGGCAACGGCGTGGAGGCACCACCAGCCCGTGCGCCTCGACGCCGGCCATTGGCTGCAGCCCATCAACCACCTCCCCGCCTCCCTATTTAAGATGGCTCTCATCTACTTTCTTGTTCACAGAAGAAATCAGGGAGTCCACTAATACTTGATCTCCTCCCTCTCTCGGTTGAATCCGCTTTTGAGTCTTGTTGCTGTGGCTCTGTCGTGTTCTTCATCGACGTCGGTGGCAGTGTAGGTCCAAATTTGGGTTCTTTGGCATCCCCCGTGCTATTCCCTTGTGCTCTATCTCTTTGAGATTTGGCAGTGAGGGATTTCGGGATTCTTGCCATAGAAAGATAGATCCGGTCGGCTCTAGATCACATTGAGGAGAAGAAACTAGTAAGTTGTTCTATGGTGTTCTTGGCTGGAACACCTTGGATGGTTTTGTGCGACATCTTCCTTGTACCTCAACTTCTCTGTTTGGTGTGTCCTAAACGGAGAAGAAAGGCATTGTATCTCTGACGACCATGTCTTCTCACCGCGACACAGCGGGGCGATTGGTTTTCTGAGTCAGCACCATTAGGTGCGCCTTGCCTGTTCTAATAACTATTAGATGGTTATATTATCATTCTAACACTTGACCATTGAATTGTCTAGCTGATTACTTTGCACTCTCCTCATGCAAAGCCGAGTTCATGGCAGCAACTGGTGTAGCTTGTCAGGCAATCTGGCTCAGAAGCCTGCATAGTGAAATCACTAGAAAGAAACCTGAACCAGTGACTTTGTTCGTGGACAATAAGTCAGCAATCATACTCATGAAGAACCCAGTGTTCCATGGAAGAAGTAAGCACATTGATATATGTTTTCATTTCATTCGAGAATGTGTGGAACAGAGACAAATAAATGTGGAGCATATCAACACAGAGTAGCAGTGAGCCGACATCCATACGAAGGCACTTTCCAGAATCAAGTTTGGTGAAATGCGTGAATTGATTGGTGTTGTGGCTACTGACCAAACAGTAAAGTAGGAGAGTAGTGGAGTGTTGAGATGGATGAACAATGCCCGCCCCCTCTCCATGAGCGGGGCGAGTTTATATTTCCTCATAAAAGCATAATTATATCTTTGCCCTTACAGACACTCATCCCCCAAGGGTGTACAAGTTATTACATATATCATGTTAGACATTACAATTCCCTAACGGGTCAGATAGTCTCAGGTAGGGGCCACTCCTACTACAGGAGCCTCTCATGGTAAAGGGCTTCTCATAGGCCGAAACTATGATGCCGAGCCCTTTGGCCCCCTCCGTCCGTGCGGCCTGTGATGCCTCCGATGATGGGCTATGCGGGTCGAAGTAATTTCGCTACCTACTTAAGTCTTAACGCCCCTCTGCTTGAAGTCGTAGCGCCCCTCCGCTTGACGCCGTACCACACCGCAGGAGTAGTGGGACACGTGGCAGGATTTTACTGGCGCGTCGTGCGCTGCCAGGCGGAGTTTGACCGCGGTCGTGCGAAGCATCATGGGGCACGTGTGGGTGCTTGATTGGCAGGTCGTGCACGCCGATTTGATGACGTTTCCACACCGAAGTCGAACCAGCCTTCGAACGTAGTGGGACACGTGGCAAAATTGTGTTAGTGTGTCGTGCGTTGTCAGTTGACGTTTGACCGCGGTCGTGCATGCGTTCAAGGCATCGTGGGACACGTGTGCGGACACAATTGGGAGGTCGTGCAGCGTCAGTTTCCGTTGATTGGGCTTCCCAATCGTGGGGTAACCAAATAATCTTTAAAAGAGTGGCCGCCGTCGCGTCGTTGTCCCTCACTTTGTACCTGCTGTGTCAACACTGCTTTCCGCCCACTACTCCCATGTGCACCGCTGCCGTATACACCATCTTCCGCCGCCGTCCACCGCCACACTTCTTCATGTCGTCAGCCCCGTCTGATCATCGATGTCGTGAGGGGTCGCCCCAGGAGCCCGCCGTCGTCTGCCGCCTGCCGTCGTCTGAAGGACTGTAGCTGGAATGGCCCGTGCAGACCATCGCTCTCGCCGCCTGAGCGGTGTCGTGTCGTCGAGCCGTAGCGGCTCCTCTAGCCGGTGTAGCTCGTCGACGACAGAGATGGAATACGAGCTGGTGGAGCGCGACCCATCAATGGCAAACAAGCGTTGGAGCGCGGCAAAGAAGCTCAGCTTTTGGACCGCAGCGCGGTTCGCATACCCTCCACCGACGAGATGGAGATGCATCCCACGGAGTCGAAGGTGGTCGTCTTCGTCGCGTACCTAGCAGCCGGACTCCGCTTCCCCTCCGCCATGTTCGTTAGCGAGGTGCTGCGGGTCTATGGATTGGAGCTGGTGCACCTGACCCCGAACGCCCTGGTGCACCTGGCAGTTTATTGCTGGGCGTTGCGAACGGAGACGGCGTGGCCTAGCGCCCCCTGTCCGCGTTCCTCCATGACACGTGATGCCAGCCGAAGAAGCTGGATGGAGGGGAGTACTTGAACTTCGGGAGCGTCAACTTTGTGCTGCGCTCATCCTGCACGAAGCTGTTCTCCACGAACTCGACTCGGACCAAGTGAGAGTCGAACTAGATGCGACGGTGGTTCTACCACTGTGTGGCGAGCAGGAGCAGCCTGAAGTGGACGGGTCGCCCAATGGAGTTCAACACGTCCCCTCCGGTGACCCTCGACCACGACGACAAGCAATGGGCGTGGAGACTGGTGGGCATCGCTCTCCGGTTCAATATGCGAGACCTCACAGAGGAGTATTTAATGTACAGCGTGGCCCCACTTGCCCAGCAATGGCATATCCAACCCGGCCCTATCCGCATCGACGGCATTCGCCCGACGGTGGCTTCACTGCCGAGGCCTGCCGATCCAAGTGAGTCTTCGAACACATCTGTTGCGCATAACTCGATCACTTTAGGTTCTTATGTTAACCACATTTTGCTGGCAAAACTACTCCTTGAGGATGCGGAGCGCACCGCGGTAGTGTTCTTTGGACCATATGTGGCCAAGGAGCGCACCGCGAACGTCAGCCGGATCAATCGCGTGTGCGAAGCACTCGGCATCCCCATGTCGGAGCGTGCCGTGCCAACCATCGGACGGGTTCACGGTCGGGATGGCGATGACAAGAGGGAGACTTCCCCTCGCTGAAGGGCATGAGCACCTACCGCCTGACCAAGCTCGGCGGCCACCCTTCCCGAAGGACCCTTCGGGGCCAAGGCCACTGGCTCTGACCTGGTGGAGTACGTGAACTCTGACCTGGAGGCGGAGGCAGAGCGCGATGCGACCGACGATAAGGGGCCCGCAAGCGATGTGGATTACGAGAGCGCTACGCACCATGGACCTGACGCTGACATTGTCGAATGCAAAGCATCGTCACCAACACCGGCTGCGGGGGCCGATGAGGCGCCTTCGGAAGCATCGAGCATGAAGCGTGCTCGCACAGCTTCGCCTGTGGGGAGGAGTGGACGATTCCAAGTGGCGGTGGCAGCGCTCTCGGAGTCGAACTCCGAGGCGAAAGCCGTAGGGCCCGAAGTGCAGTCCGCCATGCGGGATGCTGGCGATGCCCCGTAGTTGGTCCTATAGACGCTGGCATGGCTTCACAACAATCTTCACCACTTGGCGAAGCAGGTAAAAACAACTCCTTCTCTTCTCGCCACTTCGAGAGACTTTCTCTGATCTACTCGTTGACACTGTCGTTGGCATCAGCGGGCACGCGGTCTCCAGGACGCGCACAAGGCTCCAACGACCGAAGCGACCGCGGGGGGGGGGGGGGGCACTCCTGCGCTGGACGTGTCTTCGATGTCTGCCCCCGTGGAGGTCGTGGGCGTAGAGAGCCGATGCTTGACCGTGGCAGACTTTGTCCCTCGACCGGAGGCGCTGCGAGCTTTGCAAGGGGCTGCAGATTGCGCGGACGCTGGCTTAGGCCTGCGAATGCTATCATCATGTAGACCTGCGGAGATGAAGGTACGCGCGGCGACTATTCGATTGCATTTGCTTTTGTAGGGATGTCGCTAACCGTCGTGTTGTACAGGCCCTTACCATTGCCCACGCTCTGCAGGCGGGCCGAGCTTGTGAACACGTTGGCCTGGAGGATTGACTCTGCGCTGAGGAGTCGGAGGTCGCGACCGCTCGGCAGCTCGCGGACGCCTGTGCCTCGAGGGACAAACGCATTCACTTCCTCGAGACCGAGGGCGCGAAGGCCATATATAACATCTCATATAATATCGAAATCGTACGATTTTTTGAGCAATATTCACAACGGATAAATTTACCAAAAAATTATACAGTGAAGTACGTTATGTCGAAAGACTGCATATAAAATTTTATAATTTTTAGCCTATTTTCTATATTATAAAATTGAAATAAAAAAATATGCAAAATAGGGTAGTGATTAAGCTGGCTAATTAGCCGACTTAATCACCTGTCGTCTAGCCATGGGATGGTAGGCAGTACTGGGGCTGAGACAGGGCAACAGAATGCCTGCTGTTTGGTGGTGGAATGACAAGGGCCTACGCACCATCCTCCGCGTTGCCGTCCGGTCATGGACGATAAAAATAATATTTTTATTAAGGGAGTGTCGTCCTAGATCATTTTTTTGGAGGGGGGTTATTTTTTTTGGAGGGGGGCTTGTATGAGTGGATCCGTTGGATGGAGATCTAACGTCCCAGATCAATCTGACTGTTTTTGTCCTAAAAAACAGTCGAATGTTGTATAGCAATACTCTTTTATTAATACGATGGATATATAATTATTTTTATAAATATCATTGTAAATAATGCTAAATATGTCAAAAACTCGACCACCGTTCGATTCGTTCCATTAGTCATATCCCTACCCATTCCCATTCCCTTATCCTCGGCCGAAGCGGGTAGCCATGGCGCCGGTGGATCCCCACTCCTACACCGACGGCGCCAATCCGGTGACGACGCACGCCGCCCTCGCCTTCTATCTCGACTTCGCCGCCTCCACTATCCACGCCTCCGCGCTCCTAACCCTCGCCGCGCCGCACTCCGGGGACCTCCTCCTCGACACCCGCGCCCTCACTGTCCACTCCGCCTCCACCGTCTCCGACCCGCCCGCGCCCATCCCCTTCTCCCTCGCCGCTGACGCCGACCCCGTCCTCGGCTCCGCCCTCACCCTCACCCTGCCCCCCGATACCTCCTCCTTCCGCCTCACCTTCTCCACCTCCTCCGCCGCCTCCGCGCTGCAGTGGCTGGCGCCGCCGCAGACCTCGTCGTCCCTCCCCTTCGTCTTCTCCCAGTGCCATTCCATCCACGCCCGCTCCATCTTCCCCTGCCACGACACCCCCGCCGCGCGCATCACCTTCTCCCTCCTCCTCAACATCGCCACCCAGCTCTCGGCGGTCGCCGCCGCGCGCCACGTCTCCCGCAGGGACCCTCTACCCTCCGACCACCGGGGCGCCTGCGATGACGCGCTATGGTGCGCGCCCGGCCGCATCGTCGAGGAGTTCGAGATGGAGCAGACCGTGCCGCCCTACCTCTTCGCGTTCGCAGCCGGCGGGATCGGGTCCAGGGACCTTGGCCCGAGGACGCGGGTGTACGCTGAGGGAGGGGACAAGGTTCTGGACGAGGCGGCAAGGGAGTTCGCCGGGGTGGAGGAGATGGTCAAGGTCGGGGAGGCGCTGTTTGGGCCCTATGAGTGGGAGAGGTATGATCTGCTGGTGCTGCCCCCGAGTTTCCCCTACGGAGGCATGGAGAACCCCAGGATGGTGTTCCTTACGCCGACGGTGATCAAGGGGGATGCTGCAGGGGCGCAGGCGGTGGCGCATGAGCTCGCACATAGCTGGACCGGCAATCTGATCACTAACAAGACCAATGAGGATTTCTGGCTAAACGAGGTGAACCCTTCTTGTAGTTGCCATGGAGATGTGCTTTGCACATTAGGTGATTCATGAAGCAGATGAACTTGAAATTACTTTGCATTCATGTGCCAATGTTATTAAGGGAGCAGAACAAATGATTGGGGGCAAAATCTGTAGCCTCTAGCCCTTAACCTGTGCATCTGCGTGGGGTGCACTGTTAATAATTTGTTGTACAAATCGTAGTAGAATTAAGGGCAAAAGCCTTAAGCAAGTACTCCCTCAGGTCACAAATACATGTTGTTTTGAATATCGATACGGTCTCCAAAACACAACTTTGACAACTAATTTCTATTATAATATATTTATAAAATGCAATAAAATAATAATATTATGAAAGTACTTTTTGAGACAAATCTACACACATGATTTTCATGTATTCAATTTAAATATTTAAAAAGATATTGATAGTCAAAATTCCGAAAGTTTAACTGCACCTATGTCCAAATGACTTGTATTTGTGACTGGAGGGAGTATAATTTTAGTTGGAACATCGGATTAACTGAGTTGCAATTATAGATTGACATTTTTTTTGTCCTAACAGTTACAAATTAGGCTCACACATTCAACTAAAACTCTCATGCTGTAAATTCATATTATTGTTTCTGCGTACAGGGATTCACAACATATGCCGAGAGGAGGATTGTTGAGGTGGTGCAAGGGGAGGAGCGGGCAGCATTAAACATGGGCATTGGATGGAGGGGGTTGAACAGCATGATGGAGAGGTTTAAGGATAACATGGAGTTTACCAAGCTGAAGCCGAAGATGGCAGGGATTGACCCTGATGATGTGTACTCAAATGTGCCTTATGAGAAAGGCTTCCAGTTCGTTTGGCGCATTGAGCGTCAGGTGGGTGTAACATTGCTATTATTTGGTTTACACTGTTTTGCAACATTCTTTGATTGAAGTCTGTGACATTTTTATGACTAGTTGTGGATGTGTACTGTGCTCTCCTTGTTGGTTGTGTTAGATTGGCCGACCTGCATTTGATGAGTTCCTGAAGAAGTATATTGCCACCTTCAAGTTCCAGTCGATAGATACGGAGACATTTCTTGAATTCCTGAAAGCCAATGTGCCTGGGATAGAAAACCAAATTGACCTTCACCTGTGGGTCGAGGGGACTGGTATCCCTCCAGATGCCATGGAGCCAGATTCAGCTATTTATAAAAAGATTTGTTCCTTAGCTGCAGAGTTTAAGTCTGGAAAACTTCCAAGTGAAGAGGAGGTGGCAGACTGGAATGGACAAGAATGGCAGCTTTACTTGGAGAATTTATCCACAGATGTTGAAGCCTCACAGGTACGAATTATTATTGATATTCTCTTTTGTTACTATGTCCATTCTCAAATAGTTTTCGTCTTTGTATACATGCGGACATTTCTAGATTGGTCACCAAGAAAGTGACATCGGTTCACCTGTCACGAAAAGCACTTTTAATGTCATACATGGAACCTGCTCTGCTGCTTGTGATGTTTTGATGCAGCGCCTTGTGAATTTACAGTATGAAGGGTGATACATTTGCTATTTTGGCCGTATCACCAAATTTCAAAGCATTGCATAATGTTGCATGGTCTGTTCCATTCGGTCCAAATGCACGCATTTCTGCTTCCACGTGTCCATAAAACTTCTGCTCCAGTTATATGCTGCTGTAATAATTGTCTCTACATCAGCAGTCGACTACATAGCATTATAGCAATGGGCCAGATTCCAATATAATTAAGCAAAACATGTTCCGACATATCGTCCATGTTTAGTTGATCAGTCAGTCAATGCATTTTAGATCAATGTTGAGGGATTTTATCACATCAATAAGTTCATAATATGTTGACACGATCAGTTAGAAAGAATAGGCCGTACCACCCTTGAGACCAAGGATAACCTTCATAATATGTTGACATGATCAGTTAGAAAGAATAGGTCGTACCACCCTTGAGACCAAGGATAACCTATCTGCTGTCAAATTATGCACTGCCACTAAATGCGAAATAAATAGAATATTCATGCCTGCTGAGAAAGGTTGTCCAGAGCAAATCAACCTAGAGCCTTATGGTTTACCAAGGGAAATGGAACTGAATCGGCTTTAAATTACACTGAAATGAGTGGCAGAAGCATATATTTTGTTTGGTTCACTCAGGAATGATATTAGAACCAGATTCTGCTTAATGGATTGGATAGAATAGATTTGTTGACATCGTCAATCAGTCGCAGCTTGAATATCAGTTATGCGGAGGGGACTTTATAGGCCTCTTACCATATACAATAATTGATTCTGAATGTCATGAGCACCTGGCTCTATTATAGAATCTCTGTGGATTAACATGAAAAATGGCATCATGCTCTCACTTTTCGATGGTGTAGCAGTGGGTTCAAGGAACATGTTTGGAGATTGTATGGCAGAATAATGCTGAGTGAGTAGTTAGTGTTTAGCCATGCAAAGCAGTGAAGTTGCCCCCTCTGCAGCTAGAACACTTCATTTACATGTAACAGAATACCTAATTTCAACATTCACAACTTCACATGATAACATAGAAAGTAAGGATACCTTATAGCTGACTCAATGATTGTCATTTGTGGCTTGCAATCACTACCAGTGAAAGCTGGCCATTCACTAATAAGATCTAGAAAGGAAATCTTCAGCTGTTGAGGCTTGGTAGTTCCCTACTATCTTTCAGAGTATCTAGCTTATCATTTGTGGTAGTCAGTCATTACAAATGGAAGTTTGTATTTGTGTTATTACATAACATTCTGTGGACCAGACTTTAGTTTTGGAACACATATTGACAAAACTTATGAATGACTTAAGTTAACCGCTCCCATGGCCATTTGTTCTGTATGCAGGTTATTGCTCTTGATGAACGGTACAAGCTATCAGAAAGCCGTGACTACGACGTCAAAGTGGAATTTCTCCAGCTGTCAATCCCCACCGGCTGCAGGTGCTACTTCAATGAGGTTGAGAAATGCTTGAAGCAAGTGGGAAGGATGAGGTACCTCCGCAAACTCTACAGCTCGCTGGCCCGGTGCTCCGGCGAGGAGAGGATGCTGGCCCAGAGGATCTTCTCGGAGGCCCACGAGTTTTATCACCCAATAGCTCGCGGCGTGGCGGAGAGCATCCTTTCAAAGCATGGCTAGCTGAAACCGTATCGTACTGAATCCAAATTAAGTAGGGAAAGCCTTTGATGGTTGTCGACTGTTTGCTCACTCGTTTCTTTTGCATAAAATCATCGCCCCTCCTGGAGCTAACCTGGGAGAAAAACTGGGAACTCTTATCGTATCCTGATAATGTATCCTCGGGATTGCATGTGCCTAAGTTTTCTGATCCTGTAAATAAAAAAATAACGACGGTTTCTTACTGGTGATATATAGATGCAACCACCGACGATGGTAGTCTTTCGTGCAAATCTTTGTTTTTTCCTACCTTGAAAAGAAACGTATCACATTCTCCAGAAAAAACAAAATATAGGAAAAAAGCAGGGGTGGCAAAAACAAAAGTTTCCGTTGCCGGGACTCGAACCTGGGTCTCTCGGGTGAGAGCCGAGTATCCTAACCAGCTAGACTACAACGGACTGTGATAGCGTGCTTATCCAAAACATATCTATTCGTGAATAGAACGCACAGGCACTGCACAAGAGCCCGACCCGACAAACACCCGAATCGAGTCGTGCCCCCCCGGCGGCGCAAGGGCTTACTAATCCCCCTCCTCTCCCCTCCGCCTGCGGCGCCTATGCCCTCGAAACCAACAACTGCTGCCCGCGCGTGCTCGTGCTGCTGGTATTCTTGCACTCCTTCGGTCCTTCCCTCCTCATCGCCCTCCTCCCCCACCTCCTGGTAAGCACGTCTCCCCCTCCTCGTCCTCTTCGAGTACTCACGAGTCACGATCGCACGACGATACCTAGTAGTGGTGAGGTATGGATTTTGGTTGAAATTTTTGAATTTTTGCTGTCTGCGACAAAGATTACGAAGAGAGATATACTCACTTACGATTTTAGTTAATATAGATATTAGGCTTTTAATGTGTACTACAATTAACTTGTAGATCCCGTCTTGAGAAAATATTTCGTTTAAAAGTTAGGTACTAGCAAAAGCTAAAAATCGCTTTTAGAAACCGTAAAAAACAGGCTCATTGGTTAGCCTTGCCTCACGTCGCGGAAGAAAATCCTACCAGACATCGTCATCTTTAGATTGTTATTAGACTCTTTCAATATTATGACATATGGTGGAATAAATCGATCACCTTATTGCAGCGACGTAGTCAAGATTGCAACTATGTTGCATTAAATGTATGATTATCTATCTATGTGAGGTCAATTTTACAAATTTCGCATTATTTTTCTAAGATTTTACATGAATTTTCATTTGTATTTGATCATATTGCAAAAAAGTTATGGACCCCACAGCTAAACGTGGCTCCACCACTGCCTTATTGCAGGACTGCACGTCATGTTTTATAGGCCACATTCAGAACGCGCCAAATTTTCCCAATTCATGTGGGAAATGAATTGTTCCGTGTGAAAAGGTCTAAATGGAGGTCTTATAGGATTTATCTGCAGTACAAAAAATTGCTTTAGGGCCTGTTGGAACGCAGGAGTTCTACAGAAATTTTGTAGAAATTTCACAATAATCAATTTATTTTTCGCAGGAATTTTTCCTGTTCCGAATAGGGGCCTTAAGATTTGTGTTAGCTAGCTCATGTTATCTCAGAGTTTCTCCCCAGTGATTTTTAACATCCTTGGAGGTACCAAGCCATTCATTGAGCAAGTATTAAGAGGTACCATAGGTTTAACATGAGGAGAAACCAAGAGTTTAAGGGTAATTTAGGGGGAAGATATCGGTACCTTCTGGTACCTCCAAAGCATAGTAAAAACTCTTTTCGCTCCAATGTTAGTTCCCCATGCAAGTTGAAACCAAACCAATTAGTTCCCCATGCTGTTTCTTCTTCATGTATATCAGCTCCATGCCATGCACGAACGGAGCTTCCCTGTCCCGGGATTCCTGTCCCCTCCCCTGTTCCCTTCAATCTGGAGCATCCACAACTCATCCAACGGCTATGATTTTATATTTGTACTATTTGCCCATTTTCATCTCAAATTTAAAAATAAAAATATGTTAATCCATAATAAATAATAAAAAAATACAGGAAAAATAAATTTTATTTTTTTCTGTAAATAAAATTTATTGTTTCTGTATTTTTTATTATTTATTATGGATTAACATATTTTTATTTTTAAATTTGAGATGAAAATGGGCAAATAGTACAAATATAAAATCTTAGCCGTTGGATGAGTTGTGGATGCTCCAGATTGAAGGGAACAGGGAAGGGGACAGGAATCCCGGGACAGGGAAACTCCGTTCGCCATGCACGGATACATGCGCCTACCCACAACCATAAGAACACCAATGCACAGCAATAATGCAGTACATGCGATGCTTACTTATATTACAGTAAGATGAAAAGAACAGCTGTCACAGACACTCAGACTAGAAAAAGAAGCACAGAGACGGCATGTACCTCGCATGGTGCCAACCACAAGAAACAAAAGATCACAAGACGATCACAGGAAGAAGAACCAAAGCTGCATATGCCTCTGCTCCCTTGAGGAGTCAGGACATGCATGCATGCTGGTCTAGGAGAACAGGAGACACCACCCACCACGCCATCACAGCGGCGGCTAGCTGGTCCAGCGTGCCGGACTGGCCGTCGGTGACCCACATGCGGCGCGTACGTGCACACAGCTCCTGCTCGCGCTACCTGCCACTCTGCCAGTCATGAGGAACGGATCCTAAGAGACGGCTTAGCTAAAGCTTTGGTTGGTTTCGGTTCAGGCAGTGATGGCTGCTGGCTGCGACGGCGCCCAGAACTGGGCGTTCTTCACCTTGGACACGCTGTTGAGGACGCCGAGCGGCGTCACGTCGCCGACCACCGTCACCTTCTTCGCCGCGAAGTCTATGCTAAACGATGTCACGCCTGTTCATATTTAAAAGTGCATGCAGTGATTTGGTTATCAGTATCACAGAGGTGTTATCTTCTCCTGAATTCTGAACAAAAGTTTCAGATCTTGAATATATTTTATTTTTAGCTGTCTATGGATTGTGCAAGGCTCACCTGCCATCTTGGAGAGGTGCTTCTTCACTTTGCCTTCGCACGCTTTGCAATGCAGGGAGACCTTCAGTACAACTACCTGAAACGATACCCAAAACCGGAGCTTAGTTCAAAGCAAGCATATGTTGTTGGCTTTTGCAAATATTGAACAAAACGAGACAAATATGCAGTACTGGAAGCAAAGCTTAAGTTGCCATGCTCTGAATCTCTGATACTAGGGGGAAAAAAGAATTGCAATCATCCATCTATTTAATATACACACATCTCTCTTTGTAATCCAGAAGGTAGCATAAATAAATCCTTTCCACAAAAGATGCATCTGCTCATCAGTGGTCATCATGGTTTTTGCGTATCTTTAGCTGGAAGTTACACATATAAAATGGGGAAAATCACTGTATAAAACCCTCCAAGCCTCGCAAGGATATGATTGCTTATGATTACAGCATCTCCATTTTTTTGACAACTTTCTTTTTTTATCAATAAGAGTGGAAGCAAAGCTTCAAAATACAAATAAACATTAGTAATCAGTGCTGATTCACAAGCGCACAGTTTCCTCACCTGCTCCTGCGCCTGTGTGTTCTTCACATCAGCAGCTGGCTCCTCCCTCTTGACATCAACGGCCGGTGCAGCCTCCACCTCCTGGATCTCCTCGGCGGCTGCGGCGGCACGGCGGCTCAGCAGGTACCTGGACGAGCCTGCCGGGCTAACGAGCTCACCATTCGCAACAGCCTTGTGCTGCCCTTTCTTGCAGTCTTGCCGGTGAGTTTTTGGTTCAGTGGGAACCTGGCACAGAGGGCTAGCGATGGCCTTGTGTGACCGGACCTGCCGGACCATCGGCTGCCGCTCTAGGCTCGGACATATCGCGGTGGACGCCGGAGATGAGCACGAAAGGCTTTTCATGTCCTTGAAGAGCAGAGGAGCCATGGTGTGTACTAGTGACTAGTTGAGCTGCTACTGACAATGGAGTAAGGGAATACTTATATAGGAGAGCACCACATTGCGAGCTTTACATTTTAGTAGCTCTGCTAAAAAAATGCTACTGTGTTTTTGCCTAAAAGAAAGCAATGGACGTTATATAGTAACAGCAAGGAGTTTAGGGGAATCTGCAACGAACTTATAGTTTTGGGAAAAGGAACTGTTTTTTGTTCTTTTGTAGATTGATGGTGAAAAGTTAGGCGCAATAGATGATCTGCACAATTTTTTTTATCCAGAAAGAGAGCTGTGACAAAAGTTAACTTGAGGGAAACCATACATTTTTAACTTGAGGCTTTCTCTGGTGCTTGGAAGCCCTCCAAAATACCATCAACCGTTGATTTGCTAGGGTCAACTTAGGAAGAGTGTAACATCTAAAGTTTGGCTTTCTGTTAAAAAAATTAATTTTCAATTAATTATTTTAGAACATTTGGATTTTATTTGGTTTTTTGGTGTAATCCTAGAAACTAATATCCAGTTTGAAATTCAATTCCAAGTCCAAATTCAAAATCCAAACCTCAAATTTCAAATTCAAGTTCAATCTTCAGAAAAAATATCAATTTCATTTTCTCCTGGCCAAATTCTTTTTCTTCCTCTTTTCTCCTTGGGCCGAGCCCATTTTTCTCTTGGCCCAGCCGGCCACCCACTCTCCTTTTTCTTTCTTCTTTCTTTTCCCTTACCTTCCCTTCTCTGTTTCCTAAGTGCCTGTGTGCCAGTGCCGCATGAGCCGCTCTTGCCTACACTGCTCGGCCAAGCAGCCCTGCCTCCGAAAACGCTCACCATAAAGCCTCTTTAACAACATCATCATCGCCATCAAAATCAAGATCGATGCTGACAATGTAGAATCAAGTAAAGAAATTTAATGGTGGAGGAAATTTCAGTGTGCGGCAATGCGTGATAAAAAATGTCTTTGTCCAGCAGGGACTAATTGATACTCTTGAAGGGAATAAACTGAAAAAGACATCCGATGAAGACTAGAAGGTGATGGAGCAAAAGACTGTTAGTATAATCCGTCTCTGTCTCTCCAATTAGGTAAAGTACTCGGTGATCAAGGATAATTCACCGAGAACATTGTGGAAGGACTTAGAAGAATTGTATATGATAAAGTCACTAACAAACTATTGGGTGCTGAAGTGACAACTGTATAGGTTGCTCATAGAGGAAGGTATACGATTTGCTGTCCATCTCAATGTCTTCAACAAACATACCACATAGTTGACTAGTGTGGATGAGAAAATCGAAGAGAATAACAAGGTTGTCATACTAGCATAATCTCTACCACCATCTTGGGAGCAAACAATAATGCATATTCTCATTGAGAAAACCACTCTTACCTTTAATGAGGTAGTTGCATATCTATTGGATACAAATTCCTTGAAAAAAAACTATCAGAATATTCATCCTTAGTAATCAAACATTGGTTGCAGTAGGTGTTGCAAGCAAAAGCAAAAGTTATAGGAAGAAGAAAAGTAAGACCAAAATCACATGAATATACTATCTATGTGAAGAGAAAGGTCACATGATAAAAGTATGTTTGAGTTTGAAGCAAATTTATACTACATTTAGTTATTTGTGCTTGCGGATGGAATATTAATGTATTGTCTTATCGTTCACAAAATAGATGAGAAGTCTTCATTGATTCATCCACTCAAATATAAGATAGATTATGAATGCTGAATCTACCATTTATTCGCAATAAATAATTACGATATACAAATACCACTGACATAAAAAAAAACTTATTATATTCTTCACAAATTAACCAATCCAATTCGTGTTTGAGAGTTTCAATTTGTATAATTACAGAATATTATGATTTTCCATTCATAATATTGTGTTGGACCATTTGGGTAACCATTGTAAATACTTTGTAAACATGACTAAGTTACATAGTTTAAGAAGCAAATACAGACTAGACTGTGTAAATTCTAATGCAATTCTAACAAATAAGGGACTTCAAACCCTTTGTAATATGGGTTTTTTTTAAAAAATATCAACTTTTCTAACTCACCAATTGTTTCATCGAACTTATCTTTCAGTCACGTCTTTGTTTCAACTTCTAGCTAGGCTACTCAGATCCTCTGGTCTTCCAGATATATCCTCCTTGTTCTTTTATGAACAGTTCTAAAAGTGTAGAAGGATTCCATTTCTTTTTCCTGACAAAGGAAGTTGTTACAAGAGCTAAGATTGCTAAAATAATACAACACTGAATAATCCAGGGAATGTTCGGATGTCCAAAAGAACAAATGAAGTATGAACGGAAGCTCCTCCTGTATCAGATAGTCTCCGTGGATATCATATCAAGATATCAACAGATCGACCAGCATCTTGATTGATGGCAGAACCAAGGCAGTCCACTCCATGTCCAAGTCCTTGCATCATCGGCCTCTCGCGTTTCTTAATGGTGAAAGGGTCCACAGTGGCGACTTTTCAGAGGTTTTGCTGACACAGAATTCAAATGGAAAATAGTTGGGCATACCTTGTGACATGTAATGTTTTGAGAGCAAACACTGTCTATCGATCAGAGCTGTACAGTCATGTACTCTCTCTCTCTCTCTCTCTCTCTCTCTCTCTCTCTCTGGTAGTTTGTAAAGTGAGAAACAAGTTCTTCCGTCAGATGTACGTTCAAGCTCGAAAAACCTGAAGTGAGGATATGTAGTATTAGTATGCGAAGTGAAAATTAACACCGGAGCTCGGGAAAATGCTGTTTAAGGGGTTCAAGGCAGGAAAGCAGATTTGCCCTGCCGCTGCCTCTCGCAATCGATCGCCTGCACGTACTGAGCAGAATCAGATTCTTCCAACTTCTTTCCACCCTCTTCCCTTTAACCCTTGTTGCAACAGTTGGCAAGTTGGCCCCTCCGTTTCCGCCGGGGGGCTCAGGTGCAGGGCCCTGCACTTAGCGCCATGCAGGGTGTTTAGGAGGCTAATACGTGTCCCTCAAAATTCAAAAAAATTTAAAAATCCGAAAATTTGTAAAAAAAGTACTTTTATTACAAAAAGTAAATTTTAAGTACTTAAAAATACTTTGTAATAAAAAGTAAAAATAAAAAATAAGTACATTAAAAATACTTTTTATACTTAAAAAGTACATTTTACAATTTTTTGGATTTTAAGTTTTTTCGATTTTTTTTGAATTTTAGGGGACACATATTGATCTCCTAAGTACTACACGGCACTAAGTGCAGGGGCCCCTGCACCTGAGCCCGTTCCCGCCGAGGGACGGTGGTCGATACCACTTTCTTGGGTTGCTTTCAGCGTTGGTTATAAGGCCAGTCTCAATGGAGGTTTCATGTCCCAGTTTCCAACACCCATATTTTGGAAACAGTGCAGAAGAGTTTCATCCCCATGAAACTCTCTCTACTCCCATGAAACTTTTATCATCTCTCTCTTCATCAATACAGTGCCATGTCAGCGTATTTAATGCCCATGAAACTTCATGAAACCCCCACTGAGACTGGCCTAATAGTCCTCTTGACTTCTTCAACGAAAGCCGCGAAATTTCGTGCGAAAATTAGACCCCACACTAACTGGGTTATAAATCGTGACTTTTAATTTTTTTTCACTGTTTGTCTGAGTAATTAAATTAAAAAATTAAAACATTATATTATCACGAAAAATTGTAAAGAAACAAGAAAATAAAGCAAAAAACCAAACCAAAAGTCAGAAGTAATTTGGAGCGGCCTTAGGTGCCGCTCGGTTAGGCTGAAATAAGCTGGCTTATGGCTAAAATTACACTGTAGTTTGATGGTGGCTTATTTGGCGTAACTAAATTTAAAAAAAATAAAAAACAGATTAGCCCATCATGGATAATGCAAACAAATACAGGGGAAAAACCGACAAAAAAGTTAAAAAAACTAAAAATTTAAATAAATACGAAATTTATAAATAGTAAAAATAAACTAAAAATTAAAAACTTAAACCGAAACGGACAGTACTTAGGCTCCACTCGGTTGGGCTGAAAAAATAGTGGCTTATGGCTAAAATTGTACTGTAGCTGGTTAAAATTACACTATAACTGAAGGTGGTTTATTTGGCGTAATTAAATTTAAAAAAAATTAAAAAATAGAAAAAAAATATATTAGCTCATCGCAGGCAACAACGTAAACGAATACTGGAAAAAAGAACCGGCAAAAAAACCAAAAATTTAGAAAAAAGATGAAATTTATGAATAGTAAAAATAAGTTAGAAGCTAGATGCTTAACCCGAAACGAGCGGGCGTTAGTTGCGTCGCGGACGATAAAACAACGGCTAAACGGCCGCGCGGAGTCGGCCACACGCCGGGAACAAGGCAAACCAGTAAAACTTCCCGTTGCGTGTAAGCCAGTAAACTTCCCGTTGAGGGAGGCAAGGCAAGCGGCGGCGAGCCACTCGCTGCTCGCCAGGTTAAACGAGCCGTTGCGTGTGTCAGTAGAGAGCAGTAGGGAGCGGGGCCCTGGGCAGAGCTGACCGAGCGAGCACGCACGTGACGAGCCTGGTCGTTTGTACATGGGCGACACTGGCCGTACGGGGAAAATAATGTGGCGCGACCGTGCGAGCCCAGTGCGGCTGACTACGTGTTTGTCCCCAATAGCGAGCTTGGTGGTCACTCACTCGCGTTACTGTGTGTCTGTGTCTTGGCCTTCGGCTGATCGGCTCATTGGAGTAGGCCGACAAAAAATAGCTGGTTAGTACTTGAATCAAATGTATTTTAATTAAAATAGTTATTAGATTTAAAATTAAAATAAGTTTATTTCAAAAAAAAATTTAATGAGGCTAGGCTCAATAGTGGCTCGTTAGCTCAAATTTGAAATAACCCCTTAAATAGTAAATAAAATGATTTTACGCTGAACTATGTCAATTTTGATAAAAACTCGATACTAGCTCGTTAAACTCGATAGACATTTCTACACTTGAAGAGTCGCACGTTTTGGGTGTTCTGAAATTCGGACCTAGCAAGTAACCATCTACAAAGAGAAAATACATTCTTTTTCAATTTTCAGTCTTTTTACTTTAATTTTTTAATAATTATTATTTATTATACGGATAAATCATGATTATAAATTATAGTCTAAAAAACACCTCGATAACAAAACAATCTGAACCAATACATCCAAGCAATCAACACTGGCTAGTTCATCGGACTTGTCTTTACAGGCACTGATCCTCACATTTTTTTTATACGAATATGATCTGTCTCTCTCTCTCAAGTTGTTTGTTCTCAGAGAAACACAACTATTAGTAGTTTTGTCCTTCAGTTACTGAACCCGACTGGGACGCCGCATGCACCAAGAGGAGCATGCACGGCAAGCATTCGATCCCGTGGTTGCTCGCGTCGTATCCTCCGTAGTTTTTGCGCACGTACACCTACAGGCTACTACCAACAATCAAAACCACTCTTGACACATTTTCATATCGCATTTATAAAAATAGTTGTATGTGCATCGTATTAATAAAAATATCATTTATGCTGTTCGGTGGGCGGGCAACAACGTGGAGTAGAAGACTCAGGGCACCTGTCGTCCGGTGGGCGGGCGGCAGGGACGACAGGTGATTAAGCCGGCTTAATTACCTGCCTAATTTATAATTTTTTTAATTTGTAAATATAGCAAATTAGCTCAAAAAATTATGACATTTTTTTGTGGAGATTTCTGAGGTATTGTGGTATGTTTTGTAATTGTTTTGCAATTTTTTGAGGCTATTTGCTATCTCTAAAAATTCTTGGAACAACGCATAATTAACCAGGTAATTAAGCAGTTATGCACCACTCTAAGAATTTTTAGAGGTAGCAAATGGTTGTGAAAAAATACAAAATTTATTGTGGAGCTTCTTGACATAGTGTGCTATGTTGTATATTTTTTATGTAATTGTTTGCACCACTTTACTATCTATAAAAATTATTTGAGTGGCACGTAATTAAATGAATGATTAAACACTAATAGCGGGGCCTAATGACCTGCCATCAGGCGGTCAGGCCACTGGGCAGACAGTGGCTAGACGGCAGGTCATTAGCTTTAGCCATTAGTTCTTAATTACTAATTTAATTATGAGTTGTTTAAATAATTTTTAGAGGTAGCAAAGTGGTACAAAAAATCACGTAAAAATTACACAACATAGAACACTATATGAGGAAGCTTCAAAAAAATTTGTAATTTTTCACGACTATTTTCTATCTCTAAAAATTATTAGAGCGGCTCATAACTGCTTAATCGCTTGGTTAATTATGCATCGTTTCAAAAAAAATTTAGCGGTAGCAAATGGCCTTGAAAAATTGCAAAACGATTACATAATATACCACGATACCTCAGGAAACTCCACAAAAAATATCATAATTTTTGAGCTCATTTGCTATATTTACAAATTTAAAAAATTATAAATTATGAATTAGGCAGGTAATTAAGCCAGCTAATTAGCCGGCTTAATCACCTGCCGTCCCGTGGGCGGACGACAGGTGCCTGTCCTCTGGTGGGCTGGCGACAAGCGCTTGCCATCTGCTCACGTGGCGACAGGTGCCACGCGTCGTTTGCTCTGCGCTGCCGCCCGCCCACCGGACGGTATAAACGTTTTTTTGTCAATACGGTGCACATACGGCTATTTTTTTAAAATATAATATGAAAACGTGCTAAAAGTGGCTTTAACTCTCAACTGTAGACTGTAGTTTGTAGAAGTTAATTTGTAAATAGATAGATACTGGGTGAAATGGGGGATGATATACTGCATACGACCTGATGCATACAAGGCCAAAGAAGAATATGGCCACTGATTGATGTTGTGAAGATTAATGTTGATGGTGCTTGTTACTCGGATGGTTTGCATGGTGCAGCGGTTGCCGGTAATGAGAAATGAGGAGGGATTGTTCATTGCGGCAAGAACCATATGGCACCCTCATGTTTCTGATGCACTGACGGCGGAAGCTTGGGCATGCCGTGATGGTGTTCAATTTGGAAATCCCGGAGCTCAGCAGGAACTTCGACGACTTTTAAAGCTTTGTTTTGTCCATCAAGAAGCGATTGTAGCGGCCCATCAAATCGATAAGCGATCAGATAGCATCCAGTTTGATCTTATCTGAATACGTTATTTGTGCTAGAAATTAAATCGCAATAGCTTCCTGGTAGCAGTATCAATTATCAAAATTACGTATTGGCTTTTATAGCGTCCGAGGCGTAATTTTGACCAAAAGTTTTTAGAACGTTGCATTAGAGAATAAGCTAATAAAACTATAGCATTACGAAAGTTCTTTAATGAATAATGTAGCCATACAGTTTTCTTACGTCTAATCTACGCAGTCTTTAAGCATAGCGAGCTAAAAAAAGAGAGAAATTTCACTGCACAGATTCTAAAGCCTGATTCCTTTCAGCAAACAGTTTCGTGAGATAAACGATATTATTGTATTCCACCAGATCAGAGTCATTGCCCTGTTCTTTTTAACTTTGATTTCTTTAAAAGCTAAAATAAATAGAATGATTTCTTTAATGCTTTTTTGAGTCTAAATTGACTCCTACACCATCCATCACTATTTTTAAAAATATAAATAAAAATTATCGATGGTAACTTTTAAAAAAACAGATCATTAACCCAGCGGAACGCGAGCGCAGCACCCAGCCGAGGCCTAACCGGAGACGCGGAACGGTGGCCCAGTAGTAGCCAGTGCTGCGCGGCAGCGTAGACATTCGGCCTAGCAGGAAAATTCTCTGGTTTAGTTGCCTGGCTTTCATTGACTGGGACAAATTTTCCACACTCGCCACGCGGGCCAAGGTAATCGAGATGCGTCTCTTTGATCTGCTACCTTTAAAGCCCAGTATGGTAGTATGGACTGGTAGTTGTATGGCTTTCGCGTGATCGCGGCGCTTTGATCTGTCACCGGATCGACTAACTACGGGGCTACCAGGCTCAAGCGGCGCACCTTGTTGAATGCAAGTAAATGGTTTCACTAAATTTGTACTCTCCTCCTTCGGTCACCAAAACATATATTTTAGAAATGGATGCAGTTATCAAAACTTAAATTTAACCACTAATTTTGATTCTAATATATTTATTAAACCCAATAAAATCATAATAAGATGAAAGTGCTTTTTGGGATGAATTTACATGTATAATTTTTATGCATCTAATATAAATATTTAAAAAAATATCGATAGCTAAAGTTCCAAAATTTTGACTTCAGATATCCCAAAACAACATTTTTTGTGAACTGGAGGGAGTAACTTGGCAGGAGTATTATACTTCATAATTACTACTTACTAATCCCTCTGGTCATTAAAAATATCATTTTAGACATCGATGTGGTTCTTAAAACACAAATTTAGCCACTAATTTATATTGTAACAAATTATAAAACATAATAAAATTATGCTTATATAAAAGTTTTTTAAGAAAATATATATCATTTTCATACGTTTAATCTAGATATTAAAAAAGATATGATAGCCAAAATTTAAAAAGTCATTTATTTTGTGTGACCGGAGTGAGCATAATTACTGTGGCTTCGCTGTGCCTTTTTGAGTCTGCGGGAGGTGCTCACAATGAATCTCTGCACCGCTAAGGATCTATCTATCTCAGAGATGGATGGAACAGCCGCGGTTTTTTATTGAAGTTACCCATGGTTGACATGCAGAGAAAGGAACAGCAGAAATCAGAACACGACGCCTCACCAGTCACCACAGACCAACGACGGCACAAGCCAGCGACAGCGTAGGATCTCCTTGATATGTTACAGCAGGCGTTCTCGCGTTCGTTCATCCTGACACCGGCACGCGCTCCGCCGGCGGCATGTCGCCGGGGGTGGGCCCCTTCAGGAGCTCCGCGACCCTCGCCGCCAGGCTTAGCTTCGCAGCCGGCGAGACGCCGTGCTCGCCGATGATGGACTCCAGCACCGCCTCGGAGAGCGCCCTGCTCTCTATCGCCGCGCTGCCCGCCTCCGGCACGGACGAGTCTTTGGAGAACGCAACCTCAAGACAACATCCAACCAGCAGAGTGTCAACAACACCATGCATCGTCATAAATCAAACGGAAGGAAACACCAGATTGGTGTAGAAACTCACGGTGAGGACGCCGGTGGGCGAGTGGGTGAAGAGGATGGACGCGCCCGGAGGGAAGTTCTGGGGCTTGAAGGCCTCCTTGAACTTGTCCACGGCGACGGCCTCGGCCTCCGTGTACACGCCGGTGGCCTTCCAGTACGCGACGCAGTTCTCGGTCACCTTGTCAGAGTACTGCTCGCCGGTGAGCGGCAGGATCATCGTCACCCTCGTGAACTTCTCGAACTCCCCTGGCGGACCCAGAGAATTTGACGAGCCTGGGCGAAGAACAAAGTCTAAATAACAAACTCTCAGAAACATAAATCATAATACAAGCAAAAATATGACAACCATATTAATTTTAACTAGAATCATATCGTAGCACATGTTCACAAGATCATATGGATCTATAAAGTAAAACTTAACAGGAAAAATACATACTAGTTTCTAGCTCTGAAGCATACACGCTGCTAGTTAGTTGCGCGCTGCTGGTGCATTTGCCGTTGTCCGGGACAATGTACCACCGCTCGCCGGACAAGGCGGAGCGGACGGTGATGGTGGTGGTGGATGTCGACGGCGAGCTCCGGTAGGGGACCTACGACGATCTGATCCGCAGCCGCAGGGCAACTCTGGAACTTTGGCATGCATGCAGCTTCGTTTTTCCAACTAGGAGAAGAAGGGTACGTGCGCTTGCTACTCTAGCCAGCTGACTGGCTTCACAGGAAGATGAGCCCGGGCAGGGGCCCAGGGTCGCCGGGCCCTGGGTCCGCCGGCTGTCGTGCGATCGATCGCCAGTACGTTGAGATGTACGTACAAGCAACAGAGTAACAGAGTTAGGACGAGGCAACCAACAACCTGGCTTTGCGCAAGAATGGAGCATGTATTTTTACCTGTGACGACGTCGCGGAAGAAGGCGGTATCGGCGGCGAGCTCGTCGGTGGTCTTCCCAGCCCATTTATTGGCCAGCACCGGCACGGCCGCGTCCTCCAGGTACACGCCGATGGCCGTGAACTTGATGAAATTGCCTCCAATCTCCATTCCCCGCACACCTGCGCGTCGAACAGAGGATCATGTTGTGACGCGGAGCGTAACGAATCTAAACTGACACGGAACGCAACGAACCTGCGCCGGCGAGGAAGTGCGCGCGGCCGGAGCCCGGCGGGCGGGCCACCGGCGGGAAGACGACGCCGTCAACTTCCAGCCCCGACACGGCCATGGATTCACAGCACAGAGAAGGCGGCTGAATCGGATTGTAGGCAGGATAGCTCACGTATGTTCAGGGGCAGGGTAGTTGCAATCTTGCAACTGGTGGGATTTGAGAGCACGGGGTGGTGACATGAGACATCCCAACAGCTAAATAGGTCACCAACAGTGGCGAAGCCAGAAAAAAAATCGAGGTGAGGCTAAGGCGCTAAGCTAGATTGTCACTAATACAATATTTTACTTTTGCTCAATTCAAATTCATGTATGAATAGGAGATAAACAAAGTAATAAAGAGAGAAATACAATGAAAATACGAAATTACCTCAGTAATAGAAAGCACATCCCGAAAATATATAATATACATATGTGAGTAGAGATCAGTCATCTACATATCAAAAATAGCAAAATTAGTGATATGATAACTAATTATAAATAATCATGAACATTCACAAAACATAACATACCACTAAGACATAATCCACAACAACATCAGAGTATTACTGCCCACCAAACTGACACACTACTCTGATCGTTCTCACAAATCATAAGCTATTGCTTACTAGTAGGTGGCATGTGTGTAGTCATATTACTGCAGAAATTGGAAGCACAATACCTGAGAACATATGCAGGCTTCAAAAGATAGGAAATACAAGTATGCTGGGGTTTGGGAGGGAACTAAAAGCTTCTAGACATTTGAATTCGCCATATAGTATATTTGACTAAAACGTAGATGCTGTTCCCTGTCATCCATTTAAAATACTTTACGACAATAATGGAAGGCTACTAAGAGTACATGCCCTTTAAATAACTCGGGATACACCCAATAATGCACTCACAAGAATTTAGTAAAAATCAAAGGTTGCATAAGGAGGCAAAAGCAACAATTCAAGTGTGAGCTAAAAAAAATAAAGGTTATGTTCTTAGTTGTTTGGTCAATTAAAAGGCGCTGACACATGAGGATACAAGGTTTATGCATTTACTATCTTAGTTTAGATTTAGCTTAATCTGGGTGAAGGGTTTAAAGAATCTCATATGTCTAAACATACAAGAGACTTTAGCATAGCAAATTTTGCATTGCAGTAACCCATTTTAAAATTTTGCATTGCGGTAACCTACATAATATGTTCTTGCCAAGGAGGGGAGGCTGAAGCCTAACCAAGCCTCCCCCTTGGCTACGCCCCTGTCACCAAGTCTGCCCTATAATTGCAACCATGCCACCATCTGTCAATTCGAGAACAGGTTTAGATCTTTTAACCTGCAGGCCTTGCTTTCACTTTGCGGCCTATGGCATTTTTCAGAAGTAAAAAGACTCTGTGGCAGGTGTAGATCTCGACAGTTTGCATGTTTTATCAACGAAGGTTGATCATTTAGGGTCGCTAAACAAGGGGAAAGAGAACTAAAGGGCGACGACCTTGTGGCAAATCTATAATATTTCGGTTCATTTCAGGGCACACTTAGGGGTTGTTGGGAGGAGTTGAGGTGGGATTTTTTTTAAAACAATCAAATTTTTATTCTGAATTACAGTATTATATCTGTATTATTTTTTTGTAGCTTTAATCATCTCTCGCTTTACGGTTAGATGACTTAGGCTAGTCATCCAACCGTTGAATGACAAGTGACCATATCGCCTAATGGTTAGGCGACTGGTATTTATCATCCAATGGTTGGGCCACAAGCCCTTAATTGTCCAACCGTTGGACGACTAGGGGTTTAAACATTTGATACCAATTGGGCGGTGTGTAATTTAATATGGCTGTATTACCTGTACATCTCACACTAGGCTTCATGCCCCAACAGCAATCTTCCCCTTCTCTGGTCTGTAAAAAAAACCGTCCCCTTCTCATCCTACCCTTGAGTCCTACCCTCGCCAACTCACCTAATCTCCTTGCAAGGTAGCTAGTTCAAGCCAACAATCCATCCATCCTTCTTGAGGTTATTTCGGTAGTTACTAGCAACATCCCCTGTACTGCAGGCCAGTATTCTCCAGGTTAGTGCTCTATTCTCACGAGTGCTTGAAGAACCTTACTGCTTTCCCCCTAGATATACAGCTCATTTCATGTTTTCTTGATGCTGTACTGCCTGTACACTCCTTGGAACCTGGTATGATTAACAGAAGTTGATGCTACGTTATGAAGGTAGATTTGGTAGTACATAAATACTTGTCATTTTACACTTTCTAGGCAATATTTTTTGATATTTTTGTCAAGTACCCTTCGTAACTGGTAATATCCCTTAGTGGTCTAACCGTTAGGCGACTAGAGACTTATCGTCCAACCGTTAGACGATTAGGACCAATCGCCCAAGAGTTGAGCGACTTAGCCACGTGTTGCCCAACGGTTAGATGACTAGCTCAAGTCGTCCAACCGTAGAATGACATATAGTCAAAACTATAAAAAAAAATAAAACATAGATATAATACGTAATTTGAAATAAAAATCGATAATTTAAAAAAAATAGTTGAGGCAATGTGGTGAACAAATCGCCAGTTTTGCGGCTAGGCCAAGCTACCATTCAGCACCAAACTATGTTGGGAATGGACAAGGACTACTCATGTGTTTTTTCTCATCTATGTCGAATTTTCATCCTTCGATTTGCCTTGAGAGTAGCTCACCGGCTTCATCTCTGATAACGGCGGTGGTTCTCCGACGACCACTCTGACGAGTTAGGGTTAAGGGTTTAACCGATTTAGAGTTTGGGTTCACAAGAACCCTGAATTTAGAGAGAGGGAGAGGGCGTGGTAGATTAGCAGTGGAGTAGCGGTGGCGCCGCCGACCGCGAACACGGAGGAGGGTGATGGACGATGGGCAGATCAGATCTCGGACAAGGACTTCAGTTGGGTGGCGGTGCGCGATGGCTGAAGAGGCAGTGAGTGGCACCAACAACGCCCTCAGCGCCGACAACTGCGTTTAGAGGTAGAAACGACAGCGGGTGGTGCTCGTTGGTAGTGCCGAGGGTAGCGACAGCGTTGTGGAGGAAGGCGGCACGTCGGTGGGGATGGGAGTATAGGTCAGAGACGAGGAAGAGACGCAGCACAAGGCGGTTCACTAGATGGGAAGAAGAAGGGTGGCACGGGAGGAAGATGGGAGCAACGACGGCTTGTCGACGGGTAGCTTCTGTGCTAGGGACGATGACGATGAGGCTGCGACGGCTAGTGGATGGTGGCTAGGGTTTGGAGTGGAGGGAAGGGAGAAGGGGAATTTATATAAAATGGGGGAGAGATAACATCCTTTAGATCTTAGATCTAATGGCTAAAAATTTGAATACCCCTAACAAAAAAAAACTCTCACGTTCCACATAGACGCCCCCAACTACGTTCGCACACGGATAAGGAGAGGGGAAAGGAACTTAACACCACCAAACTAGTCGATATTCGCCGAGAAATGGATAATCAATACCAACCGAAGAGGTAAAAAGTTTTATTTACGAGCGAAAAAATGTTTCGAGTAACAGTCACAGACAATGTCCAGATCTTGTCAGAAGCACAATGAATGCTAACATGATAACCAAAAAAACAAGATCCACGAAGTAGAATACACTGGAACACAGGATAGTAATTTTTATAACGGAAAGATGTTAGCAATGGTCAAATTCAAGTCTCAACAGTTGTATGTAAAATTGTAAGGTACTACTGCAACGATCAAATTCAAGCAATAGTTTACTCCTAAGCAATTTCTACCGTGTTTCTCAAACAGAAGCTATGATAGATATCAACAATCTATTTTTTTCTCTCCCAAGAACAATATAAATGATCACAGGACTACAATTGCCCCAATTTTTACAGACTTCAAATGCCCCACACCTCACAACTGACAAAATCCAACAAAAGGAAACAACTCCATTTCTTACACATTCCGCTTCTTTTTCACGCTAAAAAAGAATTTTAACTATATACCTCACCTAATCTAACAGAATTTTACAACTTGCCCATTTGCCCAATACCACAACAAGAACGGCGACTAAACAAAAAAAAAAACTCGTCAACCACTGCTTTAACAGAGAACGTTGACCTCAAGGACCAAAGAAACAATACAACCAATTATAAGAACCTGACCAAACCAAAAAAAAAGGGAACTACAACAATTTAGACCTACTTGGGTCGTGGAAACCTCACAGCAGCTCCAGAAGCAGCTCTTGACCTAACTGGACATCAACTCCAGAAGCAGCTCTTCACCTAACTGGACATCAACTCCAGAAGCAGCTCTTCACCTAACTGGACATCAACTCCAGAAGCAGCTCTTCCAAAAGATCGTCTTTTATCATTGTCTCAACATCCCCTCCTGCCTTGTCGATGCTATCTGATAAATCCGGCCACTTCTGATCAAATGCTTTCTTCTCAGGCTTAGGCTTACTTAGGGCAAGTTCTTCCCGTCTCTGAGACAACATCTGCAAAACTTTCTCCAAGAGACCCTCTGAGCCCCACATTGGTGCCATATTCCTAGCAGTATTTACCCAAGGGTGCATGTCCAAACACGGGGCAAGAATTTCCGACAATATGGAGTTTACCATATCAAAAATAAGCTGTCTGACCTTGACCATTGAGAAACTTTCGTGTATTTCAGTTCAAGCTTCTCAAACACGTCATGACCTGCAGGACAATCAAGAGACTGGCACACCTTGTAAAGATGATCCTCCTCAGTGCCATGAATACCAGAAGCAATTAGCCAATTAGTATATCCAGCAAGTAAGAAAAGTCTCTTTCCTCTTCATCTCCAAATTCTTCAAAGATATCTTCAATCAGTTGTATGGTTTCATCATTTTGGCTAGCCTGAGTAGCCTCCATCTCAGAGCAGGTGGTGATCGGTTCGGCTGAAAAGCTCGTGGCTTATGGCTAAAAACACTGTAGCTGGCTGAAAAAAACACTGTAGCTGACAGAGGCTTATTTAGCATAATTAAATTTAAAAAAATTTAAAAATAAAAAATATGTTAGCCCATTACGTATAATACAAACAAATACGGGAAAAAAAGAACCGGCAAAAAAGCTCAATAAAAAGCCAAAAGTTCAGAAAAAGACGAAACTTATGAATAGTGAAAAATAAGCCAGAAGCCGAAGCCGAGTTGATCCACCAATGCCTACTACCTCAGCAACAGTTTCCACGCAAGAAAATTTGACAGGCTCAAGTCTCCGCTGGGGATCTACATTAAGAAAGTAGAACACAAAATTAACTACAACAGAAAGACAAAATTAACTAAGTACCCCGCCCCCTCCTCTTTTTTCGCTTTCTGATGACGCCATAGTGCATAATTGGTTGTTGGTGGCTTTTGACTATGGCTAATAGCTTTTTTATTGTGTTTTTCGATATGGTAACAAATAGTAAAGACGCTGATGTGGATATCATATGCGCCAGCTATCTCAAAAAGCCGTTTAAAGAAACCGTTTATGACATCTCCAATAGTGTTATTTTAGCTATCTCTTAACTAAATTAAATAGGTAAAATCTCTTGTGTAGGGAAGAGAAAGTGAGAAGAGATAATATGTTGTCTCTTATGCAGGAGACGATTTGAGCTCGCAAACTAACATAAATAGTGAGGTGTGAGACGGAAAGTTATAGTTAAATAGTATAAAATATTTAGAGGAATTATTTACTATTGGGGATGTTGTCTCTAGTGATATCTTTAGATGAGATGGAAAACTTAAAGATAATTTTAAAAAAATAGACTATTGTACATGCTTTTAGAGAAACTATTTTATTTATTTCAATCTCCGGAAAAATAAATTAAAACCGAAACCAAAAGATGTAGTGATCAGTTGGGCTTAAAAGCTCATGACTTATGGCTGAAAATACTGTAGCTGGCTGAAAAAACACTGTAGCTGACAGAGGCTTATTTAGCATAATTAAATTTAAAAAAATATAAAAATATGTTAGCCCAATATGTATAATACAAACGAATACGGGAAAAAAAGAACCGGCGAAAAAGCTCAACAAAAAGCCAAAAGTTCAGAAAAAGATGAAATTTATGAATAGTGAAAAATAAGCCAGAAGCCAGAAGGTCAAGCCGAACCGATCAGGGCAAAAGATATGGCCAATTATCTCTCATGCCCTTGAAGCCGTCAACAACTGGTAACTGTCATATCTGCGAAGGGCGCAGCAATCCGCTCTGCCACAGAGTTGGCCGCTTTTGACCTGTTCTTTTTACCTTTTAACTTCTCTTAACAACCGCTGTTTGTTATAAATTATAACTACTAGTAGTGTGCCCGTGCTAATGCTACGGTAAAATAGAAAACAAGATAAAATTTGTAAAAAATAAAACGAACAATCAGATTCATTAATATTTACATCTCATATATTGTATAACCAAATATTTTTGTCACATAATGAATGTCACATAACGACTGATCCTTTGAGGAGGCGACAACATCATTGGACTCACCCACCGATGACTTTCTCCATCCCCACATTGTTTAAACTTGAGGCTACAAAGAAAACAAGCATTTTTGTCACATAAAGAAATATGAAACACAGTAAGGAAATAGGTGTTTGTGGACTATTTACTTACCACATCACCATGTTAGGACGTCTTTATACACAATATTTTTGGTGCTCCCGGCCTTCGAGATTGTTCCGTGACGCCCGAGATGGAAAGAAAAACAAAACGGAAGAGTAATTTTAACAGAACATCATTGTTGTCAGGATTCAAATTCTATGAAGCATTTGGATGGGAAATATAATCGTCATGGCAAAGTTAATACCTGGACAAGACATACGCAAAACATTTAATTATACTACAATACAATGGTATAACCTTTTTTATACTACAACAGTCGAAGGCATGTTATATGGAGTTTAAAACAAAATCAGGACACGGTGTAACCAGTGCACATTCACAGTTTCTTCCTAAACCTACAAACAGATTTTGAAGACAGATTCAAGTATTAGCTTGGAGCCAGACTTAAGAGTCGTACAAACAAACTACAAGGCCCCATATTAGAGTGCCTATATGGATAAAGAGATGTCTGAAAAGTGAATAGTGTATTTATTTTGCCAATCCTATCTAATTTGAATAAATGCCGCTACAAATGTTATGGATGCTTTTGAAAATCAATATCTAATTGAGGACTGAGATAATGAACTGACCATTTGTAGTCACAAATGACATATACAGCTTCTCTTGGAATCGACAGTATTGCAAATACTTTTTTATAGACATATCATCCTATCAACATTCGTATATATCCTCTCCAGTTTAAAACAGTGTAGCTCTGTTCATAGTAAAGAAAAGATGGGATTGTCAGAGAAATTCAATGATATTCGTAAAATAAGATAGCTCCAAAAAGTAAACCAAATATAAATAAAAACAGCAAACGCAATGCTAACATGTAGACCACATTGCTCCAATGGATATATAATTGCATGGCAAATTCATCTGAAATTGAAAAAAACAACCATTTATCTTGGTGATATTTAGATGATTTCATGAACATAGTATCTGTAATTCAAACATAGCAAGTATCAACTTATGGCAATGTTAGGACTCCTTTTCTAATTGCTATAGCTAATGAATCTCAACTTGAGTGAATAATGAAGGCCAAGAACATAATCTCAAAGCTGGTGAATCAATGTGCATTACTCCAATTAACTGCTTCATGGACTATATGTATTAAACACAGAGCCAAATGTCCAATGCTCCTTAGTTCTATCTCTTTCATACCAGCCATAACCAAAATATCTACATTGAATGAATATTGACGTGCAAACTAAATTTTCTAAATACATGTTTAAGTATGTACAACCATACACAACACTTACCTGAACTTGCTGCACAACCTCATGCTCATCAGAATCAGCGAGCACCTGAATATGTGGAATCTTCAATATATTGGAGAAGACTGAAAGGGAACAAACATTGAAAGAACCGAATCAACAAAACTCCACCACACCAAACAGCTTGTGGATTAGCAATCCATATCTAGATTGGGTGTGTAAATGAGAAAATAACAGGTATAAGCAAATGGGAATGTGACTGAATAGCATGACAGAGCTACAAAGTAAATATCAGCGTTCACTGAAAAGGTGAATTTGCAAAACAAAGCAGGTATGTAATCTTGTTTGGTTGTTTGATGCACTGCATATGAAATATGAATGCTTATATTGAACTGTAATAGCTAGGTAATCAGATAATGGGAAACTACTGACAGTAGGTACGTATGTCAGCAAATATGCTTGAGATTCATCATTTAGCCAACAATAGAACATATTGTATAGATACCACCAATTCAAGGTGAAAACATATGGGAATGGTATGAATAGAACCTTATATCTTTTAGGTTGAGCATTTGTTGATAACCTTAGCAATTGTGACCAGGAAAATCAAATGCTTTCATTAGGCACAGTTATGGCAGAAAAAGATCCAACATAGAATACCTTGTAAATCAGATGAGCATGGGTGAACGTTCGATGTGAATCTCCTCGTACCCTACAGCCTTGCAGACACCTCCCAAAAAGAAAAGAAAAATACATGAGACGAACGAACTAATTAAGAAAGTGTAGACTCAAATTTCTAATTGCTGACACTACGCACTTACCGCAGGAACGACGGACCGTAGCTGCAGAACAGCAAATGGAGAAGCCCCTGATTTCCTTGTAAGCTTGGATGGACAATAATGGATACAAAAACATGTATTTAGAAAATTTAGCTTGCACATCAATATTCATTCAATGTAGATATTTTGGTTATGGCTGGTATGAAAGAGATAGAACTAAGGAGCATTGGACATTTGGCTCTGTGTTTAATACATATTGTCCATGGAGCAGTTAATTGGAGTAATGCACATTCAATGTGTTTAATACATATAGTCCATGTTGCATAACTATCTTGGAAAAAAGAAAGCTACCGATAACCAACAAAATAACCAATCTGTCCAATTTCTAGCGGTGATTAGTGCTTGTCACATATTAGTTTATTACCAGCAAGTGTGCTTATAGATCAAGCCCAAAATAAGCAGATGCCTAACACTCCATATCAAATAACCAAATGCGGAAACTTGCATATCACAGAACAATGTGCAACATCAACAAATAAATAAATCTGGACAGGAGATAAATCCCAATTAGAGAGATAGCTCACGCCACCCATTTCACAGCAATAAACAATCGAACAGAAGCGTGTCCTACTCTATTAGTCCATGAGTTGACCAACAACTAAACTAACGCACAAACTCTAATAAATCAGAACAATAACAGCAAGCAGCAGACATCTTAAACCGTTACATCTAATGATAAAACAACGCGAACATCAGCAAAAGCAACAAATCCACGGCCCACTCGACTCCTATACATAATTTCTCCATGATCCATTTCTTTCATCGAAAACAATGAAAAACAAGTCCAAACTTCCTATACAAGTACATTTCACATGGATCAGCACTCAACAAAGATTTTATGCATTATTTTATCATAACACAAACAGACGAAATTCATCATTTATCAACCTGCTGGTCTTTAGGGATATTAGCAAATCCCCTAAGGTCCACTTTATTGTTCTCAATTCCAATAAGCTCATGAACCATTGCCTGTGAATCCAAATTTGCAAGAAAATTAACATAAAAGTATAACTGGTATATGTAAAAACACTAACAGCGTTTCAAATTTTTAGTGAGTTAACACCTAAAGATGTGCTAGGGTCACAAAATATAAGAGTTGTGGTTTTGGAGTGGCATTTCAATAGTTTTGGTCTTTGGAGTGGCCGAATGGCATGTATACAATTCTCTAAGAAATGAACACAATATATTCAAATGCCTAAAGTTGATGATTTATGTTCATAGGTTCCAAAATAGCAATGTTTAACACAGCCAGAGGACCCACCGCAGTTTCTTGTGCAATCCTTCTTGCAACATCCGATGTCCTTTGGTATCTAATAACAGGACGACGCTTGAGAGCCAGGAAGACAGAAGCAATGCTGTCAACAACTCGATCACAGAAGCTCTGCATACCAGGAGGATCTACCACTGTTGGTAGCATGTAGATGTTGTTATTGTGTATGTTCAGAGTGAAATGGTAAGGGTCAATGGCACAAAAGTCAGCATAGAACTCCTGCAAAAACAGAATAGCATTCATATACCAATTCCATCCTCGCTCTCAACTCTCAAGCACTTCACTCCAATAAGTATGTACAACCATACACAACACTTACCTGAACTTGCTGCACAACCTCATGCTCATCAGAATCAGCGAGCACTTGAATCTGTGGAATCTTCAATATATTGGAGAAGACTGAAAGGGAACAAACATTGAAAGAACCGAATCAACAAAACTCCACTACACCAAACCGCTTCTGGCTCCCTTTAGACCCCACCCAGAGCAAGCTACAAAATTATATCACCCCAGCTCCTAAATTGTAACTGTAGTCACCTATAACTTGAAACCTATATACAATAGAGAGACCACAAATTGTCCGCAAAAAGCAAATAGTATTCAGTTGTAGTTGCTTTAGCATCTTGTTAGTCCTGGTGAACACCAGCGGTCAATTCCTGCCAATGTTATGTACCGATTTTATTAGGGTTTCATCCCGCAGCATCTATGTTGTCTGCCAAAATGTCTACATCTCTTATCCATACCAACTCGTCAGAATCTCTCACGACAAACACAAATAAGATACAAAAAATGATTAAAAGAAACAGCTAGCCATCGGCTGGATTGTAGCAAATGGGGGATTGCTTATGCACAGAGGTGGTACTCGGTGAATCGCGGCGAGGTGGCGGCTGAGCTTCTGGACGTTGTCGGAGGATGGGCGGAGGAAGTATACGGCCTTGAGTTGAGGTGCGCCATGGCCTCCCTGGAGCTGGAGGCGTTGTCGACCGTCTCCACGAGGAACACCTCCTTCCGCAGCAGATCCGGTTGGCTGTACACAACGCTCACCATCCCGACCTGGAACGAATCCGCGGACCTGGTCAAAGAAGATTGGGTCAGATCCGACATTTGAGGAGGCGACGACCGCATGGGGGAGGGCGAGGCGGCGGCGCGTGGGGGGCGGAAGAGGAGGCGGTGCGGGATGGGGAGAAGGAGATGCGGGGTGGGGAGGGAAGGAGGCGGCGGCGGGCGGGGAGGCAAGGCCGCAAGGGAGCTTGCGTACCTCCTCCTTCTCGGCGGCGGCGGAGGTGCGGATCGCGGATCTCTGCCGCCCACCGCCCCCACGACTGCTGGCGCACGACGCGGAACCGCAAGGCCAGCCTCGCCCCAGACTCCTCCCTCCCCGCCTCCATCACACGGCGCTTCACGCCCGCCATCCCCCTTCCCCTCTCCCTCCGCGGATGCGGTGGCAGCGGCACCTCGTCCTCGCTCGACGACGAGTCAGTGGCGTCGGCGTCGCGCACGAGGATCCGCACCACGCGTCCCTGCGGCGGCGCCTCTCCCACCTCCACCGGCCCTGCGGCCAGCTCCACCAGGCTAGGGTTTGGATCTCTGCGGATGCGGAGGGGTGGGGGGAGGAGGAGGCGGCGGCGGCGCAGGGTGGGGAGGAGTAGGCGAGGGCGGAGCAGCGGATGAGGGAGGGGAGGAGGCGAGGGCGGAGGATGGAGGGGAGGAGGCGGCGCGGAGAACCGAGGGCAGACGTGGAGGGGGAGACGGGGGAGAACGGGAGAGAACGTGGGGAACGCGGGATTCGCGCGGGGGGTGGGCAGCGTACGATTTTGTGAGGCATGGTTCAATGATGTGCATGATCCGGATGATTTTGGCCTTAGGATCTTCAATGAGTAAGAGAAGAAGGCTTGAGGAGAGATCCAGGCCATTCATTTGTATGAAGTTAGATTACTTTGGTACACAAATCTGGGTGGACTTAGATTAGGCATAACTGTGGGGGTGGTTGAGGGGGGTGGATTTAGTAAAGAAAATTTTGGTGTATTATAGAGGGGTAGAGAAAAGCCACCCATAAGTGTAGCAAAAAAAACTTTGTGTTTGCCAATGTTGCACGTGATCACTCTGGGCCATAGCCAGCTCTAGTCAAACTGGGCCGGCCCAGGCAGTTTCATCGTGTTGTGCTGGGCCTAACGAATGGGAATTATTAGGCTGGTCTGGGCGGAGAACTTCAGTTGGTACTGTGCAATTGCTACAGTACTTAAAGTGAATAAATACCCTTCGCCTTTTTCCTCTTCCGCTCCGCTTTATTCCTCGGCCGGAGAGGGGGAGGCGAAGCGAAACCCCACACCACACAGAGGGGAGAGCGCGCGGCCACCTCCCCCTCCGCTCCGCAGCCATGGCCGCCGCCGAGCCCAAGACCAAGTACGATCGCCAGCTCAGGTAACCCGCCGATGCCCACCCGTGATCTCGCTCGCTCGCTCGCTTGCTTCCATCTCCGCGTGATTGATGGGTAGATTGCGGGCGCTTGTCATCGATCCTAGGGTTTAGGGTTCTGCTGCGGCGAAATCCCGCTCGTGCGATTCGACTTCGGGGTTCGAGTAGGCCGCTGTCTAATCTAGGGTTTAGGATCCCGCTGTGATTCGGCTAACTGGTGGTCTAAGGCAGGAGGATTTTTCTCTTAACGGGTGTCTCCTATTTGTGTTGTTGCTATGAGGCTTCTCTGGTTTGGGATTGGAACACTGTAGGCCTTGCATTGGAGCTTGCGTAGCCGATATGTTGTTTGGGTTGCTTACATGTTGTTTGGGTACTAATTGAGCGATTGTTTGGCTGCCCGTTTAGACCCTAGTGGATTTTTTTATTGTGTTGAGGTGATGAAGCTGCTAATCTATGACTTATCTGATGAAAGTTGTAGTCCGGTGATTTTCGCTGAGAACATTAAGTTGCGGTGGACACGGGTAGCTCTAGTTCCATGGCATAAACTACACGCCCATATTAACCGTCTCTTACATCTATAGCTATTCTAGACAGTATGGGTGCAAACGGTATGGGTTAATCCTGACCGATCCGGTACCGAATACGGGAAGGTAATTTAGCATCTGGTATTGAATCCGGTCAGTACCAGATAGTTGTTGCCAGATATGGTAGTGAAAACGAGAGAGCTAAAATCCGCCCGAATAGCGTTGGTAAACGGTAAATTGGATATTATCTGACCGAATATCTGACAAGCAAGTTAGTACTTAGTACCCTAATCGGCCCAGCCCATCAACCATCATTGACACCAACCAGTCTAGATTTTACCAACGTCCTAATCTATCTCTAGAGTCCAGCCACTCTAGCCAGTCACCATCAATTCTTCCCGCTTGTGTTGAATTTGTGTATGAATTTATTGGTTTTTAAACTAATATATGAATTTATCGGTTTTGAAACTTATGTATGAATTTATCACTTATGTTGAACTTATGTTATGTCGACTATCGCACTTAAGTAATATAAATGAATTTATTACTAGTTAAAGGCTTGAAGTGATGGTGGTATGGTTCAATGTATAGTTCTTTATATATGCGTATACTATCCGCTTATATTATCCATTTCCGATCTGAAACCGTCATGTATCCGTTCCAATGGTACCATATACGAAACTCCAAATAATCCGAATTTGTATTCGTATCCGGTCTTACCGTATCCGACTCCGAACCGGGGAAAAAAATATGAGTTTGGATTCGGTATGAACGATACGTCGATATCCGTTCGAATCCGACCCGATTGCACCCCTACTAGACAACACTTTGGCCAGTGTGAATCTTATAACCCATTTCCCTGCAAAGCTAATATGATTAACCCTTAGCGTGGTACATCACTACACCAGATGGACTTTGCCGAAGCAGATGATTTCTGGTTGCCATCACAGCTGTTACCTTTAGCCTGCTCCCTTGTTTGATCTGCATGGTTTGGCACTTTGATTGATCCTGCATCATGCCATCTCACCCTTGGCAAGATGATCAGGGAATAAGCATGAATTTGGAATTAAGCTATTTACAACCAGCAATTAAACATTATCCAAACCTACTTTCCATGAAATCAGGACAACAACAAAACTGTCTGGTTCTTTGTTCCAAAATTCTTCTGTGCTGTGCTGATTAGGGCACTTCATGACGCAAGCATTGCTTGTAAATTTAAGATAATCCGCACTGTATTATTTAGCATTCACATTTCCCAATAATGTCTTATATATGATTATTATTATCTGCTTGTCTTACTCCCTACACAATCTAAGGAGAAGCATATCCAGATATTGAAATATTCCCGTTGTTTGTTAACTACAAAGTACAGGATATGGGGTGATCAAGGACAGGCGGCGCTGGAGAAGGCCAGCATATGCTTGCTTAACTGTGGCCCTACCGGAACTGAAGCGCTGAAGAATCTTGTGCTTGGAGGAATAGGGAGTGTTACTATTGTTGATGGTTCCAAAGTCGAACCATCTGACCTGGGAAATAATTTCTTGTGTAAGTTCTGTACTATGCGCTTGTTTCTATTCCTCTTAGACTCATTTCCATGAAAGTGATGATACTGATATTCTGAGTACTCTATGTTTACTTTCAGTGGATGAAGGATGCTTGGGGCAATCAAGAGCAAAATCTATATGTTCTTTCCTGCAAGAGCTGAATGATGCTGTGAAAGCCAAGTTTGTTGAGGAGTATCCAGTGACTCTGATAGACACAAATCCTTCATTCTTTTCCCAGTTCACTGTTGTCATTGCTACTCAGGTGTGTGCTTTGATCTACTCTTAAGGATAAAATGTGAGAGCTGTGATTAATTTACCGGTGCTTTTCTATGTAATCAGAACTTTTGCTGACTGAATACTTATGCTGTCTGTGAAACTAAAAGATGGGGAGAGATTTAAAAAAAGGAAATGAGAATTAGGAGGTTTATAGAGTCAGGGTAATGCACCGGATATTCATAATTGATAGTGGTTAGTTTCTTTGACAAATGTTGTACTTTGAGAAAGAGGCAAATCTCTCTGGGCTGTGATTGATTAAAGCTCCACTGAAACTGTGAGTCATGGTGGATGACTGCTGGAAATGCCTGCTGCATATCTAGAATAAGATATTTTATGGCCACCTGATATTAAAAGTGTTGTACTTTTGCCATCATTGGTTGGTTCTTTGATTAGTTTCTATCTTTTTACATTACTGAAGCTGTAAAATTTTAAGTTGTCTCTTTGGTTTATGCTTTATTCAACAGCCTTTTCATGCAAAGGTGGACTGTGAATCATGATTATTATGTACAAATGAGTCTTATTGATGCAATTTAGATGTGATGTTTCTGATGAATACTTGGTAGCTTTGGGGTTATTGGCATGCCGGAATTGATTTGCTCTTTTGTGCAGGTTTCTATATTTATATGCGACTGCATTTAATATTCATGTATTGCCACCTTTTTTGCTTTTTTAAAATATTCGATCTTCTTGCCCTTTGCATTTGTTGTAGTCAGTGGTTATATACTTAAGGCCTGTTTTTGTCGACCGAAGTTAGCAGCTTTTGGCTTTTGCTACAGTACCTAACTTTCAAACGAGGTATTTTCTCAAGACGGGATTTACAAGTTAATTGTAGTACATGTTAAAAGCCCAACATCTGTATCAACAAAAATTGCAAGCGAGTATCTCTCTCCATAATCTCTGTCGCAAACAGCTAAAATTCAGAAATTTCAGCCAAAAGCCATAAGCCGCAGCTGCGCCAAACAGACCCTTATATGGACATTCCGTAGACATGTGCTGCTTTAATGTTTTTTGTTAGACAAGCATATAGCATTGGGCCAATCCATTAAATTGCCCTGTCAAGTTTATATGCATCCACTTAATGCATATCGAGCCTGCCTTCTTAAGTAACAAGGAGAAGTAATATGAGGACCTCTACTTATACAGAATCATTAGTTAACTGCTTAGATGGGCTTTTATAACATGTTGACTGACAGAAGATTATCACAAGTGAAATCTCCCAACCAATACACTTACACATAGTTAATTTGCACCAAAAGTTGAATGCACTATACGTGTGATGCCATTTTTTACTGGCATCTGTATTAGCATTAGGTTAAAATTTTGTTCAATGTGTTTCCTTAATGATTGACCAACTGCTGGAGTACATAGTTTAGGAATGTGATGTGGTTCCTGTATGCATATTTGGCTGTGTACGCAACTAATGGTTTATCGAGCAGAAGCGAATATGACGCCTTTACATTATTTTTGTAGTTTGCCTATATTCATAGTTTTGGTCTCTTATGTTAATAGCACAACTGTTTTACTTCTCTCCATACTTTTGTTAACATAGGTGCTTGCAGAGTTTCGTACTTTCCTATTTAAGTTTTTTAGCCTATTGCTAGTCAAAACATCTATGTGCACTTGTGCTGTGTAGCTCCCTCAAACAAAGCTGTTAATACCAAGTTTTTGTTATTGCAGCTTCCGGAGAGTTCTTTACTGAAACTAGATGGTATCTGCAGGAAAGCAGATATCGTGTTGGTTGCTGCACGTTCTTATGGTCTAACTGGTTTGGTCAGGATCAGCATCAAGGTAATTTAATATATCTATCCAACAAACATGTTTAATGCCCCATAATCCCAACCAAATTATCATGACATGGCATTATCACAACCAGCAAGAGTTGGTGATTGTGAATTCTTGTTTGCTTGATGTTTAGTGGTGTACGATTCCTCGGTACCTGAGCCCTGTGGTGTCTGGCTTGTTATTGTTGTTTTGACAGTTTATGCTGCACTGCCTATTACATATAAGCTAATCATGTTGGGAGGAAGTCATGAGCCAAAGCATTTTGAGAAGGCTGACAATTTTTTGTTCTACTTTCTGATTAGGAGCACTGTGTTATAGAATCAAAACCAGACCACTTCTTGGATGATTTACGACTTCACAATCCATGGACTGAACTCAAGCTGTAAGAATATATTCATACCTTGATTGTTCACAGAAAAAGTCGCATGATTTTTCTCATTCTAAAGGAAATCATTGTTGCTGTTAACACTTTTGTTTTACAGATTTGCAAAATCAATTGATATAAATGAAAAAGATCATGTTGTGCACAAGCATACTCCATACATTGTTATCCTTGTGAGGCTTGCAGAAAAATGGGCAGATGCACATGATGGGTGCTTACCATCAACTAGGCAAGAGAAAAAGGAATTTAAGGTACAGTTTTTGGGATCATTGCCCCAATAAGTAATTTGCTAATGTGTTTTTAGGACTTTCAGTCTGTTGACTAAGCTGCTGTTTTCATCAGGACCTAATTCGAGCCCATATGCTTAATTTAGATGAAGAAAACTACAAAGAAGCAGTGGAATCTTCGTATAAAGTCTCTGTCACTCCAGGAATCAGTAAGTTGATTCTTAAATTCACGAACGCATATACACATATACATACATACATATACATATGTATACACACACACGCGCGCGTATACGTACATACATACATATACATATATACGGTAGCGCTATTTAGCACCTACGCGCACGGTACACGTGTGTCGCTAACTGCACGTACGAATTGATGATAACCAGTTTATGAATTGATGATAACCAGCGCGCCGGAAAGGTACCGACGTTTCTGAATGAAATTACTATCGGTTCTGAATGAAGTTATTGCCAAACCTTCACAGTGCCGGAAAGTTACTAACGCTTCTGAATGAAGTTACCATTGGTAACGAGTGAAGTTACCGCCGAACCTTCACAATGCTAGAAAATTATTGACGTTTCTGAATTAAGTTATCATCGGTAGCGAGTGAAGTTACTGCCGAACGCTTACAGTACACAGCCGATGGCAACTTTCGTCACAACAAGTCGTAACTTTTCTTACAGTGGGTAGTAACTTGACTTGCATGAATACATGCAATATGAGAGAGAAGATAATAAATGCACTTGACTTGTTTTTTTATCTTGTTGACAAGCTAAAAATACAATAACTCTTTCATCAAAAGTCCAATCTGCGATCTATTTCCACTATTATGTTTGAAGTTACAAGCTTAACAAAATAAGATCTATGTTGAATATGTTGACACTGCGAAAATCATGTCATATAAAATTACTATCGTGTATGAGTGAAGTTACTGCCAGTTTTATAGTGATAACTATAAGTAACTTCATGCATTACAGATGATAATTTGATGTACTTTCGATAGTAAGTTTACCATAATTAACAAACACTAGTAACCGAGTATGGGGTGGGATGGTAGAACTATTGGTTGGTTGGGTCAGTTAGGGGTGCGCGCTTATTTTACACCTGTGTGCTGGTTAGTGTTTATGTATGTATGTATGTACGTACGTATTTATGTAACAGGGGTACTATGATGCTCAGGTTTTATGATTGAGACTTTCCATCCATGATTGATTCAGCATGCTAAACCAATGACTTCCTTTCCAAATTGACGCCTTTTCGAATTAATGAATGTTAACGGATTTGCCTGATATATTACACTTGCACGCATCTAAAAGCAATCACATATATATATAACAGAGACACCTTGGTGACCAGACTCCATAATTAAGACTTTCTATCCTGATATATTATATATCATTGCGCTTGTACGCATCTAAAAGCAATCCAAAAGTAGGGAGGCCTAGTGCCCAGACACCATGGTGCCCTATATTTTTAACAGAATCTGCTGTCTTACTTTTCTTAAATACCATAAGGAAAAACTATCTGAACTAATATGAAGCTATCACTCTGCTTTGCTAATTAATGTGACCTATGTGGTGCCAGACTGCCAGCCAATTGCTGGATTTCAGGCTTACACATATAGCTTTCAGTCGAATCAGTAATGATTTCACATATTTACTGAATCATAAACGTGTTTTTGCGTTGAGCGGCCATGTCCATCTTTTTCTGTCTATCAAATATTCATCTGGACTTTATGGATTTACCTAGATCAGAGTTACCTGCATTCATGCTTTGGTATTTTGTTTAGATGTTTGATGTAAGAGCTTGGTATTAGTGGTTTCAGTGGTTGGTTGAAGATAACATGCTTTTTTTAAAAAAAATTATTTTGCAGAGCATCGATTGCAATATCTGAGTTCCACTTCCATCCATAGCTTAATTTATGTATATCCCTTTTACGAACTTTCTAGATACATACTCTTATTGTAGGGAGTTACAACTACTTTACTGAGTTGTGGCAGTGTACTTTGTATCATCTTCTGAGAAGAATATGCCATTCATTACTGGTTCAAGCATATGATAGGATATTCAATCACAGGCTTATCTTCAAACTGTATATGAATGATGATACCTCTATCCTTTCTTTAATCAGTATCAAGGCCTGCAATGGGTGTCAGCTAGTATTGCTATACTGTATGTGTATGGTGATTATGCCAGATTGCCAGTAAAACAGTACCAATCACTACCTGTCACCTAATGCTTGCACACTTGATGGCATGAAAATAATGATGGCTGCATGCCGTCTGGAATGATTTAATACATGGAATTGTAGAATAAGTTTCTAGTTACTGTACTATTTAAAGAAACATATTGCATACCTTTCATAATTGTACTCTGCAGATTTACTCTAAATAGTCTTATTTCCAAATATCTGCTGTGTAGTTGTATATTCATGTACCCCATGATGCACGTCTTCAATTATCCATTCTTACAGGAAATAACACACACACCCCCCTGTGCAGAAGTGCAAGTTCTAATTCATGATTGATTTCTGCTAGGCAATGAGATCCGTCAGATAATTGACGATAGTTCTGCTGAAGTCAATTCATCTTCTTCAGATTTCTGGGTTTTAGTGGCTGCTTTGAAGGTATATATTCATTATGATTCACACATACTGAATGGTGACTTCTTTTATTTGCTTATTTAGGCCATGCTTTATAAGTATTAGTGCCTCAATTTCTGAAAATACTAAGCTTGAAAGTTTTTGGCCTTCTTATGGCTGAATGCTAGTTCATTTGCCATTGATTTCAGCCTTTCAGGCACTCCTCAATTATGAAGACTTCTCATACCCTTTGCTGTTGTTAATACCATAGTAGAAAGATGTTTTTATGAAGACTCTTCATACCCTTTGCTGTTGTTAAAACCATACCAGAAAGTTTTTTTTACTGTATTATACTGCTATACCTTGTAGATGCATTCATGCTAAAATCGCAGTCCATCTATGTAGTTGAGGAGTCTCAGTGATACTCAAAGAACCTGCTTGGCCTAGTTCTAGGTTAAGTTTTTGGGCTTAAAAACTTTCAGAGCCAAAGGCTGAAGTCATTCTTTGAGCTAGAAGCCTCATATAAGCTGAAGCCAATGGTAGGTGGCCTTGGATTTTGGATGCTTGTAAGCTAAAGCCACTTATGAGTTGGCTTACAGGAGATTCCCCATTTAGAGCAAATAAGCCCTAGAAGTGCTGTCTGTGGGAAGCTGCTTGCATAATGAATATAAGTTGACAGGCCAAAGTTGCACGACATGTGCTTTGCACTTTCTTTTGTTGTGCAATCAATACCTCCTTGTTAGCATGGTTTTCCACGTCCCAACTTCTATTGCTTTCTCTTTCACTATTTACAGGAGTTTATTGCAAATGAGGGCAATGGTGAGCTACCTCTCGAGGGAACAATACCTGATATGACGTCACTTACCGAGTTAGTGTCTTGCTGCTGTCATCCAGCTTTGCTATGATCTCAGATTCAACTTCTGTTTTGATAACTATTTTCTTCTATTACATGAATATGGTAAAGTCTCTTTTCTGACCTTCACAGGTATTATGTAAGCCTGCAAAAGATTTACCAATCTAAGGCAGAATTTGACTGTCTTGCCATGGAGCATCATGTAAAAGATATCTTGAAGCGAATTGGTAGAGACCCTGATTCTATTTCAAGGGCATATATCAAAACGTTTTGTAAAAATGCTAGAAAACTCAGAGTAAGTTGCTTTCTTCATATATATATATATATATATATATATATATATATATATATATATATATATATATATATATATATATATATATATATATATATATATATATATATTCTGTAGCGTCTGTTTATGATTTCTATCAGTACATCTTATTGCACAATGTGCTTGGTGATTGTGACAACCGATTGGGTTTAGTGATGGAAGAAACTTGCAGTGTTTTGCTATCCGTGCCATATTTGATAAATTGAATAAAGCTGATTCTATGCACATGGTGTACTGACTACTGATTACTGCTTACTCACTTGTTTCAAAAAATAAAATAAAATAATAAGAGTATACATGAGTAAATTTCACAAGAGATGCAACTCTGATTTTTTTGTTTGCATTGCAACTCCTGTGGTTTAATTTTTATCCCCAAGGGGCATATTGTGTTCAAATTTCTTATGTGTTACACAGGGCTGATTCTTAGCTGTTAATTTAGTTAGTTTTGATTGATCAATATTGTAGAAAGATACAAAAAAAACTATCATTGTGATCGGTTTTGTTGTTTATCTGCCTTGCTCTATTGTTGTTTGCATCAAGCCATCAACTTTCCCATCGTTGAGTGATTTCTACTGTCTAGGTCTGTAGATACCGAAGTATGGAGGAGGAGTTTAGCTCTCCTGTTCTTTCTGAAGTTCAGAAGTACTTCACCGATGAAGACTACTGGTCAGAATCTATTACTGTTATTTTGCTGGTTCATCTCGACAGTTGTATAGGATGGAAATTTTCTCTGCTCATGTACTTTGACATCTTTGACTGAGGCAATTCTATGCAGTTTTACATCCATATATTCTGTTGCAATAATTAACGTGAAAAAATTGTGATACATATTCCGGATTTCATGTACTACATTTCCTGCAATATTGTCAGTAACAATATTGCAGCACATCCTTTTGAATACAATACAATTTTTTTTTACCAAATGTCACTATAGAACTAGCTAATTCTATAATATAGTGGAATTAGCATTTTTTTCAAAGATCAGTAAGAAAATTTTCATGAAATTATGAAGAATTGTAATGTAAATGCCTGGAATATAGTTGCCATGGTGCTCGTGATTCTGGGCTTCCAGAACAAAGCATTTTGCTTGGCCATCCCACCAACACTCAGCTCATGTTCCCTGTCAATTCATGGATGCTCGCATCAAACTTTTGAAAGAATGCTTGTTTGCTTGTTATCAATAGTGGCATGAAGCTTCTTTCCTGTTACGAATACTAGTTTTTTCAACCTATTGTTCACTGCACTGCAGTATGCAATGCAACATTTGCGTAGGTGGAGAAATTATGCTCAGTAGCCAGTTTATGTTTCATCCTTTGCTTTGAAGATTGGGTGTAAATTATTTTATGTTGCCCTTGGTCAATATTTTGTTCTTTTTTACTTTCTAAACCAAACGTCTTCTCAAATGACAATCAAATTTGTTGCTGCAGCTTTGCGATGAACTTCTACATTCTGCTGCGTGCTGTTGATCGATTTGCTGCCAACTATAACAGATTGCCTGGAATCTTCGACAGGTACATGAAAAAAATGTTCATTTGCTTTTGATGAACATTATGGTCTCACACTTTTAATGGAGAAATCATGTTTTTATAATACTAATAACGCACTGGATTCAATAGTGAGATTGATGAGGATGTGCCTAGGCTGAAGATGGTTGCTGTGTCCGTGCTAAGTGACATGGGTTTGAACGGGGCATCCTTATCGGAAGACCTGATTACTGAAGTGAGCCGGTTTGGGGGTGCAGAGATCCACCCCGTGGCTGCCTTCATTGGTGGAGTGGCTTCTCAAGAAGTAATTAAGGTTTGTTATACATTCTTGGCTGAAATTTGTGGAGGGATAACCATTAATAGTATTATAGTATGTAGTATTATGCTTGCATCTTGCTAACCATATATTTCCCCCCTTTTCCAGCTTGTCACCAAGCAGTTTGTGCCGTTGCTGGGAACATTTGTGTTCAATGGAATTGATCTCAAATCCCAAGTTTTGGCATTATAACATGAATTAGATCTTTTAAAACATTGCATTTCGCTCATGCTACTAGTTACATTTGAGTTACCCCAGATTTTGTATCATGGGCTCACGGTACAATGAAATCAGTTTGTCCATATGCTTGTTCAACGCCAGATTTGGGCTGTATCATCACCCTGACCAATAGTGTAATTCGCACAATATTTACGTGAGTGCTTTATCTGCCAGCCGTCAATTAGCTTGAGTTTGTTTTTTCTTTCTTTTGGTACGTAATATAGTTCGTGTTCCGTTTTTCACTTTAGGTAGTGGAAAGTGAAAAGGTGACAGCTATATATTCATGGCTAAGAAAATCCTGTTTGCGGATTTGATCATCTGCCTTAAAATATGTTGCTCAGCAGATACTTAATATAAGCTAAAAAAAGGTTTATGACAGGTGTAGACCAATAAGTAGTCTGGTGCCTATCGGTGCTCATGTAGCACTAGCAAGCATGGCACGGGGCTGGAAATTCCCTTTTTTTTATATAATGGATTAAAAGGTGCTCAAGCTAACGAAAACCAGTACTACAGGAAGCAACATAAGCATGTCAGCTTGAGCTCACCCTTTCCAGGAGAGCACGTAGCCACCGACGTGCTTTTCCGGTCACCCCGTCCGTAGTTATCTGAAGATACAGGTCCAAAACCACTGTATGTATGCTGACAAGTGTCCATCAGGAGACGGAAATATTCAGGTTCCGAACGACAGACACCAAATGGACGGTGTTTCTTTTCGCTGCGTGCTTACCGTCGGTCGGACGAAGGTTGCAATTAGTTTATCTTTCTGTCGGTTTCTGCAAATCAGAAATGCGTGATGGAAGCAAAATCTTGATAGCGCAATTGTGTTGGCCACAATCTTATACAGCTTCCAAGTTACAGCCATGCATTGTCCTCAGCAGTAGTCGGCATGTAATGTATGCATTTTTTTTTCCGGAATAATATATGCATCTTTTGATAAACGAACAGCGCAATTCTTGTTTTTATTTTCTTTAGCGGCAGGAAGCTGCCGTCGACAACCCAGGATCATGATCATGTACTGGGTAGTGCCGTACTGGGACGATTGGTTCAACCGTTCGAGAAGAAAACAGTAAGCAACTTCAGAGAGAAGTGTCGACGCACGTACCGCGTACTTACCCATCGAGGCGCACACTTTTGCATCCTACCATGAGGAGCTTAATAAACTCAGAAGAGAGCAAACCATATGATAATTACGTGCTACAGAGTACTTTCGCAGTGAAGAGGCATCCGAACAGTTGTGTATGGGCCAGGATTCCTCGTCTTTGACCATGTTGATTTCTGAGGACATGTGGACAGCTATTATTAGTAGTTCTTTCGACGAACCTAGCCGTGTCGAGGCTCGAGAGATAGAGACGTCGATCCACTTGTCTTTATCCAATCTCAATCCTGTACATATGAAACTTGAGCGATCTTGTCCAGCATCGTCCAAGAACTAACTAATAACACACGTTCTCACTGCTCCCTTGGGACACAAGTAAATTGAACAGGCGCTATCATGACATCACCGCTTATGTAATTTATTCCGCGCCGCACTTGCTACTAGCTGGATTAGTCAATGCGTTCGTTGAAGCATTGAGCCGGTCTACTCGGGGCTAGCTGCGGCTTCCAGAAAAAAGCGAAACACAAATCGCCATTTGGTCTCGACCGATGGATAGTCAATTCGCAGCCTTGCAGCCACGACTACGTATGCACATACCGTTAAATCTCGCTGCAACTTGCAACCAGTCATTTGTCAATGCTCAACCTCCACCATCCTATTGGTGCAAATTAAGGGGGCGGTTTTCGGCTATAGCTGTTGGTTTTTTTATCTAAAATTGTACTATAGCGGTTGTTAGATTTTTCTAAGTAATCTAATTAAAAAATAAAGAAAATAAGAAAAAAAATTTGAAAACGCCATTATATCTCCACAGACAATACAAAAAAAGAGAGAGAAAAAGTAAAACAAAAGCTGAAAAACAAAAAAATACTGAAATTAGAGGCTTACATGTTCTAAATGTCTTTTAATTTAAATAAGTTAGAAATCTGAAAAATCAGAAGTTAAAGCCCTATGACTACTAACTACCTCAACAAGGACAGGTATGGAAAGTTCCCATAAACAAGTCTTACTATCACGTGGCGTTTGGGTGCACACTTACTTTGGACAAAGAAATGAGTTTTCAATCCCATATCCTTGTTTGGTATTTGTTGGGTTTTGGGTTAGGATATGGTTTTATATGACAAAAATGTCTTTGTCTATGAAGAAAAAAAAATTATATAGATATACTGTCATAACACCAAATTACGTTTATGAGTAAGATTTTTCCTTAAAAATTCCACAAATATTCTCTTTATTTCATCTCCACGATCCATCCTCAACCAATGATACAAAAATTGCATGAAGAAATGGGACACAAAGCAAGTACCAATACAACATAACTAATAATTGGATACCAAAAGCATCATGTGAGATCAGTGCTCCTCACAGCCAATGCCGATGGCATGAAAAGCCCGATGAGGGAACGGCCATTCTAGATGTGGAAAAATTCTATTGTGCCCTGGTGATACAAAGCCGATTGTGTCACGAGCCAACCGGACGGCGGCACATGGCGTGCAAGAAATAAAAAATTATTTTTTACTGTTTTGCACTGTAGCAAATCAATAAACAATTATTTCGTACTGTTTTCTACTGTAGCAAAACAGTAAAAAATTTAATTGATTTGCTACAATGCAAAACAGTAAAAAAATTATTTCTTGCACGCCATGTATCGACGTCCGATTGGCTCGTGACACAATCGGCTTTGTATCACTGGGGCACAATAGTATTTCTCCTCAACGTTTGGGTAAGATTTAGGGTCGCTGACGGTAGGGCTCTACGACGGTTTTGACGGCGAGGTTTGAGGCACAACCATGAGGCTCGATGGTTTAGGGTTTAGGGGCCGGGACGGGGCCATCTCCCCAGTAGACTAGCGGGGCGGGGAGCGTGTTGGCAGGATGAGGACGGAGCTGTGGGGCCTCCTCGGGACCTGCCCCATTGCCACCCCTAAACCAAACAGCACCTCATCTCTGCTGACCAGCAATAGTAGCCGCCAAACAGGCAACAGTACATGCATGCGATGCGCGGCGTGGCCGTTGCGTACGGCCGCCAGCAGCCGCCCGCGCGCGCGCCTTGCTCCCGAGGGAAACACGGAGCCGCGCGATTTGGACCGAGCGAGCGGCTTCAGTACTCGAGCCGGACGTGCTGGTCCGCGCGCGCATCAGCTGTCCAAGTTCTGGATTCACCGTAACCACAAGCAAGCCGCGCCATCAGTCCGGCCGTCACGCCAGGCTGCCCAAACTTTCAGTAGTATACCCGGTAAAGTACGCACACAAGACTGGAAAATTTCTGGGTGATTAAAGAACGGGATCACTGACCGCTCATGCTTATTATTAATCTCGAGCAGAGAGCTCGAGAAGGTTCCAGACGCTTCCACCAGCTAGATCAGCCTCAAGTCCGGATGCGGCCGGCCGGCCTGCCAGCGCGACCCGAATTACGCGCTCCGATTCAATCAATTAACCGCCGAATCCGGCCGGCGTTGCCCCCGCGGCTAAGCAACCGCGAGCCGCCACGCCACGCACCGGCTGCCGTGCCACCCAGGTGAGGCCAGTGCGCACGTACCACGCGCACCACACGTCCGGCTCGAGTCGGCCGCCCGTATCCGATCCCATCCAACCACGTCGCGGTGCCCTCCCCCGATTGGTCCACCCACGCCACCTCCCAGCCAATGTCGGTCGGCCCACACCAACTTGGCGAACACGTAAGCGCACCCCACCCTCACAACTGCCGCTCGATACGAACACAACCTATATAAGTGCGCGCCCCAGTCACCCACCCACCCATCCATCCATCTACTCCCCACCAAAATATCGCAAGCCTAGTCGCGCGGTTCTATCCATCTCACCTGAGAGATTCTAGAGGCGATCAGAGCGGAGCGGAGATGAAGCATTTGAGGGAGGAGGAGGTGTCGCTGGCGCTGTCGCTCGGCACGGACTCGTCGGAGTCGGGGCCGGCGGCCAAGAAGGCGCGGCGGAGGCCGGTGGTGGCCACGTCGGGGGAGGGAGAGTTCGTCTGCAAGACCTGCAGCCGCGCCTTCACCTCCTTCCAGGCGCTCGGCGGGCACCGGACCAGCCACCTGCGGGGCCGCCACGGGCTCGAGCTCGGCGTCGGCGCCAAGGCCATGAGGCAGCACAAGGATAAGGCGAGGCAGCAGCACGAGTGCCACATCTGCGGGCTCGGCTTCGAGATGGGCCAGGCCCTCGGGGGCCACATGAGGCGGCACCGCGAGGAGATGACCGCCGACGGGTGGGTCTGGCGCAGCGTCGCCCTGCCGGAGGAGGTGGCCGGGGACGCCGCCGCCGATACGCCGGTATTGCTCGAGCTGTTCGCCTAGTCAGATCCGTTTGTTTCTTCATCTGAACTAACACAGCATAATTAATCCAGAGGAGCTGTACATGTCATCAGAAAGAGAGTGTTTCGATCTTGTAACTAAGTGTGATAGGAGTTTAATTTTGTTGATTAGTGTTTCGGTTCTTCGAGTTTAATCTGCTTTGGATCGGTCAGTTTTTGAACCGTCCGGCCGGCCGGTGATTCATTGATCTAGTATGGAATTGTACAACAGTTCTTTCGTTCACTTCTTCCACTTTTGTAAATGCAATATAATCTACTGGTATAGTCAGAACTCCCCCCTTGAATTTACGAATTTATTTACCCACAAATTCTGAGTCTCGATTTGTGACTGTGCAACAAAGCTTGAATATATGAGAATTTTGCTTATAACCTGACCCCATGTCGACTGGTTCAATTTTCTGATTCGATGCTCAAAACTGAAGTGAAACGTCCCGACTCTGTTGTCATCTCAGTAGAGAAGATGCAGTTATTATCTCCATCGATATGAACACACGTCATACTTAGATGTATTGTCAAATATTTACCACATGTTTGTGTCCCGAGAGATTTTTTACCGTGCTCAGGAGGTACCAAGTGATCTACTGAACTAGCACCAAGAACTACGAAGAGTTAAGTAGAGATAAAAGGTTTATCATCTGCCTGGGGAAAGGATCTACCTCTATGCTATGAATGAACAGATCCACGAGCTCTATCAATTAGAAAACGACTTTCGTGTAGGGGTAAGTGTAGTTACTGATTCTATTGACTGAAGGATTGTTATTGCTGACATCTTCTGTGATGGAAGCCAAGGGAAAGGCCACCAAGAGATTCGGGTGGGTCGGCCTTCTATATTACCTAGTCGCCCGTTACGATATTCCTTTACGAGAATAGCCTACTTTCGCTTCTAAAGTTCCTTCTTTTTCTTTTTTTCAACAACTCAATAGAACTTTATTTTTATTCATATTCAGTGGAAGTGTGTCCTCCCCTACAATTCATCAAATCTGCCTTCTTTCCTGTTCTGCCACTCCTTGGCAAGGTGAAACGCCGAGGGTCTGCTTCCCGTGTACCCCGGACACGATAGAAAGTGGAGTAGAAGGCTGCTGACCCATCAAAGGCCTGTTTGATATGGCTGCGGCTTATGGTATTTGGCTGAAATTTTTGAATTTTGGCTGTTTGCGACAGAGATTACGGAGAGAGATACTCGCTTGTGATTTTGGTTGATACATATGTTGGATTTTTAACGTGTACTACACTTAACTTGTAGATCTCGTCTTGAGAAAATACTCCGTTTAAAAGTTAGGTACTATAGCAAAAAGCTAAAAACCGCTTTTAGAAGCCGTAAAGAACATGCCCAAAGCTTCAAAGGGGCTGCGGTTGGAGGCCGAACTTCGCTGAAGATTATAAGAGAACTGGGCCACGTCAAGTAGCCCCGTCTTGACCAGGTCATCATAAGCGAACACCGCTCCATCTTCCCCCATCCCCCCATGTCGAGTGCTCATCGCTTCGCTAGCCTACGAATGAGCTGCGAGATTCCCTCGTTATGAAAAAAAAACAGCATATCGATCTTCCGTCGCTCGCTATGGATGGTTGCAGTTGCCAAAAGGCATCCTCTCTCTTTCTAGAATGAGTTCTCCACATCTATTTTTTCCCCAGAAGTTGAAAGACGTACGTAATGGAAAGAATTCAGAGTGATGGCTTTTTTCCACGAGCCGCCGGATGGTAGGCAAGTGTTCTTCTTCGGAATGACTGGGCGTAACGAGTACGTAGACGGTGAATCGGGTTGAAAGTCGCCAGAAAGTGGCAGAATGCTCTCGAAACCAATTCACTTGAGTGCAGAAATTCCACTGGAGTTTCCAGCCGGGAGGCGCAGTCTCGTACAGGCAACTTCTCTCTTTGAAAAGTAGCAAAGCGGAGGATAATTTGATAAGAGAGATACTGGTACCTCCTAAAGCACCAAAGGATGGTAAAAACACTCGTGTCTAGTGTTTATTAGATTCAGGTTCAGACGCCGTACCGATCTCTTATCATCAGTGGAGACTGGAGAAACAACCAAACAGTTGTCATGACTTGTCTCCCCATGAGACAGAGAAACTGTCACGAGATTGTTGAAGAACAGCTCGAAAAGAGGCTTTAAGTGCCGATTTAATTAACAAAAAAAATACCATACAATTGTCATGAGGGGAACACGCTCTTCCTATCATGAAAGACAATTGTCACGATCGAGTGGTGCCTAGAGAGCAACTTCAAAAGATGTTTCTAAGTGTTTTAGGTGCCAACACACTTGGCAAAAAATAATACAAGACAATAGTTGAGGGAAACACACTCCTCCCATGCATCGAGAGAGCATTGTCACGTAGGTGCCTTAGGTGTAGGGGTGGAAAAAAAGCTCGTTAGTGGGGCTCGTTGGCTCAGTTTAAAATTGCTTCAATTATATTTGTTAATTGGTTAAACATTAAAATGAGTTGATTTCAAATGAATTTGAATTTTGCTCAAGCTCGGCTCGTTAGCTCGTTTCTAAAAATACTTTTAAATTATATGTAAAATGATATTAATTCAAATTATGTTATTTTTAGAAAAAGCTCGATAAGACGAGGAGTTGTCTCGATATCTACCCCTACTTAGGTGCTTGTTGGAGAAACTCTAAAAGAGGCTTTACCTGCTGACAGCCTCACACATGGCAAGGAAAAGGAGCAAATATGTGAGGGAATACGTACTTCAAAATGAGCAGCAAAATGGGACAGAAAGGTGGTGGGTAAAAAAAAGAAAAGAAAATTAATGGACATTGACGGAATCTGAGCTATCGCGTGGTATGCGAAGCTCCACGGGAAAAATCCAGCAAAGTAAACAAGGCCAGTTATGTTCCCTCCGAAGAACACGAGCAAAAGCCAAATCTGGAAATGTTGATCTTTCCGGGCAAGCACCAAGCGATGCTCTTCATCTAAATTTTTGGTAGGTTTTCTCGGTTGAGGTTGATTTTTCTTCCTACCGTAAGTATTTATACAAATAAATTAAATACTGATAACCTGTTTCCGAAAGACTATTTTAATAAATTATTTTTAAAAATAAAAAATATTATATTTTTTTATTCGAATAAAATTATATAAGAGCAGAAGGAGAGTCCCTCCCCTCCCCGTAGTAACTTCGCTCGTTCCTGATTCTTCGGGCGTAAGACCCGTCAAACGAACGTTCCCCCGTGTGAAAGGTGCCTGCGATCAGACACGCGCCCCAAGCGTCGACTGCGCAGGCGCATGATGCAATGGACTACGCCACAGGTGGGCCCCACTCCGCAACGCCTTTCTTTAACACCGTGACGGCACCCCCCGTTCCACTTCCATCCCATTTCGCGGAACAAGTCCAGCTGCGCCCGCGCGCGGTCCGAAGTATGGTGAAGCCAGCGCACACGCACGTAACGTCGTACGCTATGCTAAGCTAAAGCGCGTTCCCTACTCCAGCCCAGGTTCTGTGTGTTTGCTGTTCAGTTTGCTACCAGAACAGTAAATTTCGCGGCTGTTCCGCTCGATTGGGTTAAAAAATAATAGTTTATGATTAAAATTACATTTTAATTGATTAAAATTATACTGTAGCTAAATATGACTTATTTAACGTAATTAAATTTAAAAATAATAAAAATAGAAAAAATGTTAGCTCATCACAGATAACACAAACGAACACGGAAAAAAGAAACGGCAAAAAGCTAAAAAAAGTAAAAAGTTTAGAAGAAGATGAAATTTATAAATAGTAAAAAAAAATATCAGAAGCCAGAAGTTCAAGTCGAAATGAGTGGAGCGTAAGTATGTTTGTACATAATAGGATTTGTAAACTTGGTTGTTCTTTTTGTTACAACTTGTGACATTGTACGGATGATCTCATCTGCAGTTACTCTCTCTCTCTCATCTGAACCGATGGCTCCATGGAGCAGTTGCCCATGGCGTCCGTACGGCGTGTATAAATACATATCAATGATCAATGAAAGAACCACTGGTTCATTTTGCCATTCACTGTGTTCCAGTTTCAAGTTAGATTTTACACGTTATCAGCACGCTCTGCCATTTACAAAGACAACAGAGACGAAGGAACAAGAAGATTGTACGGGAGTCGATCTAATGGCTGTGGAAATGTGCCTAGTGGATAGCGGTACTACTAACTCTATACTCAGGGAGATAAAATATTTCCAAACTCTCACAAAGAACAAAGGAAATATTTTAACAATCGCTGGACGCGATGCTGTAATAGTTGGCACCGGTCGAGCCACTATTATGCTTCCTATGGGTACATCAATAACAATTGAGGATGCACTCTTGTATCCCGATTCAACTCGTACCCTATTGAGTTATAGAGATATCCGTAAGAATGGGTATCATGTTGAAACTCATGAGGACAACAATGAGGAGTTTCTTCTCATAACAAAAGATCACGGATATGGCAAAGAGACACTTGAAAAGTTTCCCTCACTCCCGTCTGGATTGTACTACACATACATCAACCCCGTACCACATGTTGCTTACAAAGTAATTTTCCAGAATGTTAACGTATTCCAAACTTGGCATGATCGCCTTGGCCATCCTGGAATAGGGATGATGAGGAAAATTATAAACAATTCTGTTGGTCACACTTTAAGTGATGCAAAATTTACCCAATCCTCAGATTTTATGTGCACCGCATGTGCCACTGGGAAATTAATTTTGAGGCCCTCTTACCTCAAAATTCATGCCGAACCTCTAAAGTTCCTTGAACGCATTCAAGGTGACATATGTGGTCCCATTCAACCATTGTCTGGGCCGTTCAGGTATTTCATGGTTCTAATAGACACATCTACACGATGGTCTCATGTGTGTCTACTTTCCACACGGAACCATGCATTTGCTAAAATTGTTGCACAAGTTATCAAACTTAAAGCACAATACCCTGAACATCAAATCCGATCAATCCGAATGGATAATGCTGCTGAATTTTCCTCACGTGCCTTCAATGATTATTGCATGGCTTTAGGAATTCAAGTTCAGCACTCGGTCCCATATGTTCATACTCAAAATGGGTTGGCAGAGTCTCTCATTAAGAGAGTGAAACTTATTGCAAGACATTTACTACAGAATTACAATCTACCAACATCATGTTGGGGTCACGCAGTCTTACACGCTGCTGACTTGATTCAATTGCGTCCAACTGCATACCATGCAACCTCCCCGTTGCAACTAGTACGTGGAAATACACCAAATATTTCTCATCTGCGGAAGTTCGGTTGCGCTACATACGTACCGATCTCCCCACCGCAGCGTACATCTATGGGCCCACACAGGAAATTGGGGATCTACGTGGGATATCAATCTTCGTCGATCATTAAATACTTGGAACCCCTTACAGGGGATCTATTCACTGCCCGGTACGCTGATTGTATCTTCAATGAAGATCATTTCCCGGCATTAGGGGGAGGAATTGAAACCACAATAAATGCCAGGAAATCAATTGGGATGCCATAGACATCTCCAACTCTGATCCACGTACTTCTGAAACTGAACTCCAAGTTCAGAAGATCATTAATTTGCAACACATTGCAAATAACATGCCAGATGCATTTACTGATTATAAGGGTGTTACAAAATCCTATAATCCTGCGAGAAATGTGCCGGAAAGAGTAGAGGTACCAAATAAAACTACTCAACTCCTAAGTAAGAGGGGGAGAAGTATGGCTATTTCCACAGATGCAGCTTCTAACAAGCAAAGGAAAAGGAAGAACAATTCTTCTAACCCAGTAAATGCAACTCAACCTCACGTTGAGAAACACCCTGTGGAGGTTCAACCTTCACATCCCACATCAACAGTGCACTCAATTATCGATGTTGGGACATCGGATCGCCCTGATGCAATCATTTTGGGAAATAATGATACATCACAAGGGGTGCTTGAAATTTTCATCAACTATATTGAATCTGGAGAATCATATGACAGAAAGTCTACAATTGTCGACATCTATTTCTCTGAAGCAATTGCAGAAATCATCCAAAATGATCCAGATCCTAAGACCATGGCAGAGTGCAGAAAGCGCTCGGACTGGAATCAATGGAAAGATGCAATTCAAGCAGAGATAACCTCGCTCACTAAAAGAGAGGTATTCACTCATGCAATACCTACACCTCGAGGAATCTTTCCTGTGGGATTCAAATGGGTTTTCGTCCGGAAACGGAATGAGAACAATGAGGTGGTGAGACATAAAGCGAGGCTTGTAGCACAAGGGTTCACGCAGAGACCCGGCATTGATTTCAATGAAACATATTCTCCAGTTATGAGTGGAATAACATTTCGATATCTTATATCTCTGGCTGTTCAAAATCGTCTATCTATGCAGTTGATGGACGTAGTGACTGCATATCTATATGGGTCACTTGATTCGGACATATATATGAAGGTCCCTGATGGAATCTCTATACCGGATCCAAACGCAAATCGCAACATGTATTGTGTAAAGCTTCAAAAGTCACTCTATGGCTTAAAGCAGTCGGGAAGAATGTGGTATAACCGACTTAGTGAGTTCCTTTTGCAGAAGGGGTACACTAACAATGATGATTGTCCATGTGTTTTCATCAAAAAGTCCCAAACGGGATTTTGCATCATATCAGTATATGTTGATGATTTAAATATCATCGGCAACCCACAAGATATTGATGAAGCACGCAATCATCTAAAGACGGAGTTTGAAATGAAGGATTTGGGTCAAACCAAATTTTTCTTAGGTTTACAACTTGAGCATCTTCCCACTGGAATTTTAGTGCATCAATCAGCCTATATCCAGGAAATCTTGGAGAAATTCAATATGGACAAATCACATCCATCCAAAACTCCTATGGTTGTTCGATCTCTAGAAATGAAGACTGATCAATTCAGACCACAGGATGATGGAGAAGAGATTCTGGGATCTCATTATCCTTATCTCAGTGTCATTGGAGCGCTTATGTATCTTGCAAATTGCACCAGGCCTGATATTGCATTTGCAGTGAACTTGCTAGCTCGACATAGCGCTGCTCCTACCAAACGTCATTGGACGGGAGTAAAACATATCCTCAGATATGTTAATGGTACAAGAGACCTTGGATTATTTTTCAACAGGAACCCAGATCTTAATATGATTGGATACATTGATACCGGCTATTTATCTGATCCCCATAATGGCCGATCCCAGACAGATTTTGTGTTTTTACATGGAGGAACAACCATTTCATGGAAGTCTTCAAAACAGACTCTGGTGGCTACCTCAACAAATCACTCTGAAATAATTGCACTATATGAGGCCTCACGTGAATGTGTTTGGCTCCGCAGAGTAATTAACCACATACAACAATCATGTGGCATTGGTGCCATCGATTCACCAACTATTATCTATGAAGATAATTCTGCTTGTGTTACACAGATGGAGACAGGCTACATCAAGAGCAACATAACCAAGCATATTTCTCCTAAGTTGTTTTATCCCCATGAGTTAAAACAAATGGGTGAAATAAACATCTTGCAAACCAAATCATGTGATAACCTCGCTGATTTGTTTACTAAGTCCTTACCAGCTTCCTCGTTCCAGAAATGTGTTCAAGGAATTGGTATGCGACGACTTCGAGATTTGCAAGATTCAGGGGGAGAAATCTCCTAAATGTTACTCTGTCCAAAGCATCATATTGCACTCTTTTCTTTGTATGAGTTTTACTCACAAGGTTTCTCATATAAAGTTTTTAATGAGACAATATTAGCATAAGCATATGTCGTATTTCCTATTTTTCCCCATCGAGGTTTTTTAGGAGATATCAATGACATATATTGTTCTCTAAACTATCTATGTGTTTTCTCCTGCAAAGGTTTTTCTCATATGAGTTTACAATGAGACAATACTCATTATATGTTGTATCACTTTCTCCTTATTTTCCCATTGGGTTTAAAGGAGTTTTTAACAACGTATCTATCAAATATTTCTCCTCGTTTTTATCCTACAGGACTTTTTGGAAGATAAATACTATTCATTGATCTCAAAGATGGATTCGATCAAGGGGGAGTGTTACAACTTGTGACATTGTACGGATGATCTCATCTGCAGCTACTCTCTCTCTCATCTGAACCGATGGCTCCATGGAGCAGTTGCCCATGGCGTCCGTACGACGTGTATAAATACATATCAATGATCAATGAAAGAACCATTGGTTCATTTTGCCATTCACTGTGTTCCAGTTTCAAGTTAGATTTTACACTTTTAGTGGTAGTTTCTAGTTGACAGTCTTAAGTTAATTACAATCTAGGGCTCGTTCTTTTAACGGAAGCCCGTAGTTTCTCCTTAAAAAAAACTCCCAGGCCCAGGTGATGAGCAGATGAGGTGAGCAAGCAAGCGAGTAAACACCAAGCAAACGGAAGGTTCTGCATTTTCAAACGACGGGTCGCCGACCGCGACGCGCTCCTGCGTCTGCTGCCTTCGCCGTGCCTACGTGCACCACTGTTCACCTGCCTGTGTATAAAAGGCCAACCATGCACACACCCAACCCAACAACAACGCAACCACTTCTCTGAATCGATCGAACCCGCGTCCCTTCCTTCCCATTGATTTGATCATTCGTCCTCTCGATCGGTCTTGAGCTCGTCGATTGTACCAGTCGGTTGATTCGTCCATGAAGCACCCGAGGGAAGACGACGTGTGCCTCTCCCTCTCGCTCGCCCTCGGCGCCTGTGCAGCCGAGCGCAAGAAGCTGCGGCGCGCCGGCGAGGCGGCCGGGGAGTTCGTGTGCAAGACGTGCAGCCGCGCGTTCGCGTCGTTCCAGGCGCTGGGCGGGCACCGGACCAGCCACCTGCGCGGCCGCCACGGGCTCGCGCTGGGGCTCGCCTCCGCGGAGACGGCGGCAATGAAGGCGCCGGCCAAGAAGCTGGAGAACCCGGCGGCTAGCCACCAGTGTCACATCTGCGGCCTTGGGTTCGAGATGGGCCAGGCGCTCGGCGGTCACATGCGCCGGCACCGCGAGGTGGCCGCCGCGGCGGCCCAGGCGCAGCCCGTTCTGCTTGAGCTGTTTGTTTAGATTAATTCTTTCTAGTACAGATCAGAGTCCCTGACTTGTGCGAGACTATTGTAGTACACCCTTGTAGCCTTGTAGGTTCATTCATTCATTCATACATACGTATATGTGGATACTTAGGACTGAGTCATTCGTTGGATACATTGATTTGTTCATTTATTTGTTTCAATTGACAACTCTCTGTGCTAATAATCACCGGTAGTCTTTTGATAGAAACAATGCGGTCTGCTCCTTTGTGCGTCTTATTTCTCAAACATGGTCCATATATACAACATATCAATGTGTTTGGGCAATTGTGCGTGTTACAGCCTTTACGACTGTGTCCAAAACCTTACAACCACCTCTTGTAACCGTACGACCATGTTGTAGTGGCTACAACCACCTCCTGTGTCGCTACGACCACTCTGTTGGTTCTCAGATCACATAGAAAGTCGTTACGACCACACTGTGATCTCTCCGATCACGCTCGCTGCTCCGATCTCGTAGTCGTAAACTTCAACTAAAGTTATGACCACATTCACTGCCTCTCGCTGCACCTCGTTCGACCATGGCCGATCACCGTAGTCGTAGCTCCTTACGACCACGCAGTGATTCTATCGACCACGCCGAAGGCTCTGTTAACGCTATAGTCGTAACACCTTACGACCACAGCTTCTGCTTCATGACCGTGGTCGTAACTTCTTACGACCACGTCTACCTGCGGACACCTTTGCTCGTTATTGTGGTCGTAACTCCTTACGACCACGCCTGCTGTTGCTCGATCGCCGTGGTCGTAACTCATTTATGACCACGCCTACAATCCCTGCTCACCGTGGTCGTAAGTTACTTCGACAAAAATCATATAAGTAAAGCCTTGTAGCTACTTCGACGAACTACTCAGAAATTATAGCACTGTATGAAACCGCACGAGAATGCGCTTGGCTCCGTCGAATGGTTCACCACATCTAGCAGTCATGTGGAATAAACGTTGTGCAAACCCCCATGATTATCTATGAAGATAATGCAGAGCTATGTGAAGAGTCATCTCACAAAGCATATCAACCCTAAGTTCTTCTATGCACATGAATTGTAAAAGATGGACGAGATCAAAATACTACATACTAAGTCATGTGAAAATCTGGCAGATTTATTCACTAAGTCACCCCCCGCATCTAGCTTTGAAAGGTGCATGCGTGGAATTGGAATGATGAGACTTAGAGAAGTGCAGAATTCAGGGGGAGAATTCTCTCAAACCCGCTAATAAATCTTGATCATGAAGATTAAGTACCCAAAGGAATGAAGTCTCGAAGACTGAATGAAGTTGGGTGAATTGTACTCTTTTTCTCTTGACGAGTTTTCCTGAAGTTTCTCGACCAAGGTTTTTAATGAGGCAATTCGTGCATCGCAGCATAACATGTATCATGTACTCTTTCTCCAAATTTTTTTTCCACTGGGTTTTTATGAAGTTTTAATGAGCCATGAATGTGTCGGGTGAGTGCCCAAGGGGGAGTTTTAGGAAACCTGGGCCCTGGCCAGCAGTCCTGGCCCATTATGGGCACCCCACCGTAGACTATAAATAGGGAGTCATACCGGCATATTTGTACACATATGAAGTTGAAAGCAATAAAGAAAGATCAGGAGTTCTCTCTATCTCTCTGTGTGTTCAATTTATTATTCTGTCTTCTATGATTGATTCGATTTGTTTTAAGCAGAGGTATCGATCGGACTAATCGCCAGCGACGGTTCCTCAACATGGATAACGAAAATATGCTGTCCTGCACAACGAGCTAACCTAGCTAGATGCAGATCAGACAATCCGGTTCCCGGAATTCGAATTTTTTGTACGGATATTCCATTTTTTATTCGAAATTACATAAATATACCCGCGGGAAATTTTTTTACAAAAATAGTCTCCAGTCGCCTAATAGTTCGGCGACTGGAGCCTTTCGCCCAACCAGCCCGCGAAATAATATTTGTCGCCGCACGCTGGAGCGATTTCATCCAGTCGCTCTTCTGTACAGCGACTGTCATGCAGTCGCCTTACGATTAGGCGACTTACATGCAGTCGCCATTCCATTAGGCGACTGCATGACTCCCCGTGAATTTTGTAGTTTTAAACTGGTAAAAAATGTGGTTTAGTTGTAATAAAAGTTTATGTTATTGTATATTGTAGGTGCGTGAAAATTTTTACAAACTTTTTTTATTAAAGATTAACTGGAGAACGAGCGATACATACACTGTTAAGTGACATACGATGATAATTCAGTGTGCGGAGAACCGGTATGTAAATTTTTTAGATAATTTGATATATGAATGATTGAATGCGAAAAGAAAAGATGATAAACTTGTTTGAATAAAAATAAACTTCATAATATAATTGTGAGTAACATGCCGCGTATTTTTTTATTACATGCATAACCTCACTCGCCACCCTGGTGTGCCCCGTCACCGCGCCCGCGTCCTCCCATACGGCCCCGCTTGGCCTCCTCCGGTGCAACGGGTTACGGGGCTCCGAAAAAGTAAAACGAGCAGGAGGGTGTCTATCCCGCCCCTGCGCTGGTGGAGTCAGCTGCACTTCTGGCTGTGTGCCCTCCGGTGCACCGGAGGGCACTGCCAGAGAGAACCTCCGGTGCTACGTCGGAGAACTGCCCGGGCCACTCCGCAAAAAACTAGTCCACATCGTCCTGGGCCGGGGAGACGCCGAGCTGCTGGTAAGTACCTGCAATAGTAATATCGTTAGTTCGTTGCATGTCGTCTTGGGATAAAAACGAGATCGGACGATGCATACCCGTAGCTGGCGCCATCGAGGTAGGAGGAGGGGCATGCACCCCCTGCGTGTGGAAGCCTGGGATGTGCGGAGGATGCGTGAAGTGAGGTGGTGGAAGACGTGTCCACGTACTACCTCCGGAGTAGTGCCACGCTGGTCGGGGTGGCACTGGTGGACGAGCAGTCGGAGCGGTGGGCGTGGAGACCGCCGGTAGCCTCGTGCAGGACAGTAGGCTAACAATACGTCTACACCCGTCGTGCACCCGACGCACAAAGCTGACGCCCTCCTCATGGGTCAACTGCGCACCAGTGGCGACCCTCTCCAGTAGTGAGCCGGACTCGGCCCATAAGGCATCACCGACGTCAGCCTGGATACAAAGACATAAAATGGTCGATCATCGAAACGACATTGTCATTTGAGAATATTTGAAATGACATGTAACGTACCGCGATGTGAGCGTCGCGCGCGAAGTGCGCGGGGTATGTGTCCGTCGGAGCGGCGACGTGTGTGGCAGGCGGGTCTACGGCATGTACGAGCCTGGTACGTGTCCGCCCTGGTACCAGTGCAGGTACTCCACGTAGTCCCTGCTGTCGTATGGGCGGTCCTCCTACACGCGGTCGTCGAGCGCACCCAGGGCTGCATCTTCGTCGACCAGTCCGTGCCTCTTTTAACTCCCTTCGCGCTGTGCCTGCGTATAGAACCATTACGTAATGTGAGTATTTGCGAACACAGTAGTAAGTATGTACATATTTAGCAGAAACAATCACTCACGCGTGCACGTTCCGCGGAAGCGATGGTTCGAATGGTACAGGAAGCGCCTACCGTAGCCCAAACTGCCGCATGACTCTTTGGGGTGCGTAGTCCTCCACGTAGATATGGTACACGAGCTTCCGGCGGGTGAGCCAGAAAGCCCGGTCACGCCAGCAAAGTGCGGACAGCCCGTTAGGAGCGCGGGCCTGCACTGCCGTATCTGCGTAAGGCTCCCAGCGCACGTCGTGACCTGCATGTGCGCGAACTGTACCTACAAGAAAGACAAGTTGTTTAGTATGATGATCGTCAATAAGAAAGACATAGTTGACTGTGATAATACTTACTCGTCGATGGCACCAGCGAGAACCCATTGTCGACCGGTCGATGTCTCCCCCTGGATACATCTCGGGCCCGTACGAACCCATGTCGTCTAGCACAGGTCGTCCGAGGCTGAAGCGCTCGAACGACCACAACTGTAGCAGCAGGGGACAGCCCGTGAGGATCGAGTTCGCCTTGATCCTCGTGCACGCATCGCACAGGGCGCGGTACGTCGCGGCAATTACACTAAATTTATGCACTACATTTTCTACATTAATACATAAAAAAATTTCTAAACTAAATTTTCTAAACTTAATTTCTAAACTAATTTTTTAAACTAAATTTTCTAAGCTTTTTCTAAATTCTCTACATCTAAATTTGTACACTCAATTTTCTACATCTAAATTTGTACACTACATTTTCTACATTAATACATAAAAAAATTTCTAAACTAAATTTTCTAAAATAATAAACTATTTTTTGTAAACTAAATTTCTAAACTAAATTTTCTAAACTAAATTGCTAAACTAAATTTTCTAAACTTAATTTTGTAAACTAAATTTTCTAAATAAATTTTCTAAACTAAATTGCTAAACTAAATTTCTAAACTAAATTTCTAACACTAAGAAAAATACCTGAAAATCACGCTTTCCCTCTCCTCTTCTCCTCGAATTTTTTGTACGGATAATCCATTTTTTATTCGAAATTACAGAAATATACCCGCGGGAAAATTTTTTACAAAAATAGGCTCCAGTCGCCTAATGGTTGGGCGACTGAAGCCTTTCGCCCAACCATTGGGCGACTTTAATCCAGTCGCTCTATCCTCGGGCGACTGCATCCAGTCGCCCAACCATTGGGCGACTTTCATGCAGTCGCCCAATGGTTGGGCGACTGCACTCAGGACCCCGTGAATGTTTTAAATTTTGTCAATTTTATAGTTTTAAACTGGTAAAAAATCTGCTGAAGTTGTAATAAAAGTTTATGTTCATTGTATGTTGTAGGTGTGTAAAAAATTTTGGGAAACTTTTTTTAGGAACAAATGACCATAAAACAATTGGTACATACGATGGTAAGTAATATTTTGATTTACTGAGAATTCGGAAAGTGCATCAAACCTTCGCTAAAAAAAGTGAAAATTGGTGGAGCTGTTCTTCATACATCCAACAGCCTCTAGAAAAAAATTTGAGCAATTTCGGCCACGGGATCAAAAGTTATAGCAGTTTCAGTCTGTTTCCGACACACCTTCAGTAAAACGGGCATAACTTTTGCATACGGTGTCCGTTTTCGACGTTCTTGTACTCGTTGGAAAGCTAACGACGAGCCCAATCCAATAAAAACGATCCGCTTGCGCCAGTCGCCCTCCAAGACCCCGAAAATCGGTCATCTTTGGACCTAAACCCGCGTCGTAAGTTTTTGGTTTCTGTTTTTGCCCTTTTTCTTGGCCTTCCTTTCGGAATTTGGATTTTGCTTCAACTGAAAAGTTGTAGATCTCGTCGAAACCTTTTTAATGAGTATATATAAGCCATATACAACTTTGCTATTTTATCTTTTCAGACTAGTTGTTTATATTGCATCGATATATAAAACTTGTGATAGCGAGTATTACAGATGGTTTGTATGTAGAACCGTCTGTGATAATCTGACCGCTGGGCCCGTCGATCCTCCTCAACCCAATCCTAGCCCAGAGACACGAATTCTCAATAACATTAAAATATCACTTACCATCGTATGTACCGATCGTTCTACGGTCAATCATTCCTAAAAAAAATTTCCCAAAATTTTTTACACACCTATAATATACAATGAACATAAACTTTTATTACAACTCCAGCATATTTTTTACCAGTTTAAAACTACAAAATTGAAAAAATTTAAAACATTCACGGGAGACTTGACTGCAGTCGCCCAACCATTGGGCGACTGCATTTAAGTCGCCCAATCGTTGGGCGATTGGATGAAGTCGCCCAACCATTGAGCGACTGGATTAAAGTCGCCCAATGGTTGGGCGAAAGGCTCCAGTCGCCCAATCATTAGGCGACTGAAGCATATTCTTGTAAAAAATTTTCCCGCAGGTATATTTCTGTAATTTTGAATAAAAAATGGATTATCCGTACAAAAAATTCCTTCTCCTCCTCTCCCTCTCCTTCTCCCTTCTCTTCTTTCCCTTCTTCCCCTTCTCCCTCTCTTCTTCTTCTCCTCTCCTTCCTCTCGCGCGGTCGAACGAATGAAAACAGTGAATGCCGAAGGAATGCGGCCGGCGGCCGAGCGTGGTGCTTTATATCAGCTCCAGTCGCCAAAGCGGTTCGGCAACTGCATTTCAGTCGCCCAACGGTTCGGCGACTGAATTGTAGTCGCCCAACAGTGGGGCGACTACAATTAATCGCTGAACGGTTGGTAGATTTATTAAATATCGCGGGCTGGTTGGGCGAAATTCTCTAGTCGCCGAACCATTAGGCGACTGGAGCCTATTTTTATAAAAAATTTCCCCGCGAGTATATTTATGAAATTTCGAATAAAAAATAGAATATCCGTACAAAAAAATTCCCCGGAATTCCATGCACCTCAAACGCCTTTCTGTTGTCTTCCTCGGATCTTTTGGGTGTTCTTCCGCGGACTTGCATGCGCGACGCGCGCTTGCCCACAATGCAAGCGCATCCATCAGTTACACGGGCTACTCGATTACTGACAGATGCAAACCTTCCACTATGAGTCTATGACTGACAGATGCAGCACAGCTGCACGTCACTGCAGAATCGAAGGGCTTACCGTAGCTAATTCGCGTTAGTTAGGTCCTGATTGGATCATTTTCAGATTCTTAAAAATCAGTTATTGCTTCTAGTTTTTAAAAGCTGATTTCTAAGTAAAATTGATGGGTGTTTGGATCCCCTAACTTTTAAAAGCTGATTTCATTTATGATTGGTGCTAATAGACTATTATACTCTTACATTTATTGGTGGCCTTTAATGGAAGCGTCTGTGCGTGGTCTTTAATGAGGGTAAATGGATATTTGTGCAAAAAAAACTGGCAAAAGCTGGGTATCAACAGCTTCTTGGTTTTTAAGAATCTAGGTAGGTAGATTTTAAAAACTACCCTAAAAATTGATCTGTTTGGATCTCACCTAGTTTCCAAAAATCAGATTTTTAAAATATGGGTGGATCCAAACATGCCCTTAATGAAGATCCAGAAGCTAACGAGAAGGCACACGTACGCTGCTGCCGAGTGCCGACACGAGTTTTCTAGCTCCAGTCCGCTAGCTGTGAGTGACTTCAATTCGTCTTCCTGCTGCCACATCAACATATCTAGAACAATCTGTCCGGCGGAGAACAACGCGGTTCTCACACGTATACACCTCCCGTTCCCTAATTTATTTCCTCGATAAGGACATGGCCATCCTATTAAAGCAGACGAGATTGTGATAAACGATCACGCACTGGCTGACTGCAAAATACCAGCAGTACTTGTCCTACTTGCGATCCTTGTGAGAATCGTCACACAACCGATTGTTTCGTCAGGTCAATCTCGATCCAGGCTTCGATCGATCAAGCATGGTACGCACATGCAGAAACTCAAAAATGCTGTCTTGATTTTGTGGGGTTTGATAGCTGTATAATTACTAGCTTGGTACGGATTTAACTGCATTCATTTGTGTGTGGTGTGTGTGATGATCTGATGATGAATCTGCGTGCAGGCGAACGCGACGTCAGGTGTTGCGGTGAGCGAGGAGTGCAAGGCCAGGTTCCAGGAGCTGCGCACGGGCCGCGCGCACCGCTTCGTGGTCTTCAAGCTGGACGACGCCGTGCGGGAGGTGGTCGTCGACAAGGTCGGCCCCCGGGACGCCACCTTCGAGGACCTCACCGCCAGCCTCCCCGCCGACGACTGCCGCTACGCCGTCTACGACCACGACTTCACCGTCGGCGACGCCACCGCCACCGGCGAGGCCCCGCGCAGCAAGATCTTCTTCATCTCGTGGTACGCACGTGCGCACGTTTAGTTTCCAATTGCATTCCCAACAACTTAAGAGAGATTTTGTCTGTGAAGGATTAATTAATTGGTGTACGTTTGTTTAATTACTGTGTGCTGTGCTGATTGATTAAGGTCGCCGGCGACGGCGGACGTGAAGAGCAAGATGGTGTACGCAAGCTCGAACGAGGGCTTCAAGAAGGAGCTCGACGGCGTCCAGATCGACCTGCAGGCCACGGAGCCCAGCGAGCTCACCCTTGATGTCCTCAAGGAGCACGCCTCCTAAATCCTAATCACGTACCAGTGGCGTGCGTTGCGTGTATACGCATATGGGATTGCGGCATTGTGCCGCGTACATGTACGTGTGTTTGTTTCGTGTTTTGTTCGTGCTTGGATTGCTACCTTCCTGTAATGTCTGTGGTGTATGAATAATTTGATTGGTGATCTGTCCGGCAGTTTTTGAATCGATGTATGTAACCTGTTCTTCTGCGTCCACGTATACATCCATGCTATCCATTCACCCGCAAGGTCGCTTCCCCTCCAAAAGCTTAGTCACAGATCAGCATAAATACGGTACCCTTCAGAGCGTGGTCATCTTACTAGAACGTGACACGACAGCAAAGGGGTCAAAGTAAATCTCAACCGTTGTGATAGGATCTAGCCTTTTCATCTCACGCTCCTCCGAAAAATTGTCAGCCTCTCACGTCGAAACAAAAGAATAAATGAGTGTAAGAAAATGTTATAGCCCTAACGACTGTTCTCAGGATCTTTACAACCATTTTGTAGCCGCTATGACCACCTCCTGCAGACGTACGATCACGTTTAAGAGGCTATGATCATCTTCTGTGTCGCTACGATCGCTCTGTTGGATGTCTAACGACGCTGACAGTCGTTACGACCACACTGTGATTCCTTCGATCACTCCTCTACTTCTTACCACACTAGCCACCCACACCGATCACCTACGACCACACTGGTCGCCCAGGTCGATCGCTTACGACCACGCCAGTCACCTCCTCTGACCATACTGGTCGCTCACACCGATCGCCTACGACCACGCAGGTCGCCCAAGTCGATCTCCTACGACCACACCGGTCGCCTCCTCCGACCACACTAGTTGCCTCTTTCCTCTGCGATCACATTGATCGCCCACGACTACGCTGGTCGCTCCATGCTCTGCGGTCACACCGACTGCCTACGACCACGCCGGTCGCTCCAAGCTTTGCACCTCCTCTGCGACTACATCGCCTCCACTCGATGCTCCTTTGACCACACCGGTCGCCCTCTTCCCGGCACCCCCTCTGCGACTACATCTCGTCAACTTGGTGCTCTCCACCTTTTTCTCTTGATACAATGGTCTACCCTGTTATACCCTGCTCTTTGACCACGTCTTCGAGAAGGACTCGAAGTTGTACTTGACTATAACTCCAACTCGGCTATGACTATGAAGCGGACTCTTATACAACCACAACCAAACTCGTACACGACCACTAAGTCATACATGACTACGACTCAACTGAAAACAAGATTACAAACATGGTGGCACGGCGGTGTCGGAACGGTAGCGACCAGCGGCGCGTGGTGCAGGCGGCAGAGTGGCGCGAAGGCGCTGGCAGTGACGGAGGCGTGCGCGGTGGAGCGGGTCAGGCGGTGGCGGTAGCAGCGCGTGGTGCAGGCGGCCGAGCGGTGAGGAGGCGTGCGCGGCGGAGCGGGCCAGGCGGCGGCGGTTGGCGGCGCACATGGCCAGAGGAAGCATGGCGGCCGGGCGCCAGCAGGCCAGGTGGTGGTGGCCGTCGGGTGCAAGGTGAGGTGGCGCGACAGCCATGAAGGCGCAGCCGGTGGGCGCCAGGGCTGGCGGTGCCATGGCGGGCAATGGCCGTGGGCGGCGGCCAGCGATGGCCAACACCGATTCCACGACCGTGGGATTCGGTTGGCCCGGGACTAGGGGTGGAAACGAGCCGAGCCGAGCTCGCACGGAGCTGCGGCTCGTTATGGAATCGAGCCAGAGAAGAGGCTTGGCTCGGCTCGATGAGTGGCTCGAGTCGGCTCGCGAGGGCTCGCAAGCCGAGTTGCCCAGACAAGGCTAAAATTTTGGAGAAGGCAAGAACAATTGCTGCAACAATTATTACAAAGAATCATTGATAGAGCAAATTAAACCTGAAAAACAAGAGGCTTGTTCAGATCAACGGTGAGCTCCTGAACAACCATCTTACTTCCCCAATCAAAATTGCACCATAGAATTGCACATCATTATAAACACAACTGAACAATCATCATTATAAACGCCGACGCCGGGAGGCTACTGCCGGGGTTCAGGGAACTGGTCAAGGTGTGGAGCGTGCGCCACTCGAGGGGACCGGTGCCCGTTTCAAGTGATGTTCCCGCTGGTCAGGGATGAGGCCAGGCGGGAGCTCATGAAGGAGGGCTGCAGCGTTGCGTACCTTGCAGGGGTGGTGTTGGCCAGGCCTGCAGCCTCTCCCCTGGAACCGTTCACCTACCCGAAGTGACGAGAGAGAAGGGAAGGAAGATCTGTCGACGGGGTAGCGAATCGGCGGCGGGCGGGGAGATTTGTCGGCGGCGGGCTGGGACATCTGCTAGTGGTGGGCGGGCTGGGGGCTGGGAGATCTGTTGGCAGCGGGCTGGGAGATCTGCCGCGGGGGGAGCACACAGCGCTGGGGAGCGAGAAGCACATAGAGGGGGAGCAGGTGAGCAGCACACGTTGGGAGGGGGAAGGGGAAGCACAAGGCGGCGCAGTGGGCGGGCGCCGGGCGGGGAGATCTGCTGGCGACGGGCTGGGAGATCTGCCGCGGGGGGAGCACACGGCACCGGGGGGCGAGAAGCACACGGAGGGGGGAGCAGGTGAGCAGCACACGTTGGGAGCGACATAGTGGATGGGGTTGGACTTGGGAGCGACGCAGTGGATGGGTGGGTGGGAATGGCGCCGTGGAGAGTGCAGCCAAAAAGATGGAGGGACTACGCAAGCTCGGGAGACTTAATGGGCTGGCCGGCTGGGGCCTCTGCGCGTTGGGTCGGCTGTAGACACGAGCCAAAATAGCTCGTGAGCCAGCTCGCGAGCGGCTCGAGCTTGACTCTTTTTTTAACGAGCTGTAAAGGAGGCTCGGCTCGACTCGAAATTTAACGAGCTCAAGCCGAGCCGGCTCGACTCGTAACGAGCTCGAGCCGAGCCGCGAGTCTCAAGCTATTTTTTCCACCCCTACCCGGGACTATGACCGAATCACATTTCACACCATGTTTTGTGAGATTGTGCTGTGGGCATGGTGGACTAGTTTGACCGCTAGCTCAATGCCAGTCAGACAGCTAGCGATTTGATCGATGAGTATAGGTCGGTCTAACTGTTTAAGAGCACTAGATAATATCCTCTTTGGGATTTTAATTAATCGTAATATAAATTCAACTCAGAACTCTAAATTGAGTGACACTCAATACGAAGACATCCTCAAACAAATCTAAATAAATATTTGATGTATAGTTTCCACAAGGCATATATCCGATCTAACCACTCCATAGCCGTCAATCAGATTGCCGTTGCCAATCGATCAGACCGCTGTTGTGATCTGGTTAGACCGGTTACATCCTGACAGTAATTCTGAAACTTTATAAATTCAGACAAACCAATCTCAAACAATACAATAAATAGAATTACAAGATCAAATACTCGTCATCGGTACTGGGCCGATACCGGGCTTCTTATAAAAAGGTGGGGTAGGGTAGGCCAACGACCGGTCGGACACCCGTACACACAAAGGCATAGCTGATAGCAGTGGACAGCCCGACGACTCCATCAAAAGCTTCTCAAAACTTGCCACTCTAGCTAGCATTTCCTTCCTCCACTTCCCCTTCTGCGCATTCCCTCCCCCTCCCGAGCTCAGGAATGGTACTGCCGCCTCCTCTGCTCCCGTATCTGTGCTCTTACGCTTCGATTTTTACCGGATGCCTTGCAGATCGGTCATGAGTTCTTGGTTTCTCTGCTTGTTTGCCTGGTTAATTTTCGTGTAGGGCGTGCGGTGGGTTCTTGTTCTTGTCGCGGTAGCGAAGTATTACGTATGCTTAGATGGTTGGGATCGAGCTGGATTTAGGGGGAAATTGAGGCCGTTCCAGTTCTGCGTCGGTTGTTTCTTGCTTTCCTCTCTGGGATTTCTGCCCGGTTAAAGCTTTCTCTTTTGTTTTTTTCTTTCAATTTTCATCACCAGCAACCGGATCACGAGGAATTATCAGTTCTTCGCGTGAATTGGGAGTTCTTCTCTTGAGTGGAACATGTATTCGGTCTTTAGATGAGCAAAACAAGTAGATAAGATTGACATGATGGATTTAGGTAGCAGGAAATTTGACAGCTGCTAGCTGAAGGGTGAGGAGTGATGCCTCACTCTCTGGATCCGTGGTTTTCTTTATGTTTGTGGAGGGTGTTAGATCCAGGCTATGTGAGATCGATTGGTTAAAGAATTTCAGTTGATTTGTGCCTGGATCACATGCCGAGCTCACACCATATATCTGCTAGTTAGCCTTTCTGAAATCGTTAAGTATGAAGGTGAGAGGGGAAAAGTAAGTATCTGCTGTTGCATATCATTGCTAATTTTGGTGTAAATCTGTAGGGTTACCAGGAGCACTACCACTTTGCCGCTGACCACAAGTTGCCACCCAGTAATCTCTAGGTTTTTTTTCTTTGTCTCGGAGAAATCCCCATGAGCTTGAGAGAACAAATAATCCATGTTCAAGATTAACTGATTAAGAAGAATAATGATCTAGTATTCTAGTGGTATCTGAGTAGCCTTATTTAGTAATGCTGAAATCGAATGATCAATTTTCCTTCTTTGTTTCTTCCTTTTTGGCTTGAATGCTAGATACTATGAAGTGTCACGGGGTACCAAGAAAGTAGAAACTGATACAGAACGATCATCCAACACAAAGCAAATCAGTAATAGGCCAAACCAAACTACATACCCCTGAAATTCCAGGCATCTCACTGTTTAGGATGTAAGTGACAATCAGTAACCATACAAAAGAAGTAAGAGCAACTGCATCCCTTGAATTCTAATCTCACATGAGTTTATGTTGTTGTGCAAACACAGGGGTCAAGGTTGTTGTCATCTGTGTAACTATTGAGAATTCACAAATTTCTTTACACGATCTTACTCATCCACACAGGCAAACGCAGCATCGGGAGTTGCAGTGAATGATGAGTGCAAGTTGAAGTTCATCGAGCTGAAGTCCAAGAGGATGCACCGTTTCATAACTTACAAGATGGATAACCAGATGAAAGAGATCGTCGTGGAGAAAGTCGGGGATCGCACAACAAGCTATGAGGATTTCGCGAGCAGTCTTCCTGCAGAAGACTGCCGATTTGCAATCTATGACTTTGACTTCACTACGGCAGAGGATGTACCAAAGAGCAGGATATTCTATATCTTGTGGTATTGCTGTGTGTTCTTTGTATATTCCATGATTACAGTAAGGCTGCTTACTAATGAGATGTGTTGCATCTGAAATGAAAGGTCCCCAGACATTGCAAAGATAAGGAGCAAGATGCTGTACGCGAGCTCGAACGACAGATTCAAAAGGGAGCTAGACGGCATTCAGGTGGAACTGCAGGCTACTGATGCTAGTGAAGTCAGTCTTGATGTGTTCAAAGATAAAGCTCACTAGGCATGTGACCATGCCTTTCATGATCTGGCAATATGGGCTTGCCTGTTGTGGATCTGTGTGTCATTATAAATTTGGTGGTGTGAGATTTGCTTGATGAATTTGTGGGTTTGTTGCTGTTTAAAAAGATCTTCAATTCTTCATGGCTTCCCTCCAGAAAACCATGAAGGTTTCGTTCTATAATGTAATTTGTGGTTGTGCCCATTACGTATGGGCATGTGTTGCACTGTTCAAGCTTTTGGGGGGAGACGTTGCAATGTTCAAGTTACAGAATAAATAATTGATATTTTCTCATTTCTCAAGGGCCCTGATTGAAAGATTTGGTAAATATTGTTTGGTTTCATCTAAGCCCAGCAACGTTTGGGACTTAGTAATTCAGCATGGAAGATAATAATATGCTTTTGTAGTTTTGTTGGATAGGTTTCGAGTTTACCTGTGGGCAATGCGACTGTGGGACAAAAGATTACGCCCGGACTCGAACCGGAGACCTTCAGCGTGTTAAACTGACGTGATAACCAACTACACGATACCTTGGTGTTCTAGGTTGGTACTCAGAAACAACGATGCAGGAAGCATTGCAGCATTCAGATCTTCGACGTTGTGACATTCCACGCCAGATATTTTCCTTCTGGAAGCCAATCTTTCCGATGTGCCTGCGTTGTCGCTCAGGATGCTCGAGCAAGAAAGATGTACCCACCATGCAGCGTTTCAGACTCAGTTCAGCATGACTGCGACATTACTCCCGTCGCATCCGTTTGATGCTCTGGAGATGTCGTCAAAATGGCTCCATCTGAACTGTGTGCCTGCGCAATCATTTCCCCTTCTCAAAGATGTTTCATCTCACCTGCCCAATTCCTGCTGCTGGTAGATGTGAAACAAGCAAAGTGCAGCTTGTCCCCTAAGACATTCAACTGGCAGATGCGTAGCAGCCAAACTTTTCTGTATGCATAACATACACATGCTGGAGGCTAGGCTAAGCACTAAGCAGCAATGGGAAGCAACACCAAGAGAATTCATAAGCTGTGAGGGACCGAAGGACGGGCAGTATCTGTAGCTCAATTCAACCAGCGGTATTACCATGTGCATCTGACAACTCTACACAACAGTTCAATGGCGCACAAGGGGGCAGTGAAGATCGAGGAGCAAAGATGGTTCAATTATTAGCTCAGAACAGTGATACTACAAGCATATAACCTGGCCTAGCAAAGCAGTTTATGTGAACAAATTTTGCTTGGGCCGGTACAGCAGCAGATGATGTCACAGAAAGGGCTGCCCTGTATCTCTGAAGCCAGAGTCGTCTTTGGACAGCTGCCCAGAGAATTTGCACAGGTTGCAAACAGGTTCATTTTTGCACTCCCGAGCTATGTGCCCAGGCTGACGGCAGTTGTTGCAGGCCCGATCGTTGGTGCAGTCAACAGCAATGTGGCCTGGCTTAAAACAGTTGTTGCATAGCTTAACATTAGATCCTGAACCAGGGCAATCACGTGCCAGATGACCTGTCTTATTGCGGGAGTGGCACAGTACCTCATTCTTGCATTCACCAGCAATGTGTCTAGACTTCTTGCAGTTCCAGCAAACAGTTTTAGAAGTGCATTCTGCTGTGAAGTGGCTGTTAAAAATATTAATAAAAGAGTTATGGTCCATTTTTCTAATAAATTTCTGACAAATGAAAGATATCATATAGCAGAAATTAGAATAAAATGAGCCAGCTAACAATAAGCATGCCACCACAAAGGATTCTGATTCCCACATAAATGAAATGAGTGCAAGTGTGCAACTACATTAAGAGTGTTGCAGGTTCATTTTACCCTGGAAGGTTACAGTTATTGCAGGTAGCAGCAGATGGGCAATCCCTAGCAAAGTGCCCAGGCCGTCTGCAGTTCTTGCATATAAGATCCCTGGAAAAATCATTCATGTTAATAAGGTTTTTCCATGAGAGGCTGACAGGTAATATTCTAATAAACAAAAGTAACATATTTGTGTAACTATGTTCAAAGAACATGTTTCCCTAAAAAAAGAGTATAGCTTGATAAATGATAGGACTAATTTCCTTTTTCCAGTGGAACCCCATGGTGTCTGTGTACTCAATAATTGAGGTTCTGATCTTTGATGTTACTGTAGACTCAAATTATCAAGTACTAGCATACACCTTGGTAAATGTAGTGCGCTAGGGTAAATGAGTGATACCCAGCTGATCATGCATGCTTTAGAAAGAACACAGCATGGTGAAACTACTATTGCTCATGTGCCTGTCGCAACAAATATAATACAGTTTGGTGAGGGCACTGTTATGGTATTTTAGGAACAACACATTACATTTCATAATTCCTGAAGTGGGCAAATTGGCACAAAAAAAAGACTTTCTTCGCAATGTTAAGAACAAAAACTTAATGATAAGAACAAAAAACTTACTATCTTCTCCATGATAAGAAAAATTGGACAAAAAAATTGCTGAAGGGAGATGGATTTGGTATATCACTATATCGAAAGAAGTACTGAAAGCAAGAAATCTATTACTCATACTATATCTGCCCTCCCAGTTCTAACTGATTATGAATACTATCATATGAAAACACCTAGAACATAAAGGAACGGGCAGATAAAACAGGTTGAGAAATTACCTACTGCTTGTCCAAAACAAGGTCAATCACAAGGGGCTAGATTAGAGCATGCAAGTCCAAGACGGATTACTAAACAAGGCCGAAGCATAGTGTCAAATCCATGCCAAAAGACCAAATGGGACCACTTCTCAAGTTCTTGCAATGTAAGTATGTGGAAAGTTTCCCTCCATCGAATTGTCTTCTTAACTGAAGAGAGCAAGCATGAAAAGTCACCATTTGCTGCGATGTAAAATCTGCGCAGTTCATCCTCGTTGAACCTGAAACATCCATCAATTAAACTATCGGTTACATGGCATCTTGCTGCTCAGGACGCGGCATGTTAGTAAGATCCTTGATACGCTTATCAGGGCTTAGGAGTAAGGACACAGCATGTAACAACTCTCCTGATACAGGCCAATACAGCTTGAAAGACTATATAAATGGAGCGCAATACAGGAGTAAACAAGTATGTAATTAAGTTTACTTGAAAACTTCATTCTTCTACTATGCTTTGAAACAAAATCTTCAATTATCCCCAAATTAAACATCAATTTCATGTGCTACCGTAGCCAATCCATTAAGTTCTTCCTGTGCCATTATGGAGCGCAAGTAGCAATTTATAAAAGCTCCTTTCTGCAGATGCAATGGTCACCGAAGCAGAGCAACAAAATTCTATATGGAATAATAGCATCATGGAAAGCATATTCTAGTCGTTTCAGAAACATTAGCGTACCAACATCGCCCATGCTTTTCTTAGAACTGAATTCTTGGAGTAGCTTTAACTGCATATAGAGTAGTTCATCACCATCACATGAAAAAAAGGAAGAGTTGTGCTTGTGCAGTTGTGCATCAACGAAAGAAAATGAAGAGAGGGAGGGGGTGCAGAAAATGTACAGAGATCGGAAGTGAAAAAAGGCCTCTCACATACTCTTAATAATGCCAATTATTAAGATTAACAAGCCGTAAATTAGTAATTAAAGGTTAGGTAGTAGATGGGCCGCTAATATTTGGGGCCCTGTGCAGCTGAACACACTGCACCTGCCCTGCCCCATATACGGGGCTGGTGTAGAGTTGGATGAACCAACTATGATTCGCTATGTCAGGCGGAGCCGAAAATTTTAGGAGACCCGGAGCAAACTTGTAAATACGGAGGCACGATGCGATTCAACATTGAACATAACTAATAGGGCAAAATATGTTCTGATTCGAGGGTTTAAGTTGAGATTGAGGGGCGGACCAGGGCTCCTAGCCGCTTGCGCGCGAGCCGCCGTGCCTCCTATCTCCCGGCGTCCCACGCGCCGCGCCTCCTTGCTCCCTTGTCGTGCGTTGCCTGGCAGTCGCCGCTGCCTAGCGCCCCGCTCGCTCTGCCTCTGTACAGGTGGAGGCCTCCGCTCGGTCGGGGTGTGGCGTAGCGGCGGCTTGGGCAGGACGACAGGCATGTTAGCAATTTACGTGGTGATTAGTCTGGTGATGATTTATAATTTTTTTTATTGTAACTGATTTATTTTTTATTGTAACTAATAATATCTTATTTGATATAATTAAATTTTGTTGTTATAAACCGTCTGTGATAACTATTTTAATACCTAAGTTATTTCCTTTTTTTTGCTAACCTCAAGAACATACTCTCAAAACAAGTAAACAAAACACACATATAGCACAATATACTACATGGCAATTATTACACATATCTCATAAATGAATTAAACAACCGAAGGAAGTGTAACTAAATGATTTGTTTAATTAAGCACAATTGAGTGATTACAATTGTATCAAATGTTTGAACATCTAATTATCATTGTTGTCGTGGAACTCTCCATTCTTATATATGACCTCCCCTATCAAGAATTCGGAGACCTGCCCTCAAACTTCGACGAGTTTGTCAAGATCGAATGTCCTTTCGTCGAATTCCATGTGATGTCGCTAGCGGTGTTAAAATCATTAGCATGCATACATACATACATACATACATACATACATACATACATACATACATACATACACACATACATACATAATCACGAAATATTTATTGGCAAGTTGAAAAACATCTGGATCATTCGTCTTAGCATCCATGATTTCATGCATATGGCGACAAGCATAGAATCAACATATGTTGTCCTATAGCTGCTGGTGGTACTGTACAAATAGAATTACATATATAGGTATTATCAGTTCTAAAGACATTATATCAAAGTGTGATATAGTATAATTGTTGTGTTGTAGCAGGTATCGAAAATCGCGTCTTGTGTCGTAGTGTGGCATTGGATTCCTTGTGTGTCCGTCCCTAGGCAACGTATGCGCTAAACGATCTATGTGATTTCAAAAAATTAGTCTCGGCCATTGCAAACGAAGGAAGATTATAATAGAGTTATGTATCAAGAAAATGAGTTTACCTTTCAATTGTTTGTTGCACATGAGTGAAGTCATGATTGCTCTTAAGTAGGGAATCAAGATATATTACCTTGCTCCACTTTGATACAATCACAATCAGAATCCAGTGAGATCTAGTCATGTGTGTCGCTATAGTGATTAATCTTAAGTTTATGTTGTGTATAAAGTACAAATGAAACTTGTATGACAACTAGTGAAACACTTACCTCTGGTTGAAAAGGTACTATGATGTGCTCTTTATTAATGTGAGTAAGCAATATGTCGTTATATATTCTTTAATAAAGGATGCACTTACGTTGACGGATTGCTCAAATGGTTCTGGAGACCCTTGGATTGAGATCTTGTGGCAGAAAAGTCGTCCTCTGATCGTGGCACCCATTCCTCACCAAAGGCCCTTTCCTACCACTGCCACATGGGTCCCAACGCCGAGAAAATTGATATTATGCCACTCCTTTGGAGTGGCTTCGATAAAATGCCACTCTCTAGATGGCAATTGTTAAAATACCATTCAATACATGATTAACTCTATGATTTGCCATTTTAGGGGTTTTAGCCATTTCTTTTTTCTTTTTTATTTTTTTCCTCAAAAATTGTATAGGAAATGTCCATAATACCCTCCCTCCTTTTAGCCATTTCTTTCAAACTCCGTTGAATTTATTCCAGCATATTGTCGGTGGTTAATAGTGCAAGAATACGGCAAATAGCAAAAGACGCATGAACAACAGAACAAAGATTGGCCAGAAACAATACTCTACTCTTCAAATGTTCAAATTGAAGCTGTTCGTTTGTATATAGCTGTTCTTCACTCTAGAGTCATGGTCTTGAACCCAACGAAGAGCAAAGAACGGCGGCAAAAATACACGAGAAAGAATTAATTAGTCCTAAGCTAGCTGGTAGTAATTCATGGAGTAATACGCAACGCAGCAGGAAAGTGCAAGCCCGATTAACTGACCGACCATCCCAACAAAAATTCCACGAAACGCACGCTAGCTGCGCGTCAGCCGCACACCTTGCAGAGGCAGACGAGCAAGATGACGGCGAACGCTAAGCAGGACAGCCCGATGGCCACCCCGAGCACCACCGCGCTGGGCCCGCCCCTCGCGTCGGCGCCGCCGTCCGCGTCCCCATCCCTGCCGCCGCCGTCGTAGTCCGTGCTCCTCTCCGACCGCGCCGTCGCCGGCGGCGGCTGCACTGGGAATCCGTACTTGTCGCACGGCGCCACCCCCACGGCGATCTCAGCGGACAGCACTGACCTGTTGTAGCACAGCTTGCTGTTCCCGACAGCCCTGAACACCCTCAGCCTCGACAAGAACTTGGCGCTGAATGGCACCACGCCGTCGAAGTCGTTGTTCTCGAGGTTGAGGTCTTTCAGACTCCGTATGCTTAAGCAATTGCTGCAGTTATGCTTAACGCATTATCAAACGGAATGAATCTGCTGGAATGAATCGAACGGAGTCTGCAAGAAATGGCTAAAAGAAAGGGAGGGTATTATGGGTTTTTTCTATGCAATTTTTGGGGGAAAAAATAAAAAATGAAAAAGAAATAGCTAAAACCCCTAAAATGGCAAATCATAGAGTTAATCATATATTGGATGACATTTTAACAATTCCCATCTAAAGAGTTGCATTTTATCGAAACCACTTCAAAAGAGTGGCATAATATCAATTTTCTCCCCAACGCCACCACTCCCGGCCTCCCGCTGTCCCACTACACACGATATTTTCTACATTCCCTTCCTCACACATTATTTCCAGGGACACTGCACTCGGGACCCACAAGTGCATCAACAAATGAGGCCCATCTGCAGAGGGACAAACTAGACGTAATGACGTGATGTAACTACTGCATTGAGCTCCACCGCAGGGGGTCCCACTTGCAGTATTTTAAACTGGACACAAACTGGGCCCTGGTTGGGCCACGCATGGACGCACCCCCGCGAATTCGGAAGAGGAGGGGAGACCAGGCGAAACGGCCTCTATAAATACCGCCTCGGCGCCGCCTCCACCGGAGACTGCAGCAGCCGTCGCCTCCTCCTCCTCGCGCAGCCGCGAAAACCCTAACCCTAGTAGCCTCCCTTCCCCTCCCCGCGCAGCCGTGAGCGGAAGAGCCATCTCGAGAGAGAGCCATGGCGCCGACCAAGGGAGAGGGCCCGGCCATCGGCATCGACCTCGGGACGACGTACTCGTGCGTCGGCGTGTGGCAGCACGACCGCGTCGAGTTCATCGCCAACGACCAGGGCAACCGCACCACGCCCTCGTTCGTCGCCTTCACCGACTCGGAGCGCCTCATCGGAGATGCTGCCAAGAACCAGGTGGCCATGAACCCCATCAACGCCGTCTTCGGTGAGCACGCCCCTACCCTTCTCTGTTTCTGTTACGACCTGTATGGTTGCGTGATTAGATGTGTGGATCTATGGCTTGACTTTGCGTAATGCGAGGCCTTGCTTTGATGGATCCGTCGATCTAGTATACATTTTGAATAGTGGTTTTGGCACGAGAAAATTGATGATTTGCCATCTTCAACAGTGGCGGAGCCAGGATTTCAACCTTGGGTATTCCCACTCCCACATAAAAAAAATCCAATCCAATAGTGCGTTGTGCGTACAAGTCAATACTCAATAAGTCAACAACTCACCTTGCAAATTTGTTATCCTCTATTCCTCTGGACAGCTGCTCACGCCTCACAGCTGCACTCCTGCAGCCTGCAGAGCGCTGCTGGCCTGGGCTCCTGGAAGGCTGGCTGCTGGCAGCTGCCCGGCGCCCCGCGCCCGTGCGGCCGTGCGCCCGTGCCGTCGCCCGCCCGCGGCCCGCCGAACAGCCGCAACAGCGTAGCCCGGCGCCCCGCGCCCGTGCGGCCATGCGCCCGTGCCGTCGCCCGCCCGCGGCCCGCCGAACAGCCGCAGCAGCGTAGCCCGGCGCCCCGCGCCCGTGCGGCCGTGCGCCCGTGCCGTCGCCCGCCCGCGGCCCGCCGAACAGCCGCAGCAGCATAGCTAGGGTTTGGGAATCGCGAATCGCCGACAGCCGCAAGCCGCAACGCGGAATCTGGAGGGGGATCCCAGATCCGGGAATGACCGACTGCTGAAGGCGTGAAGAGCCGAAGCGGTGGAGAGCATCAGAGCAGGAGAGGCCTAATGGGCCTCATGGGCCAGCCTGTGAGGTGGGAGAGGATGGGAGCATCCGAGCATGGCCAATAGATGGAATACACATTATACATTTATATATACATAAGTATACATACGTATATACTAAATATTACACAAAAAAAGTTGGGTATTCCTGGGAATACCCAGGAATACCATTAAATCCGCCCCTGATCTTCAAGAATGGGCTTCGCACTTTTGCCACTCTCAACATTGGCTTCGTAAAAATACCATGTAGTACATTAATCCCTTGATTAGTATGCCATTTCATCCCTTTAATTCTTTTTCTTTTTCTAATTTTAGGGACTGGAAAAAGACAATTCTACCTCACGGCTTTAGAAGTGAGGATGAGGTCATGGTCGTATTGTGTTAGATTTGACACACTAGAGGTGAATTCTATGGTTTATGCACAGTGTGAGGATAGTCTGCATGTTTTAGCCTGTAGGTGACAGATCGGGTCTGTGATATGATGTGGTTGTGTACATACAACCGACGATCGGATCCTGGTGATCCTTAGGAACACACAAATTTGGTGATTTTCTTTTGTAATGTATGTTCGTAGATCTATTTTGTATGCCCTCAGTGATGATAATTATATATAGGTGTGGGATTTTGTACTATATTCTTATTTAATCGCACAGTGAAGTTGAACATATTCAGCCCATGTTGGATCTATTTAGCAAGGGGATAATTTCTTTTGATCCATACTGTAGATTTTTGGGCCATGCAGGAACTGTTTTTTAGACTGGGCTATGCAGAAACTTGCTGATAGAGAAATTGCACTTTGCTTGTTTCACCTTGATCTGTTCATAACTGGTGGCTAGTGAAACCGCTGAAGCTCAATCATGTACAGTCCTTTTGTTTTTGTTAGTTGTGGACAAAATTTCTTTTACTTAATTATATAAGGAATTTTCTGAGTTCTGACACACTAGTGCTCGCTAGCACTTGTTGACTAAGCTATGTCCATATGTTGTTATGTTGTGTCATGTGAGGCAAATTTGGAGGTGTGGCAACTTGTGCCTCTTCTTAATATTTCATTGTCAAGTTGTCTTTAGGGTCAAGTGTGAATTAGGAAAATGAGCTAACCCTTTTGTGTCTAAGTGCTTTCTGAATCATCCCTAATGTTGTAGAAAAAGTATCCATGGAATTGTTTTAAATAAAGTTAGCTATTGTTACTATGAATCTGAGTTGAAGTCAAATGCCTTTTGGTGACAGTTAAAAAGCAACATGTCATTCTCGGTGGACTGTAGTGTTTAGTAATTCATTCAGAATTCGGTATGCATGTTCAAATTAGGTTGTATACTTTATTTGCTACGTGCACTACAATTATCAATTAGATTAAACAACTACTTTTAGTATACTTATGTATGAGAAACTGTGTTATAAATTTAAAATTGGTTATTGCTTAACCAGAGCTGCAGTTAGACATGCTTTTTTTTCTTCGTCTGCTTCTGGATGTTTTGGATTATACTTTTTCTGTCTTTTTTTGAGTGTGTGCCATCTACTTTTTTAGTCTTGTGATGTATGCTGTAGAAGAGTCATTTCACATATTAAAGTTGCCAAATGTAACTATACTCTTTGTAACACTTGTTTGGGTCCAGATAGACATCTAGTAATTAGATTACTTATATAGGTCCTGGATCCCATTAAATTATACATTAAGTTGCACGCGGACTCCCTAAGTTAGATTATATACGCCCTTCTAAAGTGGTTTTACACTTGGAATATTTGCATTAATGCTTACCCACAAAGCTAACAATTATACATTTTGGTGGGTTTGCCAAGTTGATAAATTGGTTAGCACTGTCAAATTTAAGACGAGAATCTGTTTTTTGTTCTTACTGACATTTTACTTGATTTTTGTTTGTATTAGTGCTCTACTTAGCTGTTGCTAAGAACAGTACATGGTTATCACGGCGTCGCCTAGGCGACGCTGAGTCGTTCTGGCGGTCAGAGAAGGATGCCAAGGCCGGTCGCCCAGGAGATCTGCCGCCGCCAGCACCGATCTGTGGCTTTCTCCCGTTGCCGACGTCGATATGCGGCCTTCTCCGCCGCTGGCGCCGATTTGTGGCCTTTTCCGCCGCGGCGGAGAGGCGGGGTTGGCGCGTCGGAAGCAGAGGAGGCGAAGGGACGCAAGCGCGGCGGCGGCGGAAGCAGGGGAGGCGGAGGGACGCGGGCGGCGGCAGAAGCAGATGAGGTGGAGGGGAGGGGAGGCGGTGGGGAGAGGAGGGCTGGACGCGGGGAGGGGAGGTGGCGGATCGGGCGCGGGAGGGGAGGCGGCGGCGAGAGAGAGATGGGGGGCGAGAGCGGCAAACTGGCTGGCGACGGTAGGGTTAGGGCAGGCGCAAGGTTATTAAGGCGGTAAGGCGAGGTAAGGCGACCCACCCCCTCACACCTTTTAAGCGGTAAGGCGTGAGGCGAGGCGACGCCTTACACACATGGTAAGGCGAAGAAAACAGAGTTCTGAAGGAGTAAATCGGAAGAAATCCAAAGAGGAAAAAGGACCTAAAAGGGCCTAATTGCAATTTTGTAGAACTCTAGAGAGTAAATTGCAAAAATACACAGCAGTCAAAGTCGGCCATCGCTACATCAGAGCGACGGGCTCCCTCTCATCTCTTGCTCGCTCATCTCTCTGTCGCCCGCCTCACTCATTCTCCTCGGCGAATCCGCCTCCCCCTTGGTCCCTCCCTTCTCCCGCCTCCCCTCGGTGGCTCTGCGCCTCCGCCTCCTCCCCTCGACAGCTCTGCTCCCTCTTCCTGCCGCCACTCTCCATGGCCCCCAAGCGGCAACCGCAGAAGAGGCGGCGAAGACTCGTCGCCCGACGAAGCAGGAGGCGGCGCCACGGCGGAGATCGGAGCCGCGGAGGCAGTGGATCTGGCGGCGGCCACAGCAGATCCGGCTGCGGCAACGGCGAAGGCAGTGGATCTGACGGCGGCCGCAGCAGATGGCCGCCGACGTGCCGCTTCGAGGATGGTGGCGCCACGGGGTGACGGGGATGGACCGATGGAGGCGGCGCTAAGGTTCGACTTCGGCGACAGGTTCCCGTGATGTCTCTTTATACTTGCTTTTGGGGTTCTTGGGGCGTCCGCCTTCGCCGTCTCCTCGCTTTTCTTCGCCTAACTGACGCCATAGCGACGCCTTAGGGTTTGCGGCGGACGCCATACCACCTCCTGGCAAGGCGACGCCGACGCCTTACGGTCCGCCACCGCTTTACCGCCTAAGTGTCGCTTAGGCGACGCCTTAATAAGCATGGGGCAGGCGTTATATTTTGTTGGTTTTTTTGCGATTAAGTCCTCATAGTTTCTAAAAATTACAAACAGACCCTTTTTCAATAGATTTCTTATAATTTAGACCTTAAGAGTTTCTAAAAATTATAAACAAACCCTTTTCTCAATAGTTTTCTTCTAATTTAGACCTCCTGAGATATGATTATTTAGATATTTATGCTATTATGCTTCATGGTTTTTTATTTTTCAATCATATAAGGTATTATTTGTCGTCTAACTACTATCGTCTAATTGTCGCCATGGCGGACGCCTAGTCGACTAGGCGTCCAGGCGCTCCGGCCTCGCCGCGACTTGTCGGAGCGCCGTGACAACCTTGGAACAGTAGGTTACCTTTTCCAAAAATAAAATCAAAGGAGAATCACTATGAGCTAGTCTTTGGTAATAATCAAGGTTTTAAATAGCGGGCATCGGAAGTGTAGCGGTGAACTATTTTTATAGCGGATAGTGTATATCAAAGATATAGCAGGCGTTATATGCTGAGCTATAAAATACTTAAAATACAAAGATACTTAATCTTAAACTATAAGTCTCAATCATAATTTGCATAAAACACCCAAAATATCAAATCCCACAGGTCTATATCTAGGATAACATCAAAATAATAAAAGTCATGTAGTTTTTTGTTGATTAATCTTCATCCTATGATGAAGAACGTGGGAAAACAATGCCCCATTTGTTCTCTCTTTTCTTTCGACATGAAGACTCTGTGTTTGCTGCTTGTCTTCTTGTTATCCTTTGATGACACATGCTTGTCTTGTTTGGTAAATCATATAAAGAAATAGATTAAGGATTATGCTTATCTTATTTGAGCCTTTATGTGTGCATAGGCCCTTCCCTCCTCTTCTGACAAGAGAAAAATTTTCAATGGTAAAAGGAAGAGATGGAATGTTATTGACTAGCAAAGTTGAGGATTGTGGGAACATGGAAGGTTAATTAATTGGATTATATGGGGATATGGAAATCCATTCTGAACGTTTCTGCTGAAGACAACTGGCCAGAAGAACAGGATCACCATCACGAATGACAAGGGAAGGCTGAGCAAGGAGGAGATCGAGAAGATGGTTCAGGATGCTGAGAAGTACAAGTCTGAGGATGAGGAGCACACGAAGAAGGTTGATGCCAAGAATTCCCTGGAGAATTATGCTTTCAACATGAGGAACACTATCCAGGATGAGAAGATTGCTTCCAAGCTGCCAGCGGCCGACAAGAAGAAGATTGAGGACGCTGTTGAGCAGGCGATCCAGTGGCTGGACAGCAATCAACTCGCCGAGGTTGACAAGTTTGAGGACAAGATGAAGGAGCTTGAGGGCCTTTGCAACCCCATCATTGCCAAGATGTACCAGGGCGCCGGTGCTGACATGGCTGGTGGGATGGAGGATGATGCTCTGGCTGCTGGTGGAAGTGGTGCTGGCCCCAAGATTGAGGAGGTCGACTAAATTAAAACCGTTAGTGTCTTCCATATTGTAAGAAAAAGGATCATACGCCTTTTGTTTCAGATCCAGGTGCCAATCATATCACTTGGGTTAGAATTTAGCGCTACTTTTTGGTTGATCACAGACTTGTGCATGCGTCATGAACAATGCAATGATGCATGTTGTTGTTTTGTTGTTATTTTCACCTGATGCTCTCGAGTTTGGACTAGCTATGAGTGCACTCGAAGTCTTAGATTCAATGTCTTAGTGGTGCCCTTTAACGAATTTTGGACACTATTGGACCCCTGTGCATCAATAATTCCGTTTTTGGCCCCCTCTGCAAAAAAAATCCAAAACTGGACCCCTCTCCACCGCGGGATCGCCACACGCCGCCACCTGGCCAGGTCGTGCGGTCTGGTACCGCACGACCGGACTGTTCACCGGGTCGTGCGGTACCAGACCGCACGACCCCCTCGCTCCGTCGCCGACCGTGCGAGTGAGGCCCCCGAGCGCGCGATTCAGCCGCCGAGCGCGCGACTCCCGCCCCCACCGCGCGTCTGCCCGCCCGAGCGCACGAACATCCGCCGAGCGTGCGACCCAGCGCCCGAGCGCGCGTCCGCCCCGGCCGACCGCGCGTCTTGTGTCCGAACCCAAAAAATATGTATTTACTGTGTATATATATTTATCCATATATGAAGTAATTATTATAAAAAATTCATGTGTGTATATAAAATGAGTGGAAAAATATGAATTTGAAGTGGAGTCCACTGTAATACTTGTGTAATTTTTTGTGCAATTGTGAAAATTTAAAATATTGTTTGGTAGAGTACGAAGGAAATTTGTGTGAAGTAACGATTAGTGTATTTGTGATTTTCATATATTGCTGACCGTGAAAAATGTGTTGAAGTGACAATAACAAATTTCGATCATGGTCTGTTGTTTTATTAGAAGGAATTTAATGAAAAATTTTGTGAGCACAAATGTGATATGAACAATTGGACGAAATGAATGAAAGTGATATTGAACACGTGGGAATGAGTGCATGAACTGTAATGATTATAAGTTTTGTTAATTTTGTAGTTGTGAAACAGAAAAAAATCTGATAAAATTGTAAAACAAAGTTATGTTGATTGGCTCGTTGTAGATGCATAAAAAATTATGGTAATTTTTTTAGGAACGATTGTGCGTAGAACGATCGATATATAAAGTGGTAAGTGACTTTTAGGGTTTGGGCTGTTTTTAGGGTTTGCAATCTCCGTGATTGTTTTAAGTTTTGGCAATTTTGTAGTTATAAACAGGGTAAAAATCAGATAAAGTTGTCATAAAAGATTATGTTCATTGTAAGTTGTAGATGCATAAAAAATTTTGGTAAATTTTTTTAGGAAAGATTGACCATAGAACGGTCGATACATAAAGTGGTAAGTGATATTTCGAAGGTTAGTGAGAATTCGTGTACGGTGAGGACCGCTATGTTAATATTGTTAAATGAGGTGCTACGTGAATCATGGAATGCGAAAATACGAGATATTAAACTTCATAATACAGTTGGGAGTAACATGCCGCGTAGATTTTTATTACATGCATAACATATAGCATGATATGCGACTAACCCACCCAACTGCTCGTACGACCTACTGTGTGGACCGGGGCCACTTTCCATTCCTTGCCCGCTCGGCGTTGAACTCCTCCGCGGCCTCTTTTGCCTTAGCCGCAATTTCCCTCTTTCTCTCGCGCTCCCTCTCGCGAGCCTCCCGCTCCCTACGCGTGCACGCTTCAAGATGAGCTTGCGTCTCGCGCTGTACACGCAGGGTGTGCTCGTGCTTGCGGCGCTCCTCCTCCAGCAACTCCTTCTCCTTTGTGACATTCCACTACTCGAAGTCGAGGGTCCATTGGTCCTCAGGGTGGATCTCAAGATCGATCCATTTGCGGTAGCCACACAGGGGCTCCGGAGACTGTAAATACATGGTAGATATTGTTAGTGCGTGCTGTGAAGGAGAAAAGGTAGGGGAAAATGGTGCATGTGGTCGTTACCGGCTGCCGATAGGTTGCGGTGTCAAAACGACGGTTGGGGTAGTCACTGGAGTAGTTTGCGCAACCCCAGTAACGCATACCTAGACTGATGCGGTGCTTAGACTTGAAGAACTTGCACACGTCCCCGCACCAACAAAGGGGAGGTGTCTCCCCCTCAGGTGGTAGTTGTGGCGAATGCTCGGTGGGGACGTCCGGGATGGGGTTGTTGCTACGCGGGCGCTCTGGGGGGACCTTTCATCGTAGCATGATGGGCCTGTTCTACCCGGGCCTATATAGCCCTTATTTTCTCATCGCGGGCGCGTCGCGGGCCGCAGCTGACCGTGCTATGTCACGGGTCTGCTCCCACTCCTTCACCATCTTGTCCCATTGCTTTTCTTGCCTTTGTCCATCCCGGTTGGGTAAGGGTAGCGCGATGTAGTATGGGGTTTGGATGTGCAATGTTCGTTGGGAAATGGAATGCATACCAATTTATAGGGGCCGTTTTGTCTCTACTCGTACGTCTAAAGCTGGTCCGCGTGGTCGTAGCAGTGAGTAAAGATGGGAGTACTGCGATATCACTGAAAAAAGGCCCCGTTTTGTAATGTCTCTGAGCAAAGCTGCCCTGTTTTGTCATCTCACTGAGCAAAGCTGACCGCTAGTTGTCATGTCACTGAGCACAGCTGCCCTCTTCAGTACTGTCACTGCCCAAAGCTGGCATCTTTTGTCATCCCACTGAGCAAAGCTGCGCCGTTTCGTCATGTCACTGCGCAAAGCTGGCATGTTTTGTCATCTTACTGAGCAAAGCTGCCCCGTTTTATCATGTCACTGCGCAAAGCTAGCATCTTTTGTCATCTCACTGAGCAAAGCTGCCCCATTTTATCATGTCACTGCGCAAAGCTGACATCTTTTGTCATCTCACTGAGCAAAACTGCCTCGTCTTATCATGTCACTGAGCACAGCTGCCATGTTTTGCCATCTCACTGAGCAAAGCTGACCTCTTTTTGTCATTTGGCTGAGGACAGCTGCTCTCTTTAGTAATGTCACTGCCCAAAGCTGGCATCTTTTGGCATCCCACTGAGCAAAGCTGGCATCTTTTGTCATGTCACTGCCCAAAGCTGGCATCTTTTATCATCTCACTGAGCAAAACTGCCCCGTTTTGGCATGTTACTGAGCAAAGCTGGCATCTTTTGTCATGTCACTGCGCAAAGCTGGCATCTTTTGTCATGTCACTGCGCAAAGCTGGCATCTTTTGTCATCTCACTGAGCAAAGCCGACATCTTTGGTCATTTCACTGCGAAAAGCTGTCCTCTGGCATCTCTTTGAGCAAAGCTGCCCCGTGTTGTCATGTCACTGAGCAAAGCCGGCATCTTTTGTCATTTCACTGCGAAAGCAGACCTGTTCTGTCATCTCTCATAGCAAAGATGCCCCGTTATGTCACGTATGTGTGAAGAACTGTCCTTTTATTCGTTTGAGGTGAATGCAGCAAGTTGTCTCGTTTGGTATAAGTAGCACGGTTGGGGTCCCAGCACATTGTTCAGTCGAACAAAGAAGTACCCTGTCTTCGTGCTTGAACAAACCATGTCGGAAGCCGAGGGGCCAGTGGGATTTGGGTCACCGAAGGACGACATTCCCTTTGAAAGGAGGGATATGTTCGGTCCACAGTACCGATTGATACCAAGTCGGCGTGCTCAACTAGCGTGGCCGAAATGCAGGCACAATGAGTATGCGGTCGTCCAGATCTTGGATTCCCCGAACGATGGCGGGTGACGTTTCTTCCGATGCTCACGCTCCGGGGTACAATTTAGTAGTATTACTTTTTTGTATTGCTTATGGACCCGCGAAGTTTACCGTCATTTTTTGTGCAGATGGCAAAATGCGACTTCTCCCGCTGGATCGACCCTCCTCATGAACGGTATGTTGATCGTTATGTGGATACATTATGGGCTCGAATATGGGACTTGGAGTACCGAATGGAGAGTCTCACTGAGGAGAACAACGACCTCCGCGAACAGATGCAACGCGAGAGGGGCAACGAGGAGGTCGTGAATATAGGAAGCTCTTATGATCCCACATGTTGCTGCGCGAACCCGAGCTGCATATGTGCATGCCACTACCACGACGGCCAGCCACGTCCTAGGCGGCCCCCTCAGCAATTCTCCATGTGGGTGCTCGTTTGGCATGTAGGTAACGAGGGTTATGGTTGTGTCGTATTTTAGTTCATGTATGTGTTGAATTAAAATGTTGGGTGTACTACTTTCCATAAATTCTGTATGTGCAATGTATGTGTTGTTTCGTGTTGTAAGTGCGTGACGCCTTCATTTTCTGGGACCTTCATGTTCTGTGGCCTCTTTCCGTAATGATGTAATGTGCAATGTTGTTAAGCATGTGATGGATTGGTTGTTATCTTCGTGCAGTTGTTATCACAAGCCAAAAAAATGCAATATTGAGAAAAGATGCCCCGTTTTGTCATCCCACTGGGCAAAGCTGGCCTCTTTTGTCATGTCACTGCGGAAAGCTGACCTCTTTTGTCATGTCACTGCGGAAAGTTGGCCCGTTTTGTCAAGTCACTGGGCAAAGCTGCCTCGCTTTGTCATGTAACTGGGCAAAGCTGGCCCGTTTTGTCGTGTAACCCAGCAAAGCTGCCCTCTTTTGTCATGTCACTGAGCAAAGCTGCCCCTTTTTCTTATTCTGTGGTCTTTGTGCGTGAGGCTGCCCACAGGCTATAAAAGGGGGCCATTCCTCACCTAGTCCCGTGCCTTGTTATCACACAGCCTATAAAACGGAGCCATCCCTCACATACTCCCTTGGCATGTTATCAGTCACCTCCTGAGTTAGTTGTTCGCAATCTTTGTAGTTTTGTTTCGTGCTCACTCCCCCGGACTAGGCAATGAGTCAGCTCAGCACGTCTTCATGGGCACCCACGGTGATGTGCCCAAATTGCAACACGGTGGTTAGACGTAGGACATCACAGACGGCCGCGAATCCTGGGCGACACTACTACAAGTGCCCCCAACACTCGGTTAGTTTGATTGTTTCGGGTTCATTCAAATCGTGGTGGTATGTTTAATAATCGTCTTGTCATGGAATCGCAAGAAGCTGCTGGTGGTTGCCGATTCTGGGTGTGGGAGGATGAAATGGGAAATAGGACAGACACTGTTCGCCGTGAGAGAGTTGTCGTGGGGGGTTGCGACCCCGTCGGGATGCGGCATCGTTTCGACAGACTAGAATGGAAGATAAATTTAATGTTGTGTGCTATTTTGTTTCTTGTGTTTATTGTTATCCTAAAGTTGTAGTGCTGGAGGTTCTCCTCGTGTATGTTGTCAATGTTTTATGCTATGTTGTCGTCAAGCTCTTTTGGTAATGTTTTATGTACAGTTGTGTTGTATTTTAGTTGTTGTGTTCGTTGGTGTGTTGGTGGTTGTACTACTTGCTACATTTCATGTACGTGCAATGTATGTGTTGTTTCGTGTTGTCATTGCCTGATGCCTTCTTATTATGTGGGTTGTCCCGTGTTGTCATCTCTCTGTTGGATGTATGCCCTAGTAAATCAAAGAACTTAGAGCAACCCTTTTATACTGAAAACCATCTTTGAACATCAAACCATCAAGCACTTGAAAAACATCACAAAAATTACAAAAGCACAATTAAAAAAAATTCATTCATCATCTCCTTCTCGCCGCCTCGTACGGCGCAAATGATTCTCTGAGAATGTGAACCTACTAGGGGAGCGTGGTGCATCGCGAAGATCGTAGCGCGAGGGCTGTGACCGAGGTGGTGGTGGGTACAACTGTGTGGACAGTTGCGACGGCTGGCCAAAAATCATAGATCCCAGCCATTCGGAGGAGGTGTCTACGTCCTGCTTAGATGGTACAACTGAATTAGTCTCATGACTCGGTGTGGGCTGTACGGCTCGACGCAGTGTGCGAACACCAAGTGGCAGGTCGTCATCCAGTACCTGTGATCCTGCTCGCACTGAGATGACAACCCGTGGGGGGCCGTGTTCGCAATGAACCGTGGAGACCATGGCCACCAGACTACGTCGCGAAACGGCAGAAGCTCGAACCTCTGGTGGAAATCGTTGTACGCACGTCTCGGTCTCTCCCTGGCCCACCTCAACTGACCATGCGTCCAACGTGTACCCATTGTGGGCGCATCAACGAGATCGTCGCCATGATCGGGGCCGTACAACTGCGGGATGAGGGCATAAGGGTGCACAACAACACGACCAAAGGAAGGCCTGCCAACGGGGAAGTGTTCCCATGACCACAACTGAAGGAGAAGGTAGCAGGCGGCTAGGACCGGCTCGCTGGCCGCGGTACGCTGCGAGGCGTCACACAAGCCTCGGTATGTGGAGCTAAGAACTGCTGATCCCCAGCTGTACTGTGGCTGCTGACCAGGCCAGCCATCCGCCAAGGACTCCGCAAGCTGTATGTAGCTAGGCTGCACGGAGTCTCCAGTCGTGCTAGGGAACAAGACGTGCCCGAACAGATATAGCAGGTATGCAACGAAGTGCGTCCGCACCGCGTCCTCATCTGCGTCTGCAGGACAGGTCATGTAGCGACGAAGCCATCCATGTGGCACCCCAGCTGCGTTGTCTCGGATCTGATGACCGAACCGGTGACCCAGACGGACCTTCCAATCTGCTGCCTTTGGGGGTGGCACCACAGCAGCACCACGGACGGGTAGACCTGTAATCATCGTGACGTCCTGCAGAGTAACCGTCATCTCCCCCCACCGGAAGTGGAAGGTGTGAGTCTCCGGCCTCCATCGATCAACGAGAGCGGACAGCAGTGGCGCATCATACTGGAACCCATGCGGTAGATCCAACATGCGGGCAATGGGCAGCAGACCGGTGTCCCGCAGTGGTGGGATGTACCGCTGGTCGAGACGCCAGTTCTCTCGGGGGCCCCTAAGGACGAAGCAAGGAGGCCCGTGTGCGTCTCCAGACAACCACACATGGCATCGGTGGTGCTCGTCCCAACGGGGTCTAGCAGCTCGAACGCCATGTCCTGCCAAATAAGGATAACAAGTTAGTGTACATTATAACAATGTGCAACAAATAACAACATAATTAACAACAAATGTAACGACAGGGAACCGTACGAAATGTACCAAAACATACATAAAATGTGCACACGAATATGACCCACACGACAAGGAAACATATAGAATGTGCGAACACATACAAAACATGGTAATGTGCAACACATAGCTACATCGAGCCAACAATTCAGCGTACACCTCCTGAGTAATACATTACATATGGATTGTAGTGCTGGTACTACGGAGCGTTGCTTGATGACGGCCTGTTTGGGCACTGACTGAGGGAGTGGCCAATCGTCTTGCATAGCCTACACTTCGGGCGCCGAACACGATCCCCTCGCTGGCTCTCATCCATGTCGTTGCGGATGCGACGGCTTTGTCGTCTTCCACGACCGACATGCTTCAGTGCATCGTTGGGCACCCACTTTATCTCCCCCGGCCATAAATCCCTGTAGTGCATGTCTACCCCGTAGGAATGGAACTCTGCACTCCAGGTTGCATACAAATGCTGCATGTCGTAGTACTTGGAGATGTACTGTGTCGACGCCTGGTTCCATACAGCGCAGGCCGCGTACACATGGGAGCATGGCTTGTGCAGAAGCTGGGGCTTGTTGCAGGTGCAAGATGCTTTATCACCAATCGTGCATACCTGCTTGCGCTCCCCTCTACTGTGACCCATGACATACTTCTGTCTTAGGCGGACCTCAAACTTCCTCCTTAAGCCATCAATGGGCTGAGCAATGTGGCATCGAGCCTTCTCCATCTTCCTGTCCATGAAGGCCTGCATGACCTCAGAGTATTGCTTGTTTTCCTCAAGGTGCTTCTGCGCCATCATGGCTCTATTCACAAAGTACCCGACGGTACGGTTCCAAGTCTCAGCCACGATTGTCGTGATCGGCAGGGATCTGACGCCCTTCAAGACACCATTGTAAACCTCGGACATGTTGGTTGTCATGATCCCATACCTTGCCCCACCGATGTCGTGCAACAAAGACCACATTTCCAAGTCAGGTGCATTGGCCTGAACCCATTGTGAGAATGCTCCGACTCTTGTGGATCCCCCCTCCACGGCCCCTGCTTCTGTATGCACATGCTTCGTAGCCTCCTGATCGAGCTGCCTCCGCAAGGTGTCGAACTTCCGCGTTTGGTTCTGCATGCATAGCTTCTTGAACATCTTCATTAGGTCCTTGCTACGGAACCTTCTGTGGAAGTTCGCTGCAATATGCCTCATGCACCAGCGGTTCTTCACATCAGTCCACTGGAAGGGGGGCTGCGTCCCATTCTGCAACGTCCGCAACGCAGACAGCAAGCCTGCATTGCGGTCCGAGATAAGGCACACTTCAGGGCGTTCTTGCACTACGGCATGCTTCAAATTGCAAAGGAACCACAACCAGCTATCTGTATTCTCGTTCTCCACAATTGCAAATGCCACTGGGAGTAACTGGTCATTTGCATCGGCTGCAACTGCGGTCAGAACAGTACCCTTGTACTTGCCGGATAGGAACGTGCCATCTACGGTTAGCACTGGACGGCACCACCTGAACCCTTGTATCGCCTGATGGAAGGCCCAGAACACCCTGTCAAGAATGAAACAGTTCGGGCCCTCCGTAGGATGAGCCCTCTGCTGCCTGTTTATGTACGTGCCTGGGTTTGATTGTGAAATTTGATGCAACATTCTTGGGACCAGGTCGTACGCCTCCTCGTACGTCCCATACATTTGATGCAGCACCTTTCGCTTCGCCCGCCAAACCTTCTTGTAGCTCACTTCGTAGCCCGCCGTGTTCGCTACTGCTGCCATTAGAACCTTCGGGGTAATTGACACATCCGCCTGGACAAGGTGCGCGACCAGCTCCGCAAGATACGATGATGTCATGTTGCGGTGTCTATGTACTGGGCCCGCAAGCTCGCAACTATGCTCTTCGAGCACCGTTATCCGGAACTCCGTGCCAACGCCCTTGTACCGTTGTGCACGGATTTTGCCACCACATGACCCGTCGACACACTTCACGACGTACGTGTCCGGCTTTGACTTGTGGACCCGATACGTCCGGCTTATGTTGACGGCATGTCTAGCAATAGCCTGCTGGACATCACTCTTATTACGGAAGCACTGTCCCAAAAAGAGTGCACCCTCGCTGAACCCCCATTCTCCCTCCTCCCCCTGTGGCAGAACTAGGGCTGTCGCTGCGATGTCGTCCAGTCTGGACGACACGTACGCACCTTCCGTCGTCACAACACGACCTACCACCCCTCCAGTTGCACCTTCGCCATCCTCGTCCTCTCCAGAGCTGCCTGTTTCCACCTCCTCCTCCTCCTCGCTGCCCTCTTCTTCCACCTGGTCCCCCAGATACTCATGACAGTCAATACGGGCGGCCCACCACCTCTCGTCCACACCTTCGTTGGGCTGGAAATTCTCCGCATGCCTCCTGTCGTCTTCATCACCCACTTCCTCGCCCACATGTTCTCCCGCAGAAGCGTCTTCATGACCGCCGACCACTACATCTCCACCAGCGGCAACTGAACCAACCATGGCTGATGATTCTGCCCTCTCCACGAACTCGACATACACCATTGGCCTCCCATATATCGCAGCATCAGGGTTGCACACAACCTCCATGTAGTTCACCCATGAGGCATCATTGGTCACCTTCAGAAGTTGCCATATGCTCTCCCTTCCATCATCCACTATTGAGGCATAGACTGCCTCGATCCGTAACTTATTCCTTGCGGTCTGTCGATCGAACGCTGAACGGACACACCTCCGTAGCTCATACAAGCTCATGGCGCTCAGACCGGGTGCCCGGATCACGGTCCGCTCGCAATTTGACAGGTCCGCCCCATACGGCCCATCACGTACGAGACCACTCCCATAAAACACGAACAATTGTTCAATGCCAGCCATTGCGTACCTAACATAAGTGCATAATCAACCATTTTAGTACATAGCACGTAACAATCGTACCATCTAATTAACAGTTTCGATTAATATATGGTTTGTATTCCTAAATCTACGATTTATTTGTAACTATTTTACTTTCAAATTGTACCATACATCAAATGAAATATTCGTATCATTTTTATTTCCATGAAATGACCTTCATACTACAATCATTCACTAAGTATACTAATTATACAAATTGTCTCTAATCTAACTACTACAAATATACCACCTACAAATGCTCCAACATAAATATTTACTTTTTCAACACATACACATTATTTACACTACAATCTTTTCTAACTTTAACTTAATATAGTCTTTATGTAGCTCTACTATAACTTTCTATGACTGCTATTATATTTTAATTCTAATCTACCAAATTTATTTCTAATTTATTTTTCCACCTACCGCACTGTATGTAGTTCTTCCCTAAGTATACTAATCACTGTATGCTTCTAATCCTGGTACTATTGTTATCACATACAATTGCTCTAACATAAATATGTATTTTCTCAACGTCTACACACTACAAGTTCGTATTTTCCACCTAACTAAAACTACTTTACAGTACGTATGTTCACAAAAAAGGAAAACAGTGCATACACTACAATACATCATGCCTAACATATGCCTAACTATTTTACTTATAAAGCGATTAATGCCAAATTCCCATTACATAGTTTTCTTCCATTCTTTTCTATAACGCGGCTTTCACTTCCGAAATTAGACATAAATCAAAAAATTCTACTTTGTAATTTCATGTCCTAAGTTTATTTCATTTTACAGTACCTTCGTACTAATTTCCAGGTATTTTCATTTTACTATACCTTCATACTACGGTCATTCACTAAGTCTACTAATTATACAAATTGTTTATAATCTAACTGTTGTTGCTATCTCCTACAAATGCTCCAACATAAATATTTACTTCATCAACACCTACACATGTAAGCACAAATGTTCAACAAAACCTCACTACATTACAATACGTAACTTCAACAAAAAAAATACGATATTATTTACACTACACATACACACTGTGTCAAAGATTGGCTTATAACAACATTAATGATACACGGTTTTGCTAATTACGGGCTAATGACATTGCAGAAAATTACTTGCACGGGGGCAAAAATTACCTCTTCTTGAAGCTCGCGAGACGATCTACAACTTTTGTATTTGCAAAATCCGTTGATTCCAAACAAAACCAACTCAAAATCC